>JAWNPQ010000031.1:600000-1180757 GCA_035047465.1 Drosophila sordidula | reverse complement strand
AAAAAGTATAACAGCTTTTTTAAAAAAAACACGGAAAGCGGAAGGGGCTCAGCGCTCACTACCGGCTCCAGGGAGAATAAAGGAGTAGAAGGTCGAGGAACGGACTAATTACCAACCCCCCCGCTGGTACCCATACAAACGGGGCTCTGGTGACCGAGTTGGAGAGGTATAACTCCCATCGGGTAAAAGTCGAGGGAAACCTCTGGCCACCGAGGGACTCGCCTGTAGTGCCTGGCAGTTTGAGCAAACTACAAGCGCCCGCAAGACACCGAGAGGCTGGAAGGTTTCGTGCGTCGCTCGGCGCTGCCGAGATCCCCTGCCCAGGGATCCGCGGCAATGCCAGGGCAAAATGAAGCGCCTCCAAGAGCCATGCCAGCATCCCCGGATCTGGAGCAGCCAAAGGATGTTTTCGAAGAGCTGGGTGGCACCCTGAACGGCCTTGATGCGCTATTCAATAGCCAGAGGCACATAAACCAGCTCATAAGAGATGAACTGGCAAAAGCAATAAAGCTATACCGCGCGTACGCCGACAAGAGGAAGGCAAACAACACCGGGCATGTGAGTACGTCAAGCCAGTGGACGCAAATCTCCTTGCCAAGAAAGCCGGAAGAGCACGCGGAGAGAAGCACGCAGACGACGCCCAGAGCTGCAAGCCATGCGCCAAAGCTGTTGGAGAAGACAGTCAGCGTCATTACCCCCAAAAGGCGCAGAGACCATGAAACGGGTCAACGTGGCACACCTTCAAAGAAGAACAAGGTGGATAAGCGCGCCGTAGCAGGCCCCACGGAGCAAGCCGTGGCAGCAGCAGCAGCACCACGAGCAGCACAGTGGACCAAAGTCCAGCCCAAGAAGCCTTCCAAGCCACTGAGGGCAGCACCAGCAACAAGGGCACGGGTCGATGCGCTGGTTATAAGCGCAAACGGGGATATGTCCTACAGTGAGGTGCTATCCATGGTCACACGAAGGCAAGATGGAAAACTTAACGAGGTCCGAGAGAACGTGACTAAAGCTCGTCGAACAGCGAAGGGTGAACTGTTACTAGAACTAAGAGGAGTAGGTCTAGAATGCACCCAGAGGCTAAAAGACGAAATAGAGCTGGTGTTGGGCGACTGCGCAGGAGTACGCTCAATCACAGAGGAAACTCACTTCAATATCAGAGACCTCGACGAACTAGTGACTAAGCAGGAGATCGTAGCAGCCCTGGTTGAACAGGCAAACATCCCAGAAGATGCCTGCAAAATCAAGAGCCTTCGACCCTCTTATGCCTCCTTCCAAGCGGCCACGTTCTCAGTCCCGTCAAACCTGGCGAGCAAGATATCGGCTCTACGCAAGGTGCGAATTGGATGGACTAGCTGTGCCATTCACATGCAAGAAGCCCGCAAAAGATGCTACAGATGCCTGGAGATGGGACACACTGCTAATAGATGCAGGAACCCCGTGGACAGATCCAACTGCTGCATCAGGTGCGGTGATGCAGGACAAAAGGCCGCTGAATGCAAGAGCGAGCATGCAAAATGCTTCCTTTGCAGCGCAAACGGCAAAGCGGATACCAGCCATCAGGCAGGCGGCACCAGATGCCCACTGAGCGGCAGCAGAGCACCTCTGCACCGACCAAAATGCAACTGATTCAGCTCAACCTGAATCATTGCGCGGTGGCGCAGGATCTGTTGTCACAAACGGTGAGAGCAGAATATGGACCTCGACAGGCCGACAGTTTTGTGCGGGCTAAGGTGCGCGACATATGGGTCTACTCCGTATACCTGGCTCTCAGCCTGCAGCTCTCTGAGTTCACCAACAGACTCGACTTATTAGTGACAGATGCCAGAGGCCGCTACCCGCTTGTCGTCGCTGGCGACTTCAACGCGTGGGCGGTAGAGTGGGGCAGCTCGTATACCAATGCAAGGGGGCGAGCCCTGCTGGAGGCATTCACTCTGCTCGATATAGCGCTCCTCAACCACGGCTCGTAACACACTTTTAGCCGTGCAGGTGTGGGCTCAGTAGTGGACTTGACTTTCGTCAGCAGCTCTCTGTACGGCTCGTCACGCTAGAGTATCGATGACGCATATAATTCGACAGACCACGCAGCCATGAAGTGCTCTGTCGGCGAGAGCGTGGTAAATCGCCAGCGCGCAGTACAAGAGTGGAAGAGATATCGTGAGGGAACCTTAAACACACAGACGTTTGCAGCTCACCTAGCGATTACAAATGCTGGAGGAAGCTCGGAGCGCATGGCTGAGGACGTAATGTTGCAGCTTGAAAGCGCATGCGACGCCAGCATGGGCAGAACCAGAAGCTACCAACGCCACCACACCCCGGTATATTGGTGGAACGAGCAAATAGCAGTGGCTCGGCAGGAATGCACAAGAGCAAGACACCGCTATCAGCGATCCCGCGGAACGTCCGAGCATACGAGACGACAAGCAATTTTTCTTGCAAGCAGAAGGGAACTGAAGCGTGCTATAAAGGAAAGCAAGCGCAAATGCTTTCTGGAGCTCTGCGACACGGCAGAGCACGACCCGTGGGGCAACGCATATAAGGTTGTTGTTAAAAGATTCAACGCCAACCTACGCGCACAGCCAGAAGATCCCGCAACACTGAGAGCCATTGTTGAGCACCTGTTCCCCAGCAGAACCGACATCTGGAAGCCCGGCAAACCTCCTGACGAGCCGTCATCCTATCGACCAATCTGCTTGATCGATTCGGCTGGCAAGGTGCTAGAATCCCTCATCAGTGCGCGTCTCGAAAGAGCTCTAACTGCGGCTGGTGACTTATCCCCAATGCAGTACGGCTTCCGTAAGGCAAGATCCACACTGGATGCTATTAAAAAAGTTACGGACATAGCCACGAGTGCAATCGCCGGAACCAGATGGAAGGGCGGCTCAAAAGAATACTGTCTGATATCCACAATCGATGTAAAAAACGCATTCAACATTGCGATGTGGAGCTGCATCATGGAAGCCCTAGCAGACTTCCATGTACCGGTATACCTGCTGCGGATTATGCACAGCTACTTCCAGAGCAGGATACTGAAGTACGACAACAGTGAGCTGACAGAAGAGCACCACGTATCAGGAGGCGTACCTCAAGGCTCAGTGCTGGGCCCCATACTGTGGAACGCCATGTACGACGGCATCTTCCGACTAGTCCTACCTGACGGTGTCCAGGTAGTAGGCTTCGCGGACGACGTGGCAGTTGTGGTTGTGGCCGAGGAGCTCCATTGTACAGAGCTAAGGTGTAATCAAGCCATCGCGAAGATCGAGCAGTGGCTCTCTTCCGTTGGACTTGAGCTAGCTCCACAAAAAACCGAAGCCGTACTGATCAGCAGCCGGCTACACGCTATGAATAACTGCTGCGCTTGGGCCCCACTATGGAAACTAAATTCGTGTATAACTTCTAAACTAAGAGTATTATATTAATGAAACTTGCAGGGATTAATGAGGGCATTGTACAAACCAAAGCCCAATACCGTAGTATTTGAATTCCGCATTTTTCACAATTTTGCATATATGGGGCGAATGGAGGGAGGTATCCAAAATATTTCTTACCTGCGTATGCTTCACGCAAACAGTTTAAATTAAGTTTGACTGCTCTAGCACTTATGGTATTTAAGATATCTTCAAAAAACAGAGTAAAAAAGCCGATAATTATCGATCATAATAAAACGATATGAGTTACCGATGAATTAAAATAAACTTGATCTGCGTATAGTATACACAAACCTAAAAAGTCCGAGTTCAGCTTTCTAGCTTCCGTAGTCTCCAAAATCGACGCGTTCACACAGACGGACAGACGGACAGGGCTAGATCGACTCAGCTAGTGACGCTGATCAAGAATATATATACTTTGTGGAGTCTCTCCGACCCTTACTTCTGCCTATTCCATACATTTGCACAAAACCATTATACCCAGATTTACCCATTTTTAATGGGTTCAGGGCATAAATATTAAGCACAAGCGAGTGGCGCGCAGCAAAATTAAATACGCTATTGATTTTTGTTTTGCTAACCATAATCTACTTTGTCAGTATGTCGGCAACCAACAAAAGCAGTTAAATTACTTTCATATGTTTATACTCGTTCACGAAGTGAAACTAGTATATTGGTTTTGTGCAATGTCTGTCCGTCCATCTGTCCGTATGAACGCAATATTTTTCGACGCTATTGAAGACTTGAAACTTGGCATATATACTTGTAGTTATCTGCTTCAGACAAAGTGTTTAGATTTTTGTGCCACGCCTACTGGGAGCCTGGCAAATCGATAACATGTCGATACACCTCAAATCGCAAATCGATTAAAGTTGAATATTTCCCACAATATTAAAGTTAGTTACCAAATTTGGTATGTAGATAGCTGGTGATCTCCTCCAAAATATGCGCCCACTAGAACGCCCCCCAGAAGGTAGATTAGTGGTCAGCTCCTCTAAATAAGGGTACAAAAATTTACCGGCCACGTCAACCCCCGCCCTCTCCGCCCCAGCAAAGTGCGAAAGCCTATATCTCCCACAATTTTGGAGCTAGAGTCACCAACTTTTAAAGGTAGATGGCTGGTCACCCCCTTTAACGATTCGTAAAAAATTTCCCGGCCACGCCCACTTCCGCCCCCGCAAATCGCGAAAAGCTATATCTTCCACAATTTTGGAGCTAGAGTCACCAAATTTTAAATGTAGATGGCTGGTCTTCCCCTTTAAAGATACGTAAAAAATTTCCCGGCCACGCCCACTACCGCCCCCGCAAATCGGAAAAGCTATACCTCCGACAATTTTGGAGCTAGAGGCACAAAATTTGGCAGAAAGTGTTTGTGTGACCTTCTCTTAATGTTGGCAACGCCCACCCCCGCCCCTACGAAATATAAAAATTCTATATTTTTTTCCAAAATAACAATAATAATTTCCGTGTACTGTGAACGAGTATTACGCAGTCGGTTACGTCCGACTGCAACGTTCTTACTTGTTTAATTTAAAATTTTTAATAAAAAACGGAGTGTTTTTTTGCAGTAAGTCAACGCCTTTCCTAATACAATATCTACTGCAAATACAAAGTAGGCTTTAATTCCGCAAGCGTAAAATTAATGTTATAAAATCCTACAATATCGCCATACACATGAACAGGTACTTGTTAATTCCATAGGCCACAATAGAAAACAAGCCATCGTATAACTGGGCCAAAGTTGGACCGCCTAACGAGGCGTTGTGCACCACACGATCTAAAAGACGACATGAGAAAAGGGGATTTATCAATTAGAACTAAAATTTTATTGGAACAACCCATTTAGACGATGTCCATTTTTACCATTTCATCTAATTCTGACTTTCGTAGAAAACAGACCAATATTTCCAAACATTTTTCAAAATTTTTCTTTGGATTGAACAAAAATAAATAAATTTTTCCTCATGTTCTGGAATCATTGAATTTGATGAGCAGAAGAACATCAGTTCTTAATTTCAGGTCACCTGGCGCATGTCACCTAAAAACTTCAGACCAAGCCATCTCAACGGTTCCAAAAATTGTTGGTTCCCATTGTGAAAGCTTTCACTTCTAACTACCAGGACTTTGGTCACACCAAAAACTATTCATCCAAAAGCCAACATGCGTCTACATCACATTCCGCCCGCTCTTTTGACTGGCCAGCGTAGCCAGACTTAACCTCAACAGGCTTCACGGAGCATTTACTAACACTTTGTAACATCCAAGCTCTGCAACCTCTAATGAGCGCACACTGCATTCTCCTGTTGCTGCGGTACCAGGTCAGATGCTCCCCTGTCCATCGAAAAAAATCGAACTCCATTCGGATCATCTTTTTTGTCTTTTTCTATTGGACGTAGATGTACTAACGAAAAGTACATTCAAGTGGCCCACCAAGCACGAGCTTGTTAACGCGTGAACCCAAGCAAAATGCTACCCACCTACCGCCCAACCGACCGAGGGGCGAGCCGCATAACGTGCGGTGACGAAGATCGCGAACAGATGACAGAGGACTAACGTTTTAAGAACAGGAACAGAGCAAGCATTATTTATAACATGAAAAAGATTGTTATAACTAGGGCATAAGATCCGAAATGGGTTATGGGTAGCATAGTTTGCATTACACCTTTTAAGAGAGAGAGGTAAAAAGCTCCTCGTATTTCTGCTCGGAACTGCAAAACTAATTTGGCTGATTAATTCGGAAGAATCAATTTCCCATTAATTAGTTTGTGTAAGAAAATTACACCAAGCATGCGATTAAGAAGCGAGGGAAGATTTATAAGTAAAAGTCTAGTATGGTAAGAAGGCATGCGAAAATTTGGATTCCAGTTAAGACCCCGGAGCGAAAAAAACAGAAATTGCTTTTGTACAGACTTGATGAACCTTGTATTGGGGACACCATATACAAGACCCATATTCAAGAATTCGACGAACAAGTGAAGTATATATCGATTAGCAGCAGTAGAAATATGCTTGTCAAACTTAAGCTTGGGATCAAGAAGAATACCCAAATCATTGACGGAGTCTATACGCTTGAGCGTATAGAGGTTTATCATTAAGGAAATAATTATTAAAAAATGGCATTCGTCTATAGAAAGACATTAATTTACACTTACTGTAGTTGAGATTTAATAAATTTACTAGACACCAGGTTTGGAAACTGTCAAGGTCGGAATTCAAACTTTGGCCAGCTAGAGAATTAGTGGACGACGGGCAAAGTTTTACGTCATCGGCGTACATCAGCACCCGAGAGTGGTTTATCACGGACGGAAGGTCATTTATGAATAAAGTGAATAACAACGGAACAAGGTGACTTCCTTGTGGTACTCCGGAAGTAACTAAAACAGGCTTAGAGACAAGGCCTTTGAAGTAAACCTTTTGGGTTCTTAAAGATAAATAGTTAAATATCCAAAGAACTAAGTAATTTCCAGAAGATGAAGCTTATGCAGTAAAAGCGAATAATCAACAGAGTCAAACGCTTTACTGAAATCAGTGTAAATGACAACTGTTTGCATTTTATTTTGGAATCCTTTAATAACAAAAGACGTGTATTCCAATAGGGTAGTGGTAGTAGATCTATATTTCATAAACCCGTAAACTTCTCAAATAACTTAGGAATAGCAGACAACTTAGAAATACCAATACAGTTCAGAACATTAGACTTGTTTCCTTTTTTAAAGAGAGGAAAAATAAATGTCCAAATATTAGGAAAAGAACTTAACTCCACGGACAAATTAAATAGTATTGTATTATTACAATATTATTATTATTATTAGAATTAAATACAAAGGCTTTAAGAGACCCTCAACACAGTACCTAAGCACGCAGCCTGGTACTCCATCAGGTCCCGGTGAAAATACGGGCTTAATGACCTTTAGATTATTTAGTAGCAAACTTTCTGTGATCAAAGGTCCAAAAATTCAGTTAGAAACATTTACATGATAAGCATACGGCAAGTGAGGTAAATAATACTCAGAACTATAGGTCGTTAAAAAAAATGTTGCAAATAAATCGGCAATAGCCAGCAGTCGTTTTTTTCAAAAAACACAGTTGATGGCAGTGTTAATGATTTACGTTTCGCATTAACGAAGTTATAGAACCGTTTAGGATCCCGCTGGAACTGTATCCTACAACTTCCAAGGTAATCCTTATATCATTGGTTATTTAGGACAATGAAATTAGATCAAGCAATCAGATATCGAGTGTAATCCAAGAAAGAGCCAGATTTCATTTTTTAATTTGGTTAAGTTCCGTGCAAACCAAACAGGTTTGTTAGGCCTAATTAAATCACAAACCGGTAAGTAGAATACGAAATCGAGATTGCACTATTCATGTTCCTACACATGTAAAGCAGAGACCAGTCAGTCTGGGATAAGAGCTGACAAAGTCGGTTTTCTGAAATTGGCGAGATCGCTCAGGGGTTTTACTACCAGGGTTTGGTAATAGGGATCTTCCGGGCATGATATAGGCTCAGAACGGGAAACTGACAAGAAAGATTGATCCAAAACAAAAATAAGGTCAAGCATTTTATGCAGCGAATTTGGAATAGCATTATATGGCATTATGGCATGGAATGGCATTAATTTGACACAATGACATTCCAAATAAATTATCAATAAAATCATTTTTAATCGTGGAAGTCAACACGCTAGAATTAGGATTAGAAATCCAAGTAGTTCCAGTAATATTGAAGTCGCCGAGAACTATGAGAAATTCACGATCGGAAAGCATAGCAGAAAAAGAATGTATAGCAGAGAAGTGCATTGAATATACTGAATTATCTGAAGAGGGAGGAATATAAGAACAAGTAATAAAAAGGCAGACACCGTTAATACACAATTTGACGGCAACAAATTCAATATCTATACTAAAGTTAGTTATTACTATCAATTCCCTTCTCTTCTGCAGACAACAGCTTCGAAAGTCACATTGATAATCTGCAAGGGGTTAGCGATGGTGGGGCTTGACCCACGCTGGCCCCTCGTGGTGTCAGTTAGATTCCAGGATGTAACATCACACATCGGTTCCATCAAAAACAGGAAGGCTCCCTTCCAGGATTAGACAAGAGGACTACCAAGCCTTTTCCAACTAAGGTCACAATTTTCGTTATCCTATTCTATAACACAATCCTCAAAATTGGTCGCTTTCCATCCCAATGAAAAGATGAACTATTGAACTAGCCCCTTCGAACAGTTTAAAAGATCCTTTAAAAATGTAACTATCCAAACAATCTAAAATTATACACGTCAAAAGAGTTATCCCAGCACATAAATTTGCTTTTCGCAAAAGCCACGAAAAACTTGAATAGCTCCATCGAATAGCAAGCTTCACTCTTACCCTTTTGTTTGTTTCTCCCCCCAAAATTTTGCCGAGAACAGCTCCTTGTCAGTTGTAGTTGATGGGTTATGCTCCAGCAATAAAATGATCTCTGCTGGAATCCCCTAAGGATAGTCTCGCCCATGGCTATACACTATTTATACATCTGACATGCTAAGCAGGACAGCCTTATACTAACTACCTTTGCAGAAGGCACTCCCATTCTTTCCAGAGCATACTTTGTATATCAAGCTAAAGACCAACTATAAGAGTATATACACCGAACAGTGGGCGAACCCCTATCATCACCGATAAATCCGGGTGCGTCGCGTTTGCTCTTAGACAATACATCTCCACAAGTATTTTTCCTTATGACCATCTGCTACAATTCCTCCCAAGTCGGCGATATCTCGGCCTTTACAGGGACCCAAGACTAACCAGGAATAAACATATTACGCGAAATCGCTTAAGCCTCTATTTAATATGAGATGGCTCCTGAAAGCCTACAGCAAACTAAGTTTTAAAAGCAAAACCCTCCTCAACCCCGTATCAAGATCAACAATATAGAACGTGACCTAAAAATTCCCATGAATACTTTAACACCTTTCCAGACTTGCTGTCCACCCCAATCATCTGGCAATAAGAAAACTAGACGAGTTATGAACGATTTGAAATAAACTTCATCTGCGTATGGTACACACGAAATTAAAATCTCCAAGTTCAGCTTTCTAACTTTTGTAGTCTTCGAAATCTACGGGGTCGGAGGAGATGCCTTCTTCTACTTATCACATACGCTTGCACAAACCATTATACCCTTTTTACCCATTTTCAATGGGTTCAGGGAGCAGTATATAGGAAGAGGGAAAACCAGGGAGAAAGAAGAGTTGAATTTTCACTACTGCGAGACCACCGTTAACTACTTAGTGGTCAACATATGTAAAACGCTGGAGTAGCCATGGCTTAAGATACGCGATAGCAGCGTCAACCCGCAACATAGACTCTTCCACTACAATTATTCTAATTATTAATAATACTTTCGACTTTCACTCTGCTAGCTGGCCAGCTGGACAAGATCTCCTGGGATGATTTCGTCACGAACTGCTTTCAGAAAAATTGACCATTTGTTGTATTTAAAGGAATTTCTAACTTCAAGTGTGCACACTGTAATATTTAGTGCCACCAAATATTTTGTGCCTTGGAGTGGGATTTATACTTTTATGCTTCTGAAAGTCATACAGTTTTACTAAGAGATGCGAGTAGAGTAGACTATTCGCTCGAAGATCTTCCCTTTTATGTCGAACACGCGCAGTGACCGGTAAGAGGAGAGGTTATCTAGACCTTGACCGTTTTCGGATTTGGGACGAGTCGCTGGAGTATCCATCTGCTTGATACTGTATGTTCCACGATGCAATGGTTATACAGTTGAGCACAGTTAGTATCAACCAACCTTTCAACTCAAGTGTGCTATGACGACGACTGCAGAACAGCAAGAAGGTGCATCCTTTTAATTGATCACTGTTTTTGTACAATCCACTGAGTGGTAAAAGAGGGTCCCAAATTCTTTGAGTCTAGTAGGCTCTTAACTAATGGTTAAATCTTTACACAAAAAAAGATTCATCGTAACGTAAGCAACTAGAACTAGAATTTACCCCTACGGAAAACAGGAAAATAATGCCTATAACAAAATCTTATACCTTTAAAGAAAACCCAAATTTGTAAAAAAAACCAAGCCGTTAAAAAAACAAAAGTAAAATCTTAAGCTATACGTGTTTATTTTTTAGTTCATATAACTTCACCATTACTTATACAAAAAGTAAATATAATTTAATATTGTTTTATACAATATGACGTTCAACACCACAAAATTTACCAAGTGTAAATACAAGCATACGGTTAAATTAATCCAGAAAATTAAATTTACAATCGTTTGTATTTTTAAAATAGAATAGATTTACAATGTGCTGGCTTCTAAATGTGGAATATTATGTAATCCAGTGTCTGGATTGGACCAGTAATAATTGGGAGCACCCTGGCTAAAACAATACTTCATATCCAGTGGTTCTCCTTCGTCTACGTAGTACATAAGGTAAAAATTACACATTTCGTCTTCATTTGTTGGGCTTTAATAAAAAAAATATAAACATGCATTAATTTCCCAATTTTTTTAAATTCACTTTAAATCGATGACCCTAACAACTTCGAGATAATCATTAGAATTTATTTTAATTAATTATACATTTTTATTCCTTTACTTAAACTATGCCTATTAATCAACAAAAATAATGCATACGTTTCAATAATCTTATATAATACACAAATGTGTCACGAAATAAGTAATGCATACATCTGTACATAGAATATACATATTCTTGTTCAATTTTAGCAGCCGAAAATATAGCCATGTCCGCCAGTCGGCTAATTTACATTTCATTGGTCTGTCTTTTTGTTGCAAGCAGTACAAATTGCAAAGATTAATTTTTGTATAACTTTTATTTTTTCGAATTGAATACATTATAGAGTATATGTAAATACACGAGGAAAAATACAATTTTTATACTCGTTCACGAAGTGAAACTAGCACATTGGTTTTGTGCGATGTCCGGCATGCTGTCCGTCTGTCTGTTTGAAATTTTGGATATATACTTGTAGTTATCTGCTTCAGATAAAGTAATAAGATTTTCGTTCCACACCCACTGGGAGGCTGGCAAATCGATAACATGTCGATACACCTCAATTCGCAAATCGATTAAAATTAAATATTTCCCACAATATTAATATTATTATATCTCCTCCAAAAAATGCGGCCTTCATTTCCCGCCCACGCCCACTAGAACGCCCCCCAGAGCCCCCGACTTAAAAAATCGGAAATGGCTATATCTCCCACAGTTTTAGAGCTAAAATAATTGCAAGCTCAAAACGGTACACGTGTATAATTAACACAATTTTAAAGCTAGAGACACCAAACTTGGTATGTAAATTCCTGGTGACCTCCTCAAAAGATTGAGACCTTGATCTCCCGGCCACACCCTCTGAAATGCCTCCCCAGACACCCCGCCTAAAAAAATCGGAAATGGCTATATATTCCAAAGTTTTAGAACTAGTCACCAAATTTTAAAGATAGATTAGACAAACATTTTCCGCCCACGCCCACCCCGCCCTATATCTCCCACAATTTTTGAGTCACCAAAATTTAAACGTAGATGGCTCACCCCTTTTAAAGCTCGGTAAGAAAATTTTCCGGCCACGCCCATTCCCGCCGACACTCTCCCACTCCCGCCCCCGCAAAATTTAAAGTTCAAAAATCGTGAAAAACACCGTACAAGAAATCATAGTTTTCTATATTAAAAAAGATATAGTGCAAAATCAAAAATTTAAATTAAAAAGTATGTGTAACTGATTAATAGATATATTCATTTGCTTTCAGTAATCGTAGTTTTTAAAATCGAATTTAACATTCTCAAGTAATGAACTCTCACGTCTAAAGAAAGCCACAAACAAAAATTTTTAAATTTATTTTAAGTCTCACTTTTGAAAATTTTGTCATTGGAGCAGAAAAAGTGGGAATATATGATCTAGCATAATCATATTAATCAAGTTGTGATTTTTATATACATTATATCACTCGACCGTAATAAAATTTAAAAAAAAAATACAATTTTTATGTAAATTTGTTTACCTTATTTAAGTCTTAACAAGTAAAGGTCTTTAGTCGGGAGCGCCCGACTAGGGGATACCCAGAACCCTGTCTTCACATACATTTAAACCGCCTTGCATTAATACACACACTTACACAAAATCAAACTAAATTCGTAAATAACTTTTAAACTAAGAGCATGATGCTAATGAAATATTCTTAACCTGCGCGTACGCTTCACGAAAAAATATTGAGCTCCAGCTCTTATAAACTAGGAGAAAACTAAAAAAAATCAAGTCTTTAAATCGAGCGTGTGAAAGAGCAAAATATCGACAAAAATTATAAACTTGTACTGCGTATGACGCTAAGAAGCTAAGTATCTCCGACTAAAGCACTTCTAACTAAAGTGGTTTTTTTTATACCAAAATAAGTCTTACCCGATTTCAGTCGCACGGTGGCGGGTATTTTTCATTGTACATCTGGCAGCGATATAATCACCGGCTTGTATAGGTGAGTTGTTCTCAACATTATAAAACATTTGTGGTGTAAGTGGGTCTCTTTTCCCAAGCAGAGTCCACTCCTGAACTCCCTGAGCGTTAGACCGAACTCTATATCCAGACACAACTTTACCCAATCCATGAGTATGAGTGCGATAAGCAAAAGGATAAATCGTTTTGTTTTCAGTTATCTCACAGGCGGCTTCCATATGTTCTGTCTTCATTGGAGGAATAATACCATCCGTACCCAAAAGTAGGGTACCAGCTAATTTCGTAAGACTATAAAATTAGTTTTTAAATAAATGAAGACTAAATGCAGTTGTTAAAATTACATCACTTACGGTTTTTCAGTATACTGTAAAAATATACCAGAATCATCGGTAGAACCATCTAATGCAAGCGACAATTTTAAATGAGTTAATATTAAGCACGCACATTCATACCTTTAAATTGTTTAACATGAGAGTAATGTACTTGTAATACCATATACTTTGTCTGCGAATCCTTTCCTACTTTAAATCCAACACCCAAAGGTAAATCCAGATTTGGCGCATCTCTTGCCCATGCATATAAAATCTAATAAAGAAAGTTAAACAAAAAATCATATATTTAAAATAAGCAGTCGGGTGCAATTGACTTTTTTTTCACATTGTAATAACAGCTTAAACAAAGTGAACGCATACAAATATTTAGGGAAATTAATACGTAAGACTGCAAAAGACATAGGTTTGCGGTTTTCACGCTATTTACTAGAGTGGCCCAAATACTTATATATATTTCGTCAGCGCAGAAAAACTTTGTGAGTTCAAGGTTTTAGTTATTTCGAATTTTGCGAGAAGGGCGCCAGAGAGATTTTCTGTGATGTTTTTGAGCAGCTGTCCAGTAATATATATTCCAAATGGGATGACTAACTCAAAATCCTTACTACTTTATAAATAATGCCTACTTGGGTTCCCAGTAAATCTTATAAACTGGATTTCAGAGTATCTGAGCAATAGAGCCGAAAATGTTCTTTTTAGAAATGCATATTCTAACCGCATCTCTTTACTCTCTTTATCAATGACCTTCCCTCGGTACTTTCACACTCACGAATGTTAATGTATTCCGATGATGTGAAATTAGGTCTTACATATAAAAATATTGCTTCTAGTAATCGCTTACCTGCCGATCTTGACGCCTTTCAGTCTTGGTGTCAAGATATCCTACTAAATCTTAATTTTTCTAAGTGCAAGATCATGACTTTTTATAGAAACACTCCTCAAATGTTTCCGTATACGTTGGGTAACATACCACTGGAACGGATAAATAATACCAGTAACGTTATTAACGACCTAGGTCTTATATTCGACCACAAACTAAAATTTGACACTCATGTTATGACCATAGTCAATAAGGCTATGACTGTTCTTGGTTTCATCAAAAGATGGTCCAAGGAGTTTGATGACCCATACACGACAGAGATTCTGTTCACATCTCTTGTCCGTCCTATTCTTGAGTTAGGGTCATATGTATGGTCCCTCAGTACACCTTATATCAAGACCGAATTGAGTCGGTACAGAAGCAATTCTTACTTTTTGCCTTTCGTGGCTTAAACTGGAACCCTAATGCCCGTTTGCCATATTACATAAACTATTTACTGGCGAAATCGATTCCTCTGAGTTGATATTAAATTTCGCGGTTCCTACCAGATTAACACGTAATTATAAAGCTTTATCACTGCTTTACTAAATTTGCCTTGCATGAACCTTTCCGCTTCCTTTGTGAGGAGGTCTCCCTCTCTAGAATTAAGTCCTCTCTCGTAAACTTTTTAACATATAGATCATAGTTGTTTTATATTTTTTTTTTTTTCTTTTTTTTCCATTCGTCTTACGCGACTTGTGTCGTACGTTATACGACTGCGCTTCTTGGTCGGTTGGGCGGGAGTTGGGATGCTGGATTAAAATAATTTTTTTTTTCGACTTTTCCCCTAATTTTAAGTTAAAAAATAATCGTGCAAAATACCGGACAAAAAATCATAATTTTCTTAATTTAAAAATATATAGTTTAAAAACCAATGATTTAAATTAATAAGTGTGTAGGACTGATTAATAGTTACATTCATTAGCTTTCAGCAATTCTTAAGCTTTTCAAAATCGGTTAAGCAAGCTCACCTCTGAAAAAAAAACCACAAACAAATAAATTTTTTTTAAATAAAAAAAAAAAATTCACCATAGAAAAGTCTTAAAAGTGGTTTTTTGGCATATGTATCAAAAAAAAGTAAATTTGGCAAAAAAAAAAAAAAACAATTTTGCCGTTATCTAGTGTTATCAGCAGCCAACACGCGCATGCTTTAAATGTGGAGCAACAGATAATCAATATCGCAACTGTTCGAAGGATGGTGCAAGCAGCACCTCAACGGTTGTTGCAAATATCGAGTTGCAGAGGGATAATGATTTGTGGAAACCAGTTTTATGTGAGTCTTAAAATAATTATAGACAAATTTAGATACGCAAATTTTAAAATTTTCGTATTTCATACCGGTAGCCCTGTTACCTTTATAAAAAAATCTTATATACCAAAAGATATATATACATATATATCTTAAGAAGTCATATGAAAGCATTTTTAAAGGAATTGGTGGATCTCTTATTGCAGTTTATGATGATTTACGATTTGGTGAAAATTGTATTTTCAGTAATTCTAAAGTCGGATTATAATAACAAGTAAGAACGTTGCAGTCGAACGTAACCGACTGCGTAATACTCGTTCACAGTACACGGAAATTATTATTGTTATTTTGAAAAAAATATAGAATTTTTATATTTCGTAGGGGCGGGGGTGGGCGTGGCCAACATTAAGAGAAGGTCACACAAACACTTTCTGCCAAATTTTGTGCCTCTAGCTCCAAAATTGTCGGAGGTATAGCTTTCCCGATTTGCGGGAGCGGGAGTAGGAGTGGGTGGGTGGGAGAGAGACCATCCATCTACCTTTAAAAGTTGGTGACTCCAGCTCCAAAATTGTGGGAGATATAGGCTTTCGCACTTTGCAGGGGCGGGAGAGGGCGGGGGTTGACGTGGGCGGTAAAATGTACCCTTATTTAGAGGAGCTGACCACTAATCTACCTTCAAAATTTGGTGACTCTAGCTCTAATACTTTGGAAGATATAGCCATTTCCGATTTATTAAGGCGGGGTGTCTGGGGCGTTCTAGCGGGCGTGGCCGGGATATCAAGGTCTCAATCTTTTGAGGAGGTCACCAGCAATCTACATACCAAGTTTGGTGTCTCTTGCTTTAAAATTGTGGTAATTATACACGTGTTGCCGTTTTGAGCTTGTAAATATATCGATTTTAGCGATTACGGGGGCGGAAGGGGGCGTGGCCAGAAAATTTTTTTTAGGGGACCTTACCTTATAAGAAAAAATATCATAGTGATGCTATTATTTTTTTTTGCAACTGTACATCATTTGTAACTCCTGAAGGACAGTGGGAATATATGCGAATGCATATTGTAGTTTATATAATTGATATAATCATTGGAAGAAAAATGGTCAAAGAACAGCTTGAAGTATTGGAGCAGTTAGTGCAGAGCAGAGGTTGGCGGAAAACCAGAAATAAATTTCAAGAAAAGTATTTTTTTGCGAATGACGATTGATTACCTAGGTTACAGTGCGAGCAACAAAGGCATATTACCGAATGTATCGCATATTGAGGTTATCAAAAAGTATCCAGTACCATGTAAAGTTAAGCAATTGCATTCATGTTTACGAATGTTTTCATATTTTCGACGATTTTTTCAGTCTTATGCTAGTATATCTCGCACGTTAGCTGATTTGTTCAATTCCCAATGAATGCATTGCAGTTGGATGTATTTAATGTTGGATGTAATTTTACGCCGCAGAGATGATAACTGCACTCAATCGAATAAAAAAGCTAATATCGAAGTTGTATACTGACGCCGAAAATAATGATATAGTGCATACTATCTTTCACTGTCAAAGATGGTCCCAAAAAAGTAGCGAACTATGTATTAAAATTGGAGTTTGAACGAACGAGAACATGATAAACAAAAAAAAGTAAGAACGTTGCAGTCGGACGTAACCGACTGTCTACTGTACGTTAACAGTACACAGAAGTTATTATTGTTATTTTGGAAAAACATATAATTCTTATATTTCGTAGGGATGGGGTTGGGCGTGGCCAACATTCTTCGGATCGATCTTACGATAAGGTCACCCAAACACTGTGCCAAATTTGGTGTCTCTAGCTTTAAAATTATGTGAATTACACACGGTTTCGTATTGAGCTTTCAAATATATCGATTACGGAGGCGGAAGGGGGCGTGGCCGAAAAATTGTGATGTTTGGGAGAGGTTACCAGTAATACATATTCCAAATATGGAGCGTCTAGCTCAAAAACTGTGGGAGATATAGCCATTTCCGATTTTTTAAGGCGGGGGCGCTGGAGAAGGTTTTGTGGAGGACATCACCAGCAATCTATATACCAAATTTTGTGACTCTAACTTTAATATTTTGGGAAATATTCATCTTTGAGGTATATCGACATAGGCCAGGTTTACTGAAATTTTCAAGTCTCAGCCACCTCTCCATCGATTTCGATCATCAACATCAATAACGACGCCTAATTAATGCAATTATGTAAATACACGGCTGAGGAACCCGAGTAATCATCAAAAATACAAGTTCACCTCTGAAATTACCCATAAAAATTCTAGATTTAAAAATTTTAATTTTAATAATGAAGTCTTTCCATAGTAAATGTTTTAAAGTGATTTTTTGGCATATTATGTATCAGAAGTGGGTTTGGCTGCTTAATACAAAATAGCTATTAACCCTAGTATTATCGATATATCGAAATATCGATTAGAATCGATATATACATTAATTGTTATTATACATTGTAAATTGACTAACCTGAGAATGTGAATGGGGACCACAGGGACTTCCTGTTTCTTCATCAGTAGATTTTGCCATTTCCCCACAGTTCCTGTAAATATTTTTGTTAAACAAAAATGTTATTAGAACATTTTTTAGTTATAGAACTATTAATTTACGTATTTAATTTCGAGGTGAGCGTATAAAAAATTTTCGAGGGGTCCTACATTTAGAAGTTAATAAATTCGATCACACACTGGCCCAGATCATTGCTTAAAACTTATTTCCTTTTTGCAGGCTCTCCATTTATGCACCGAATTATCATCCCATAAGCTTCTGAGCACCAACCATGCAATACACAGAATCGACAAAAAAAAATGGTTGCCAAAATGTTCGTGCTTGTGGCGCTCAGCAAGCGCAACTAAAATTTTACAAATCAGGGAATATTGGTTTTGTACAAATGTTTGTAACAAACAGAAGGAGGCATCAGCCCATGAAAATATATACAGTTGCGAAAAAAATATTAGCACCACTATGACATTTTTTCTTATTGATCAAAAAAATAACAATTAGTATTGCGATAATTTAAAAACTTGATATTTAATATATTGCTTATTATTCCCCCTAAATGAAAAGGTGTACTTCGCTTGTAATGGTAATAGATTTTTTTTTTTTGTACTTTTAAGGGAAAAGGTCGAAAAAGTGGCGATAAAAATAATATCACCACTTATGCTTTTTCATGAAAAACGTTAAATTTCGTACAGCTTCTTCGACGAAAATCACGTACTCAAGAGATTTAACTTCATTTCATTATTTCAAGCATTATGTTTAAAAGAAATCCAAAATTATTGATACATTGAGCCTTGGAATACGGAAAAGTGCAAAATCATCAGAAAATTGATATTGTATGGAAAATCAATACTAAATGACAAACTATACAGGAAACGATGAAACACGTAGAAAAAAAGGGGCTATACGACAGATTTACGTCAAAGTCAAGAGCACACAGTACTCTCTCAAGGCTGCAACTGACATAAAAAAATGAGCTTAATACAACTGTGACACTGAAAACAGTTCACACAAGTGTCAAACAAGAAAATTGGCCAATCCAAAAATGTAGTAATATTTTATGAACAGATGAGAGTAAAGTTGTTATGTTTGGTAGAAAAGACTCTCGTTCGAACGTCTAGTACCCTTAAAACTCAAAATACAATCCAAAATTCACTACAAAGACTTTTAAACATGGAGGGCCAAGCATACTGGTATGAGCTTGTTTTTATTATTAGGAGTAGGTCCAATACATTAAGCCATTAACCCATAATGAACCAACACGGTTGCGTCAATATCTTAGATGCAGTAATGCTACCCTACGCAGAGTATAAGATGGCGCTATTATGGGTCTTCTAAGAAGGCTATGACCCCAAACACTCCACCAGGAAAGCAAAGGAATGGTTCAAAAGAAAACCAGTGAACGTTTTGGAGTGCGCTGTGCAGCCACCAGATCGATAAACTATAGGCTAATGTCAAAAAGGCAGTTGCTAGTATTAAACCAACCAGCAACGGATCACTTTGGGAAGCCATTTACGAGTCCTGGTGAAAAATTCCTCTGAAACGATACCAGGACTTGGTTGAATCGATGCCAAGTCGTTAAACAGCCTTTATTTCCAATAAAGGTATCGCAACTATATATTAAATTGATAAAATAATCTTAGTTTTGACACACAATTATTTTTAAATAATGAAGGTCTTAAATATTTCTCATTTTTATAATTTTAAGTGAATATTTGAAAGTGGTGCTATTATTTTTTCGCCATTTTCTCGACCATTTCCCTTTAAATTACAAAAAAAAAAAAAAAAATCTATTACCATTACAAGCGAAGTACTACCTTTTCATTTAGGGGGAATACTAAGTAATATATTAAATATCAAATCTTTAAAATACAGCAATACTAATTGTTATTTTTTTAATCAATAAGAAAAAATGTCATAGTGGTGCTATTTTTATTTTCGCAGTTGTATGTGGGAAAATCGCTGTTATTATCCACACGTTAGAGAAATAAGTAGATCCCAGTAGTTTTTAGGTTAAAGTATATAACTTGATATTTATTTGTAGTTTAAGTAACAAATGTATTTAGTAATTTTAGTGACACTATTGAATATGAATATTGTTTCGTCGTTACGTCCTTGTTGCAAGCATCGTTTCGCAGTCTTCTTGAATTCCTTTCTTTTCGACCTTACACCTCGGACTCTTGATCAGAACTTTCCTCATTTCACGTCGACTTGTGGCAGCATCAACCGCCCAGCTGAGCTGTGGTGGGTAGGCTCAGCAAGGTTGCCAGACTCCATCCCACATATATTCTTGCTCAGCATCAATAGCCGAGTCCGTCCGTGTGTATGAACACGTCGCTTTTCTGTTATAAAAAAGATTGCCAGGTGCGTGCAAACGTTAAAATGGGTTTTGTTTGCTGCTGGCTGTGTGATAATATGTCGCACGAAAAATGCTTCTGATATCACACCTGATGATGTCAACGCTTTTATTCTGGCGAAACGTAAAGCCAATATTACTGTAGAAGACTTCCAATTTACGTATATTCGAAAAATCTCAGCATTTAAAATAAGATTTCCAGCGAAACATTTCAGCAAAATCTATTGTAAAGAATTCTGGCCGGATCAATTAATAATAAAAGAATACACTGCGAAAAAGAAAAATTTATCCCCGATTGCATTTCCGCCACCTGGAGGTAATTTACATCAACCTCTTGTGGTCTCTGTTAGCACAAAAAACTAGCATCCTCCCTGTCTCTTGGTTATCAGAATGTAAGGATCTTTGTAGTAAACTTAGTAATATTTATCGTAATAGTCTTTCCTTTTCTTTTCTTACCATTGACTTCTCTAAAACATGGTTCAGGCCTGACATCCTAAGTTCTAAAAGCTTATCTATCAAGTGGTGGCGGTGTGCGTATCGCTGTTGATTTTGTTTTAGTTTTGGAGATAGTAATTATAGACTGTAGTATAGATATAAATTTTGTTGCTCTCAATTTGTATATTAACGGTGACTGCCTTTTTACTACTTATTCCTATATCTTTGCTGTCTCCGCTGTCCTTTCCGACCGTGATTTTCTAGTAGTTCTCGGTGACTTCAGTACTGCTGGAACTTCTTGAATTTCTGGTCCTCATTTTATCGGGTTGACTTCCGCGGGAATTAACCAACTTAAAAAATCAAATGTCAAGAACGGGAGGTTCAAGAAATCTGGCTCTTTCTTAGATTACACTTGATATCTGATTGCTCTAAATAACCAATGTTATAAAGATTACCTTAACTTCGTTAATGCGAAGCGCAAATCTACAACACTACCATCAACTGCACTTTAAAACGATAAGAACGTTGCAGTCGGACGTAGCCGACTGCGTAATACTCGTTCATAGTACACGGAAGTTATTATTATTTTGGAAAATATATAATTTTTATATTTCGTAGGGGTGGGGGTGAGAGTGGCCAACATTTTTCGACTCGATCTTAAGAGAAGGTCACCCAAACACTGTCTGCCAAATTTTGTGACTCTAGCTCCGAAATTGTGGAAGATATAGCCATTTCCGAATTTTTAGGGCGGTGTCTGGGGGCGTTCTAGTGGGCGTGTCCGGGAAATCAAGGCCGCATTTTTTGAAGATCACTAGCTATCTACATAGCAAATGCTTTGCGGACCCTAACTTTAATATTATGGGAAATATTCAACTTTAATCGGTTTGCGATTTGAGGTGTATTGACATGTTATCGAATTATCCAGCCTCCCAGTGGGCGTGGCACAAAAATCTAAACACTTTGTCTGAAGCAGATAACTACAAGTATATAATCCGAATTTCAAGTCTCTATCTTCAACATTGCACAAAACCAATATACTAGTTTCACTTCGTGAACGAGTATAAAAAGAAAAAAACGACAACTGGTTGAGATCAGGCTATTCCCGATTTATTTGCTAAATTTTTTGAAACGACATAGATCATATATGATCGAAGGGTTATCAAGCCCGAATTTTCAACGGGACCTGATAAAGTACCAGGCTGCGTGCTTAGCTACTGTGCTAAAGGTCTCTCAAAGTTTTTGTATAAACTATTTAATTCTTTTCCTAACATTTGGAAAAAATCATTTATTATTCCTCTCCTTAATTTCCCTTTTTCTAAGTTGTCTGCTATTCATAAGATTTTTGAGAAGGTAATAACTTCTCAACTACAACATCTTTGTCCCATTTAATAATAAACGTCTGGTATTCCAGATACACATCAAAGAGATTCTTGAGCTCAAGAGTGGATTCAACGTCTACCACAAAACTTCGCGAATTTTCAGACAAGATTGCAGAAGTTGGATGCCGCAAGTCAGACCAGCTGGGAAGAAAGTCCATTGGTGGAAGAAAATCCTATCTGCTGAGGAGGGTTCCGCATATTTGAATAAGTACTGTTAAAAATTGGAAAATGTTCAACACGCTATGGTTTATCATACGCCAAAGTCTCAGATCGAAAAAACATTATAGCAATAGAAAGGCTTTTGTTACTTCCCAAACTAACCCAAATGGTTGTTTGTTTTGTAATGGTTCTGACCATGAAATTTATTCGTGCAGTCGATTTGGAAATTTCTCGCCGTCCATTCGTCACAAAGAAGTGAAGAAACTTGCTCTTTGATGAAACTGCTTAAAAAATTGACATCAAACTCGTACGTATAATGGAGGTCATGGCCATGTTTGGGGCACAAAGCATCACACTCTGCTGCACTTTGATGCATCGCAGTCAGCAGTGCATAATTCAATAGCTGGTCCGATATCATTCTCAAACTTCTGCATCTGTGGCACTGCCCTTGAAAGACTCCTGTAGAAACATCGCCCTTCTTGCTGCCCAGTGACTTCAGTCTGATGTTGTACTTCTGATTACCGCTATAGTTCTGCTAAAAAATCGCCATGACACATTATTTCCATGTAGAGCTTTACTGGATTCAGGCTCTCAACTGCATCTTGTAATTTCTCATTTATTTCAAATGCTGCAACTGAAGAAAACTCGAACTTCAGCTACTGTCTCAGGACTTGGAGATACAAGCATCTCTCCAGACGGCTCCACAGTTGATATTTTCATGCAGTCTAGAATTTCTGATAATTCTACTGTCTTTACTGTTCCTGTTGCACCAACTATTACCGATAGCTTTGCTCTTAATACCGCCGATTGGAATATTCCCTCCAACATGAAATTAGCAGACCCTGCGTTCAACAAACCTCAGCGTGTGGTTCTTCTCACTGGGGCGGATCTTAACTTTGAGCTTCTGTGTGTTGGGCAAATTAAGCTCTTGCCAAGATTGCCTCTTTTACAGAAGACTCGGCTTGGTTGGGTCGTATCCGCTGGAGCTCAAAGGCCAAATAATATAGCGCTTTTAGCAGTTTGCAGCGCGCCTGAGGATGACGCTATTCATACGGACGTCAATCTTGACGAGTTGGTTCGTCGATTTTGGTCAATTGACTTCTGCAATGAGTCTTTGGTCAAGTCTAGTAATGCGCAAGTGCTGTGCGAAGAGTATTTCGTCAACAACTTTTCTCATCTCTTTTCTGGTGAGTATGCGATTCGATTGCCTTTGAAGCTCAACGAAGATTTGTTAGGCGTGTCCTATAACCAAGCCTATCGTCGATTTATCAGTCTTGAACGCAAAGTGTTGCGGCAACCGAATCTCATTGAGCAATATACAGCCTTTATCAAAAAGTACATTGACTTAAATCATATGTCTCGTGTAACTCTGAGTCAGCTAGTATCTGCAAATATTTTGTCTCTCATCATTGTGCATTGAATGAGGACAGCACGACAACAAAGCTTCGCGTTGTGTTTGATGGCTCGGCTGCAACTTCTTCAGGCTATTCACCAAATGATGGTGGGACCAGTAACAAAAATTGATTCAAATATTAATTCGATTTCGCATACATCTAGTTGCCCTAACCGGAGACATTTGCAAATGTATCGCTGCATTAGAGTTAAGTCTCCTGATAACTACCTCCAACGTATATTATGACGAGATGCACCTAACAAAGAATTGCAAATCTACAAATTGGATACTGTAACATTTGGCACAAAAGCCGACTCATTTCTGTCTATTCGCCCAATGCACTAGCATGCCCTTGATGAAAAACCATCGTTCCTTACTGGTTCAATTGTCCTTAAAGACGATTTTTATGTACATGAGATTTCATATCTGGAGGAAATTCCGTAGCGAAGGCCATTGCCACAATACATCAAACTGCTGGCATATTATCTCGTGGTAATTTTAAACTTCGCAAGTCGTGTTCTAGTCATCCAGAAGTGCTTGTTGGCATATCAGAGGAGAATAAGAAGATGGTAGCCAAATTACTGAAACTCTTTGTCTCGCTTGGAATCCTGTCTCCGACCAGATATTGTTTTCATTGTCCCACATAGAAACTCATTCCAAAGCTTGTAGGCGTTCCGTTTAGTCCACAATTGCTCGATCTTATGATCCCCTTGGTCCACTAGGACAGTTATTGCCAAGGGGAAAATATTTCTGCAACTGGAAATGGGCATTTTCGTACGGTGGCTTTGTCCTGGATCAATGATGAGCCCCACCAATTTAAAAATTTTCGTAGCCAATCGTATAGCTACCATACAGGTGACATCCATTAATATGGAATGGAATGGAATATGTTCCCATGACACTGAACACTTTGGTTTCGTAGCCCATCGTACCTTACGAGCAATCGCGGCGATTGGTCTGCTGCGTGCCTTTCAGATAAACCCACTCTTGAACTACGAAAAAATGTGTTGCAGGCTAGATCTCCGGACCAAGATATTACTCTTGCATATATATACTAACTTCTTGTCCTCCATAATTTTTGACTCGTTGGCGGTGGTGGTCGGCTCAAGATCTAATTATCCTGCCCCGTCGTCATCCAATCATATGCATGCATAACTGAGTTTCACAAGGTCAACTTACACGCTGAACCGCGTGCGCTTTTGGCCAAAATGCTAATGGCGATGTGTGACATGCTTTAGAGCCCAGCCGAAATTTATGGAGGCAATCATGGGAAATGTACCGAAAGGAAGACTTGAAAGCACTCGACCATTCGCCCTCACTGGTGTTGATTACTGTGGCCCCTTTTTCTATAAGTTCGCACCAGACCGCCCATAAAGTCGTACATAGCTTTATTTATCTGTTTCATATGTAAAGCACTACATTTGGCATTCGTCAGGAATTTTTGCACTGCATCAGTTTTCATCGCCCTCAAACGGTTTACAGCCACTCGTGGACGGCCTAGTCAAATTTGGTCCAACAATGCAACAAATTTTTTTGGTACCAAGAACGAGCTGTTGGAGATGGACCGGCTTTTAAAATCTGATCCCCATATGGAAGCATTTCATTCCCCCTCGGTCTCCGCATTTTGGAGGATTGTGGGAACGCGGATGACTTAGATATCTTGTCGCCCGCTCATCTGTTGTTTGGTGGTCCTTTCAAAACCATCATCGGGAGGAATTGTTCGGATCAGCAGCAGAAAATTTAACATAAACTAAATTCTTTAAATTTGAATACACTAATAAACGTAACGAATACTTATCGTTTGAAATTTGTCATTTGATAGCTCTGTACATAACTTAGCACATAACAAACATGTAAACTCGGCCTTGGGCAACGCTCTCTCTCATATTGTTTGTCGCTCTGCAAGCATTGTTGCAGGTCTGGGTATTGAGCTAGCCTTGTTTCGTATTTAATCGTCGCTAATCTATTATCGCATACGATTGCATCGATCTCTTGTTCGTGGGCAAAGCCAAGAAGTTATTCGAAGCCACAGCCACATATGCATACGAGGGTATAATTTGATAAATCTAACTTGCGTTTTAGCAACACAGGGCTTAGACATAGAACATTATATAGCTGCTAAAAAAGCTTATAAACAACTCAACACAGATGTTATTCACACTGATTTCAGTAAGCGTTTGACTCTGTTAATCATTCGCAGAAGGCGTAGAAGGCGTAAGTTTCATTTTCTGGGATTTCCAAATAACTTAATTCTTTGGATTTATTTCATTTAAAACTATTTAACTTTAAAAATTCAAAAAGTCCACTTTAAAGGACTTGTTTCAAAGCATGTTCAAGTTACTTCCGAAGTACCACAAGGAAGTCACCTATCGTCCGTTGTTATTCACTTTATTCATAAATGACCTTCCTTCTGTGATAATTCACTCTCAAGTGCTGATCTATGCCTATCTTTTCTATCTACCCAAAGTTTGCAACCCGATCTCGACAGTTTTCAAACCTGGTGTCAAGTAAATTTATTGAATCTTAATTGCAGTAAGTGTAAATTAATGTCCTTTTATAGACGAATGCTCTTTTTTAAGAATTATTTTCTTAATGGTAAGCCTCTTGAGCGTATTTAGTCAGTTAATGATAATAATAATAATGGGTATGCTTCTTGATCCCAAGATTAAGTTTGACAAGCACATTTCACAACGCATTTTGTATA
Source organism: Drosophila sordidula (assembly GCA_035047465.1). Lineage (NCBI taxonomy): Eukaryota > Metazoa > Arthropoda > Insecta > Diptera > Drosophilidae > Drosophila > Drosophila sordidula. The sequence goes on along the minus strand of JAWNPQ010000031.1, from coordinate 1,154,484 downwards.
TTATGTTTTAGTTATAATAATCTTTTCTATTTAACACGTAATGCTTCTTCTGTTCCTATTTTTAAAACGAGTAGACTAATGTGGACTAACGGTGAAGGCATTATTCTATAACATAAATTAATTCAGATTGCTATTAAATGCATATAGTTAAGGATAGCAACTGGTCAGATCTGATACAAGTAGATGGGAGACTATCGCTTGAGTATAGCAGGCCATTTACATGCCAGTATCCAAGTTGAAAAGAAGAAAAACAAAAAAACTTCCATATGTTCGCAAACACCCTTACTAACGTGAAACATTCCGCCGATTCCGGCCGATCCGAGCCAAGTTTTCGCGTATGAACACATGTGGATGGCCTGTTTAACCTATTTATATGAACGAATTTAAAAAATACGACATAAAGCAGGTTTCCTGAAATAATAGTATCTCAGCCGTTATAGTTCATCGATATCAATGATTATTATCTTTAACTACGCCCAATTAATGCAGCTATATAAGTAAATTGGTGACAAACAAACAATAATTTTTATGGTTACGACATTCTGGAGTAATGATCAATAATGCAAGCTCGGCTCTGAAAAAAAACCATTGAAAAATACAAAATTTTGAAAATTTTTGAAAAAAAAATCTCATGGAACATTTTTAAAGTGGTTTTTTGTCATATGGCGCCCCATATGTAAAGTTGGTTTGGCAAACAATACAACTTGGTACCTAGTGTTATACATAGCGCCGAAAAAAGTTACGTCCATCTGACAGATAAACGGATAGTATAACAGACATTGCACAAACCCAATATACTCTTTCACTTTGTGAGCCAGTATAAAAACAATTTTACAGTTTTGTACATGTTACGGCACCTCGATGCTGGGTTTAGAAAATCTCCTAGTCATGGACCCCCGACTACAGCATCCTGACAGCGCCGATCCCCTAATGGATATACATATATTCTTGGTAAGTATCAATAGCAGAGTCGACTTCACCGTATCCGCCTATATGTATTAACGCGTCGATTTAAAAGGCTATCAAAGTTAAAGAGTTGAAGTTTGTGGTTCTAAGTTCATGTATACCATATGTCAATCCAGTTTGTTTCAAATTGTCCATAATTAATTGGTTGAAAATGTTTTCGTATAGTTTATGCAAATCAAGAATATTTCGGTTTTCCTTATCCGCCCCAAATATGAAAAAAAGCAATTCAAGTACAACTGCTGGTTGGTTGTGCATACGTTTGGATATTATTTTTAAATCCTGTAGAATCTCATGATTATATTACTAGTTTGGAAGCTATTCAAATATTTAGTTTCCAAATTGGGGGCCTAATAAAGTGTGCAGTATGTAAACAGCAATATTTGTACATATATATATTCGTTCACAAACAGAAAAGAGTATATTGGGCTTATGCAAGGTCCGTCTTGCTGACCGTCCGTCCGCATAAACGCAATTTTTTCGCATCAGATAAAGTGTTAAAAGATTGCGGCTACGCCTTCTGCAGGCGTGGCAATTCGATAATTCGTGCGCAATATAATAATAATATTTATAAACATGAACACTGTTCGCCACCAATCGGTAATTTGAGCGACGATATCTTAGAGACACTCGATAGATCGATTAAGAGTTAAGCTTAACCATCTTTCTGGATTTTGACGCGCAACTCGACACACGCGTTTCAAATGTATGCTCAAAGTATTATTAGCAATTCTAAATATGACTAAAATATAACTAAATTTAACTAACCGCGTTTACTAAAGTGGTGACCCCAACGTGATCGAACACAAATAATTGACACCGAGTCAACTGAAAGCGAAGTATTTTTCGACACCAGAAGCAGCAACATGGATAACGAAGGGCTTACGAGTCCTTTGGTCCCCAGAATTATTCACAGCACACAAGCGCACGCACTGACTTGCACGTGTGCAGGTATCCAAATTTAACAAAAACAACCCACATCTCTGGTTTGCACAATTGGAACGTTTGTCTCGATTCAACAAAATATCAGACCTCACTGATAAGTTTGATCTAATTGTGATTAGCTTAAACGAAGATGTCATTCTCAGCATCGAGGACCTGGTTGAAACACCACCACAGCAGAATCATTACGAAACTCTCAAAACACGGTTGTTTAAAAAATATGCCGAAACACCGAGAAGAAAATACACCGTATGCTGCAGCCTCAAGAACTGAGCGGCATGAAACCGACCGAAATTTTTGCTCACATGAGACTGGCTCCGAGCAACTTGGAGCCTGTGATTCGATCGATATTCTTGCAACAACTTCCATCAGAAAACAATCTGGACAATTTGGCCGAGGTAAAAGTATTGATACAACCAAAGACGGTACATCAGCAGATACGATCTCGCGTTCAGGTGATATTGAAAAATTTAAAAAAAAAAGTTACTGATTCTGTTCACAATCTTCAGTCTTCGACAATTTTAGAATATCACCTAATGCATAAGAAACAAATCAGCTGATCAATGACATTGTCGTAGACGACGAACTTTGCTATTTTCACAAACAGTTCGGCATCGATGCACGCAAGTGTCGTAATGGTTGTTCCAAATGGAAACACAAAAAATATAACGGCTGTCGTCAATTTCGCTGGTTGCCGATAGCCCAATATCGAACAGTAATTCACCAACAATCGGCAGAATTGCAAAACATCCTCATACAGCTTCAGCTGTCGGCATGAACGAACACAGCCTTTACATCACCGATCAAAACTTCAACTTAAGTTTCCTTGTCGACTCTGGATTAATCGCCTCAGTCGTTCCACGCACGGCTGTTCCGCACAAAACAGATCTACATGTCTTGCAACTACTTGCGGCACACCAATCTGTAATAGATTATGGCACACACGTACTACAGCTCGACCTGGGTCTTCGATGCCCCTTCAGCTGGCCATTCTTCGTGGCCAGTAAAGCAGATTGTACTGGATCGATACACAAGATTACAGTTACCAACAGTAGCATCAATACGCGGCTGTGACAATTATCACGATTTGCTATGGAACGACCAAGATTTCACACGATGTCGTCCACCACATTGAAACTTGTCCACAATTTTCACTGGAGAAAATTGAAATAGAGCAAAGCGCTGACATAGAACTCATCGAGCATTTACAGGGCAGCCCATCGCTGAAAATTCAATCGGTTGAGTTCAAAGACGACTTTAACGTAAACTGCGATAAAAAAATAAATAACAACGAACGAAAAACCAAACACGCGTTTCAAATGTATTCTCATAGTTATTAGCAATTAAGAATATGAATAAAATATTAGTAAACTTAACTAACCGCGTTTACTACATTTATTCATTAATTCGTATTGTTGAATTTGATAATAGGTGGCGCTGACTTGCCAGACCTTTTCTTATTCTTAGATTTGTAAACACGTGTGGTTGCGCTTAATCAACAGGTAGTGTGACATAAAATTCACATAAAGTTATTATTTTTAATTGGTTGTCAATTAATAATTTACTTATTAGTAAACACTCTTAGGCAAAGTAATATGACAGAATTTAATTTAAAAATCTAACTAATAACAAGAACTGACGACTATTACGGAGTCGGTTACTTCCGACTGCAACGTAATTACTTATTTCTTTATAATCTTATAATCATAGTATTTGTATATATGATCACCATCACCGTCCGTCATAACGATTAAAATAATGTAATAGCTAGTTTACGAGCTTAGTGAAAAGAAGTGAGAGGGCTCCAGTCGAGAGCGCCCGACTGGGGGATAGTCTGAACTCTGTGTTTCAGTATATTTCAATCCCCTTGTATTCATACTCAAATACACAGAATCACACATACATACACACACACACCGCAGGCTGAATGATGTGAACATCTGCTGTGCTTGGCCCCCACTATGGAAACTAAATTCATAAATAATTTCTTAACTAAGAGTATGATCTCAATGAAATATTCAAACCAAAGCCCAAATCCGTGGTATTCACAATTTTACATACATATATGGGACGAATGGTGAAGGTATCCAAAATCCGAAACATGCCTTACCTGTATGCTTCACGCGAATATTTTGAAAATTTTGGTGGCTCTACCTCCTATGGTGTCTAAGATATGCTCAAAAAACCGAGTCAAAAACCCGATAATTATCGATAATAAGAAAACGATTTATCGGTGATTTGAAATAAACTTGATTTACGTATGGTATACACGAACTTAAAAAGTCCAAGTTCAGCTTTCTAGCTTCAGTGGCCTCCGACTCGACGCGTTCATACAGACGGACGGACAGACAGATTCACATGGCTGGATCCATTCGGTTAGTGATGCTGATCAAGAATATATATACTTTATGGGGTCGAAGATGCCTTCTTTTGCCTGTTTTGTACATTTTACAAAACCATTATTCCCTTATTTATATATATATATATATATATATAATATCTTGGAATTGTTTTTAAATGGCGGCAATACTTGGGCTTGAATTTTATTTTTTATAATCTTACCAAGTTAGTTTTGTTGTTCCTGGTTCACCGCATCCATAAAGTAACATATGATGAGCAGTATTCATAGTTGCGTTTGGCTTATAGCCAACTTTGTATCAATCAAATTTTATTAAAGATAAACAGTATAGGCAATTAATGTTCATTTTTACGTACCAATATAGTATGATCTTGTCGGGTCAACTTTGATAGGAGTGCACAAATACAAATCCGGCTAAAAAATATTGATAGAAAAAACTCATTTTTATTTTGAAATTTTTTAAACTTCGTTCTTTTAAAATTATGGATTATATGTACATATATTTTTTTAAGGATTTTAAAGATCATCTTTCAACCAAAGCCCAACTCAATTCTCAAATAAATTTTAATAAAAAGCTAATAGCTCTAACGTTTGACTCGGGTAAATTATTTTGTGTCTAGCGCACTGCGACCTCCTATGTCTATTATCCAGTCCTGTCGTTTGCAAGAATGAAATGATTTTCCCGGGTTTAAAAGGTCTAAATACACCAGGTAACAAAATCCAATTTTTTGTGTATAGTTTACCAAACTTTGTTGTTCTGATACATAAGGGGCCCCAAATGACAAAAACCACTTTAAACATTTTTGTAAGTTGAGATTTTTTTTTTAAATTTTCAAAATATGGTATTTTTTTTTAGCTATATTCAGAGGTGAGCTTGCATTATTGACCATTATTTGAGAATGTCTTAACCGATTTTGAAAAGCTTAACGATTACTGAAAGCTAATGAATATATCTATTATTCAGTCCTACACATTTTTAAGTTTTAATGATTGGTTTTGCCAACTATATATTTTTGACTTAAGAAAATTATAATTTTTTGTGCGGTATTTTTCATGATTTTTTTACTCGTTCATGAAATGAAAATAGTATATTGGTTTTGTGCAATGCTGTCATGCTGTCCGTCCGTCTGTCCGGATGAACGCAATATCTTTCGGCGCTATTGAAGATAGAGACTTGAAACTTGAAATATATACTTGTAGTTATCTGCTTCAGACAAAGTGTTAAGATTCAACTACTACGGACTTGGGCCTTGGTTTGTACATAGATTTAAATGCTCTTCTCAAGCCCTGAAAGTTTCATTAAGATCATATTCTTAGTTTAGAAGTTATACACGAATTTAGTTTCCATAGTGGGGCCTAAACTCAGCAGCTGTTCACCGCGTGCAACCGGCGATAACATGTGTGTGTGTGTGTGTGTGTGTGTGTGTGTATGTTGTGTGTATATGTATGTGTGTGTATGTATGTGTGATTCTGTATGTTTGTATCAATGCAAGGGGACTGAAATCAGGGTGCTCCCGACTGGAGCCTTCTCTAATTTGGTGACTCTAGCTCCAAAATTGTGGAAGATATAGCTTTTCGCGATTTGCGGGCGCGGGAGTGGGCGTGGCCGGGGGTGGACGTAGGCAAAAAATTTGTGTTCCTTTATTTAGAGGCCACTAATCCACTAATTAGTGGCCTCTACATCTACCTTCAAAATTGGGTGACTCTAATACTTTGGAAGATATAGCCATTTCCCGTTTTTTAAGGCGGGGTATCTGGGGGGCGTTCTAGTGGGGGTGGCCGGGATATCAAGGTCTCAATCTTTTGGAGAGGTCACCAGCAATCTACATACCAAGTTTGGTGTCTCTAGCTTTAAAATTGTGTTAATTATACACGTGTTACCGTTTTGAGCTTGTAAATATATCGATTTTAGCGATTACGGAGGCGGAAGGGGGCGTGGCCAGAAAATTTTTTCTGTGATGTTTGGGGGACCTTACCAGTAATATATATTCAAAATTTGGTGACTCTAGCTCTAAAACTGTGATTCCACTTCCTATTTTTTGGGGCGGGGGCGCTGGGGGGCGTTCTAGTGGGCGTGGCCGAAAAAAACATTTTTTGGAGGAGAACATCAGCTATCTACATACCAAATTTAGTGACTCTAACATTAATATTGTGGGAAATATTCAACTTTAATCGATTTGAGATTTGAGGTGTATCGACATGTTATCGATTTGCCAGCCTCCCAGTGGGCGTAGCACAAAAATCTTAACACTTTGTCTGAAGCAGATAACTACAAGTATATATACCAAGTTTCAAGTCTCTATCTTCAATAGCGTCGAAAAATATTGAAGCAATACTGACAGACGGACGGACAGCATGACGGACATTGCACAAAACCAATATACTAGTTTCACTTCGTGAACGAGTATAATTAAAAGTACTTAGTTTTTGACTATATAGTTTTGAATAGTTTTGAATAAAACTTGATTTGATTTTCATCGCGATTTTTTGAGTTTACAATTTCGATAATGAATTCCATTTTGTTCAACAGCAGTGAGTTTTCAAAAGTGCAATAAATAAGCGTCATTTAAAATATAAATTTTAAATCAAACAAGAGAAGGAACACCTGAGGCACCCGACAAGGGGATACCCAAGACCCTGTGTACACACATTTAAACGCCCTTGCATTCATACATTCACAGAATCAGATATAAAAGTTAACGATGACCTGAGTCACGATGTGTGGCAACTATGTTGCTAGCCGCGACGTTGCTAACGCTGCACTTTTGGGGCAGCGTCGACGGCTCCGCGGCAACATTGGTTGCGCAGCTAGCTTAAGATCTTTTTGTGAATTTCTTTTGTCTTCCGCTTCTAAATATATCGCTAAGGCTCCAGCCGTTAATACTTATAATTATAATTGTTTCATTGCTGCGTCACAAGGCCAGTGAATGAGGAGAGCAGTCACTCTCCCAACATAGTCTACCTAAAGCATCGATCTATTTGGATTAATAGCTGCTTCATCGATACCGACGACGTAGGAACAACATCGGTAGAGAGAAAGCAACTAATTGGCGCCCAACAGAAAAATCCACGCTCTGAAAACCAACATACATTGCAGCTGAACATAGCAGCGACTGCAGCGAGGAAGGCCACCACCTAATAGTTATTAGGAGAACACACCAGAAAAATGTAAGTGACATTGTGATGTGACATTGTGACATTGTGTTTTTTGCCAACATAAGTGAGCAAGAGAGAACCTATTTCTTGCGAAGTTAAAAATTGTTTTCTTTACCAAGATAGATAATAACAATAGTATAAAAAACCATTACGTGCAGTGTACGGTTTAGCATAGATTGATTTTCACAGTCGAATGAGTGACAGCGATTCCGACGAGAACGGACAACTACACTACGACGGCGAGGACAGTGTTTTATTAAAATTAACAGGCGGATTTGATACTTTGCAAGTCTCAGAGGACGCCGTTCCGTCAGCTTTACATTTAGGAAAAAACGCAATTATGGACCCAGAACAGTTGCGCTTGATTATTGACGCTGCGGTGCAGAGCGCACTTGCGGCGCAAGCGCAAGAATTCAGTAGAATAGAAGCTGGCTTGAGGCAGGACATGGATAAGAAAATTTCAGAGGTTTCTTTCAAATTATAGAATACACACCTCTCAGTATCAGAGATTAAGGTCTATAAAGAAGTTGAAATTATCGACGGGGTACCATGTGATGAGCCCCTTGACGCTGTCAAATGCCTGCCTGAGATCCATGGCACTCAGGAGACATATGGGGCGACGAGCTCCGCGTGTTCATTTCTGGTTTGAAGCGTAGCTTGACTGATGTGCTATTTTCGGCCAATCCACCAGACCTGCCTATAGCACTTGCGTAGGCCCAGGAGGTCGAGGCCAACCACGAGAGATACGTCTTTGTGGCAAGCTTTGCTAGGGGTCAGGAAGAAAAGGGGCGCCCGGAGCAGCGTATGCAAGGGCGTCAGCAACAGCAACAGGAACGAAAACACGTCCCCCATGGTGCCCAGGGCAAGAGCCCACACTTCAAAAGACAAAACGGCCAATCGTCAGATAAGGGCCAAGCTAGGGTCGAAAGTGATAGTGCCCCAGAGCCCATGGACGTCGACCCTTCGTCCTCAAAATTTAGGCAAAAAACGAATTTTCAAAGGAACCAAGGTTCTGGGAGGCTGAACGCCAACCCAGGCCAGGCGAACAAACGCCCGGCCGGATCAGACCGCATGACAGGCCAAAGGCGGCAAAAGGTAGATCCCCTGCAAGCAAGCGCCGAAAGCAGCAAAGATTACTCAGACGCGACTCAAGATGCGGTAGCTGAAATTGACGATGAAAACGGACCTGACTACGAAAGCGTCAAGAACTACATAAAGCCGCACAAACGGCTAAGAGGCGTCGTCCCGGTCGGATGCCCGTTCGCCGTTCATTCTATTCACGGTACTAACAACATAGCTGAAAAATGCAAGATGTCCACTTTTGGTATACCTTTTTTTTCCAACTAGATTCGCTATCCACGTTTGATGGGATTATAGGCCTGGACCTGCTAAAGCAGGTGGGCGCTGTATTATGCTTAAAAAAGGGCATATTAAGAATTGCTGGGACTTCGCAGACGTTGCAGTACTATAAATGCACGGACGTCGACCACACGAAGAACAAAGAAATTGAGGCGCCACCTGCGGTGAAGGCAGATTTCCTGCGAATGCTTCACCGGAACAACAAGGCTTTTGCGGACTCTAACGAGGCGCTGCCGTATAACACGTCCGTTGTGGCCACGATCCGTACAACCGCCGAGAATGTGGTCTACTCAAAGCTATACCCTTATCCCAGGGGTGTAGAAGATTTTGTCGCCTCAGAAGTCAACGACCTCATGAGAAACGGCATCATTAAGAAATCCAAATCACCGTACAAAAATCCGGTGTGGGTGGTTGATAAGAAAGGCATCGACGAGATGGGCGGAAAGCATAAACGTCTAGTAATAGTCTTTAGGAAGCTCAATCTAAAGACCGACGCCGACAAATACTCTATGCCGAGCATTACAATGATATTGGCAAATCTGGGTAAAGCTAGGTATTTCACGACACTCGACTTGAAGTCAGGTTACCACCAGATCACTCTGGCAGAACGGGATCAATGGTGTATCAAAGTATGAGTTTTGTCGACTTCTCTTCGGTTTAAAAAAATGCAATTGACAATTGACGATGTTCTCAGGAAACAGGTTGGATGTCTTCCTACATTTACGTAGACGACCCTGCCCTGACCCGACAACGGTATTTGGTGTGAGGTCATTCATGGGATGGGCAAACTATTACCGTTGCTTTATGAAGAATTTCGCGGAAATTGCAAATGCCATCTTCGATATTTTAAAAGGGGAAAACGGGTCTATTAGTAAATACATGTCGAGAAAAATTTTTAGTAAAGTTCAATGATCACCGATGCAACGCATTTAACAGACTGAGAAACATTTTAGCTTCAGAATACGTCTTATTAATGTATCCGGATTACAGAAAACCATTTGATCGGACCACTGAGAGGGAAGCAAATGACGCTACTAACGAGCGAGAATTGCTGGCCATCGTTTGGGCATTGGCCAAGCCGCACCACTTCCTCTACGGGGTTAGAGACATAAATATTTACACAGACCACCAGCCCCTTACGTTCTCTGTGTCCGAAAGTAACCCCAACGCCAAAATTAAGCGCTGGAAAGCTCGCATAACGAGACTTTTCTATAAGCCTGCCGGCGCCCTGTCACGCCAAAACGTAAATGCTCTACTGAACTGCTTTCGGAATCAAATCATATTAGAGGAAGCCCGCTTCCCCCTAAAAAGATATTTCATTTTGTTTGGCGAGAAGACTCGCCATCTGATTAACTTCACCGATCAGGACGACTTTGATCAGGATGACCTTGATTAAAACAGTAAAGGCTGTTATCAACCCAGGTGTAGTGAACACGATTCACTGTTACCTTCCAACCTTGGCCAAAATCCAGTATGAGCAGTATGGCCTTCCCAGCCGAAAAACTTTGGTTCTGCAAAAATTTCGTGACCAACGTCTTCAACGTCAGCGACAGGGCCGCTCTAGAAAACATAAAACAAGTCATGTTTGAATATTATTTTCCAAAAATGACGAAGCTCGCCAATGAGGTGGTCCTAAATTGCAGAATTTGTACTAAAGCAAAGTTCGATTGGCAACCGAAAAAGCAAGACCTCGGCCAGACGGCAATTCCGTCGCAAACTGGGGAAATGTTGCACATCGATAATTTCTCAACTGAAAAGAAATTTTTCCTCACCTGCGTAGACAAGTTTTTTAAGTTCGCGGTAGTGCAGCCCATCGCATCCCGAGAGAAAGAGATAGCCAGGTGTTTGAAGCTTCAAAGGGGAATCGTAGGCACTGTGGATCTCATTCTACAAACTACGATTGAATACAACGGCTCTATCCACTCGGTAATAAATAAAAAACCTAAGGATATTTTGCACACCACTTCGCCGGAATGCATCCGCGGTATCAGGGAAAAGATCGAGAACGCTCAGATAGACCAAAATACCAGGATTAACCGGAAGCGAAGGAATATGGTCTTCGAAGTAGGCGAAAAAGTTTTAATTAAGACAAACTGCAGATTGGGCATCAAGCTGTCGCCCCTTTGCATCGAAAAACAGGTTCAAGCCGACCTGGGGACAACGGTCCTCGTTGAGGGAAGGGTGGTCCACAAGGATAACCCTCGTTGACAATCCTTTTAAAGTTTTTTTTTCGTGACATTTGCCATTTTAGGATTACGCTCATGATACTTTCAATAATGGCCGTAACGACAGCACGGGTAACGAATTACACAGACACGTACGAGACATGCTGGCGGCGGTGAGAAGCCTTAATTTTTTGGGAACAGCGCTTAAGGTTGTGGCGGGCACTCCGGACGCAAATTACTTTAGGAACATGGAACTGACCCAGACACAGCTGCTCTCTGAAAAAGAATAGGCAAATCTCTATAGACTCAAATACCCTACAGAAGATTAATCAGATTACCGAGACCGTAAAAAAGATTCTCAAAATTTAAAAAAATAAACAGGCTGATACTGGCCACCTTTTCAAGCCACTTGTAACCCGTAATAGAATTTTGACCACAGAAATCTCATGCTCACTTTGATTCTCGAAAAAGTTAATATAATAAGCCCAGCAATTGTAGATCACTCTGATCTTACAGCCATTCTCACTGATCAAGTCATAGGGACTTCAGTTACCGACCTATTGAAAGTGTCTAACGTTAAGGTAATGTAATGTTATAAGTTTATATAAGTTTTATAACATTAGCGGGCACGACTTGCATCCATCGGCTGAGCGAGCCAAATCTGCACTGAAGTCGCCACTGTATGTGGGGTGCCACGAGTTGGATAATTTTTGCAACCACTTTTTTGTCGATTTGACTACTCTATGTGTTGTATGCTTAGTGATTAAACCCTATCCGTCTGTATGAGGACAGCAATCTCAAAACTACAAATGCTAGACAGATAAAATTTATCTTTTTTTTTTTGATATCTTGCCGGTGCAAGAAACGGTTTGAAACGGTGAAACAGTTTTCATTATCATCGAAAAAAATCGATTTTAAGACTTTGTGTTTTTTAGCATATTTTGGAGACTATATTATACTCTATATACTCTACACGTTGGTTTATATTTCGGACTTTGGATACCTTAACCGACTCGTCACCCACTTTATATAGCTGCATCAATTGGGCATCGTTAAAGATATTAAGAATTGAATTTGATGGAGGGACGATATCAGAACATATTAAAGTGAGACACGTTTTGATCCGAAATCCTTACGAAATTCGGACTTTAAAGTGTCAGAAATGCCGCTCCGTAACAATTTTTTTGGCAGTTTGACTCTATAATCACAAAAAAAAAATTAATGGATCACTAATTAAGATATCAATCATTAAAGTTTATATGATATATATCAATAAATGTTAATGAACAACACGATTTACTATTTGTTTCTTAAGTTAGATTTAATAGATTTTAATTTTGGTGAAATTGTTCGCCGGGTTCATCGCTGAACTCACTTAAGTTGCGCGGAAAAATGTCCAAGTGGCAATGCAGGAAATTGATTTTTAGTGACATATTTATCTCTATTTCTCCATAATTTTTATCAATTTGTTGACTATTCCCTTTTGTTATTGTCCCAAAAATGCGAAGTGACTTGTCGGAGAATTTTTATATACTCTAATGCTTCACCTTCCATAACCAATGCTTTTACAAAGTTTTTTTATCAGTATAAGCTTGATGTGCAATGGTGGCAATATTATGTCATCCACGTTTACTAGAGGCGCTTTTTAAACATTATGACTTTTCAAAGTATGTGCTTTTTTTTTCGTTTTGGCCAATCCATCCTTGAGTAATGCTGATGACGACTATCCCTGAGACAGAGCACCAAAACTTTGTATAACCACCTGACAATCAAGTAATACTTCCTATTTAGCGATCAATAAGTATACTAGCGGACTAATGTGCAGACCGATACTTGAAACAGGTAGTTTTCCATAAGAGATAGCACTACTTGACATAAATTAATTTATATTGCGCTGCCATATGTCACCGTCAGAGACTATGAGATGCGAGACTATCGCTTGAGGAAAGCAGGCCATCTACATGCAAGCATCGTAGTTGAAAAGAAGAAAAATAAAGCCACTGCCATCTGTTCGCGGACATCCTCAGTAAAGCCAAACATTCCGACTATTCAGGCCGATTCCAGCCAAGTTTGTGCGCATGACCGCATGTGGATGGCCTGTTTAACCCCAGACTTATATGAGCGAATCCGAAAATGTGACAGAGCAGATTGACTAAAATGGTCTCACGCCTAATTTAATTTAAATAAATGACTGACGAAATAATTTGAGTTTTCTTCGAAGAGAAATTTTAATTTTTAAACTTGGCTGCTACCTATTGTTATTAATAATAGGAAAACGAGACAAGCTATTGATGATTTGAAATAAACTTGATCTGCGTTGGTATACACGAACTTAAAAAGTCAAATTTCAGCTCTCTAACTTTTGAAGTCTTCGATGTCGACACGCTGATACAGAGAGGCATGGCTTGATCGACTCGCCCATTGATGATGACCAAGTATATATACGTTATAGGGTCGGTGATGTCTCACCCTGTTACATACATTTGCACAAAACCATTATACTCATTTTTTTACCCATTTCAAAAGGGTTCATGTTATAAAAATGGCGAACCCGGCATAATATACAGCCGACGTACTGACGGGTACTTTCCACGCTAATATTCGGTTAGTTTCAATGATGTATTTGTCAAATTAACCTATTATGTAAGTTTATTTTATATATTTTTATATTCAGTTTTATTTATATAAATCTTATGAAATTCACTAGTACTAGCTCAAAGGTTTTTAGAATAGTTTTAGTTATGCTCATACTCCATCTTATAACTGATTATTATAAATTACTAGATTTAAGCAAAATGTACTATAAAGGTATTAGCAAATCTTTGAATTACATATTACGCACGTTTCGCTGACAACAAAATTGATGTTTCCCGTAGAAACTCCTATAGAAACTTAACAGAACCAACGAAAATATTGCAAACAAGTGCAAGTTCTAATTATTGAATTCAATGAACAGCTTGTCGGCCACATTTGAAATAATCTTGTTTTATACGCTTCAACTCCGGCGGTACTGCATTTACACAGACCAAATGAATGCTCAATCGAAAAATGTAGTTTGCTTTGTAATTTTAAATATGCGTAATTTTTAAGTCCTAAGAATATACTGACGACCGGACAAAAAAGGGAAGCTTTTAAGAAATTAATCAAAGTTGGCAATGTACATAAAACTGCGAAAAAAATGTAGCACCACTATGACTTTTTTTCTTATTGATCAAAAAAATAACAATTGGTATTGCGATATTTTAAAAACTTGATATTTAATATATTGCTTAGTATTCCCCCTAAGTGAAAAGGTAGTACTTCGTTTGTAATGGTAATAGATTTTAAGGGAAAAGGTCGAAAAACTGGCGAAAAAAATAATAGCACCACTTATGCTTTTTCATGAAAAACGTTAAATTTCGTACAGCTTCTTCGACGAAAATCACGTACTCAAGAGATTTAACTTCATTTCATTATTTCAAGCATTATGTTTAAAAGAAATCCAAAATTATTGATACATTGAGCCTTGGAATACGGAAAAGTGCAAAATCATCAGAAAATTGATATTGTATGGAAAATCAAAGAGATAACTTGGTCGATTGATTGGCTTTTCAATTAAAAATATACTAAATGACAAACTATACAGGAAACGATGAAACACGTAGAAAAAAAGGGGCTATACGACAGATTTACGTCAAAGTCAAGAGCACACAGTACTCTGTCAAGGCTGCAACTGACATAAAAAAATGAGCTTAATACAACTGTGACACTGAAAACAGTTCACACAAGTGTCAAACAAGAAAATTTAAATGCTTGCAGCCCAAGAAAGGTCCGTCTCCTTAAACGCGAAACATATTGCCAAGCGCATGAAGTTAGCAAAGAATCATCAAAATTGGCCAATCCAAAAATGTAGTAATATTTTATGAACAGATGAGAGTAAAGTTGTTATGTTTGGTAGAAAAGACTCTCGTTCGAACGTCTAGTACCCTTAAAACTCAAAATACAATCCAAAATTCACTACAAAGACTTTTAAACATGGAGGGCCAAGCATACTAGTATGGACTTGTTTTTGTTATTAGGAGTAGGTCCAATACATTAAGCCAAATCCATAATGACCCAACACGGTTGCGTCAATATCTTAGATTCAGTAATGCTACCCTACGCAGAGTATAAGATGGTCCTATTATGGGTCTTTCAAGAAGGCTCCGACCCCAAACACGCCACCAGGAAAGCAAAGGAATGGTTCAAAAGAAAACCAGTGAACGTTTTGGAGTGCGCTGTGCAGCCACCAGATCGATAAACTATAGGCTAATGTCAAAAAGGCAGTTGCTAGTATTAAACCAACCAGCAACGGATCACTTTGGGAAGCCATTTACGAGTCCTGGTGGAAAATTCCTCTGAAACGATACCAGGACTTGGTTGAATCGATGCCAAGTCGTTAAGCGGCCTTTATTTCCAATAAAGGTATCGCAACTATATATTAAATTGATAAAATAATCTTAATTTTGACACACAATTATCTTTAAGTAATGAAGGTGTTAAATATTTCTCATTTTTTATAATTTTAAGTGAATATTTGAAACATGGTGCTATTATTTTTTTCGCCATTTTTTCGACATTTTCCCTTAAAATTACAACAACAACAAAAAAAATTGTATTACCATTACAAGCTAAGTACTACCTTTTAATTTAGGGGGAATACTAAGCAATATATTAAATATCAAATTTTTAAAATACCGCAATACTAATTGATATTTTTTTGATCAATAAGAAAAAATGTCATAGTAGAGCTATTTTTTTTTTTTGCAACTGTATATTATTATTATAGAATAGGGGCTTCTATCCTGCGACATCGATCTACTGTACCTCCTACTGAGCCTATAGCTCATTTTCAGCCCAATATTTCAGATGTATTCGAGAAATTTGATTGGGTTCAGACTTACTACCTACTTTGAGAAAAGGCGTGCTGAAGTATTATCTACACTGTAAGTATTCGGCTACATCAGGCTATCAGCCAGTATGTGCAATCCGGTCTCAATATTGATGTCACAAAAGTGACAATTATTAAGCTGTCCCTTAAGTCTGCAGTGCCCGGTCAAGAGATTAGTTACGATTGACGGAATTCTGACCGATGGACGTTGCCTGTTTGAATCTAATAAGGTTGCCATCAACTTATAAGAAGAATATACATATGTACATAAATGGCTCTCAATTTTTTTCGGAAACTAAAAATCTAAATTTTCAGCAAGAATATACAATACTTTTTTTATACCTACATCAGAGAGATATATATGTATTTAGACATGTATGTATGTATGTAGATATGTATGTATGTATGTGATAATCACGTTTATTTACAAAATCAAATCTTAATAAATAACTTACAGTTTTTGGGGAAACCGATGGCATTAGGAATGGAAATGAGCCAGTAACATCTCCGGCGTTATGACCATAATCCCTTCCATATTGTATATTGATGTGCGATTGCTGATCCACCAGTCCGTATGCTGTTATAATACTCCAAAGCAATATGTAGGATAAACATATGGGTAATGTCATTTCGACATGTATATTTATTTATGTTTTACAGATAATGAAATACTAATTCAATTTAAAAAAACGCTTTTTTTTAGGCAAAATTATTAAGTGTAATAAATATTCTCCGTTTACAATATATGAATTAGGATTGCCTTGGAATTGCATCGAACCATTCAGACTAAGTTCGATTGAACTAACATTTGTACTGCACTTATGAACTCAATACCTGATTATCGTTCATTCTAGGTATGCGTCAAACTAGCAACGGTCAATTAGCGTCGATTTTTGAATCACGATTTCAACGACGGAACCACATGTTTGTTTGTAAAATATTGGGTTGAATATATTATATTAAATTCTTTAACTGTCAAATAAATTGGATTTGGTGGGAATGGCCCTCAAAATGCAGTATTCAGGAATAAAGCCAATAATTTAATTTAGATTTTCCTAACAGATTTATCTAGCGGCTAAAATTGTTAACGTAAGGCCGTCAGATTTATAAAAATAAAAAAAAATAAGTTAGGTTCTTTAGTCAGGAGCGCCTGATTAGGGGACACCCTGAAATCCGTCTTCAAATACATTTCAACACCATGGCATTCATACATATACTAAAAATAACGCAACACACACATAAATTCACGCCGCAAGCTATGAGTTTTCAGCCAATGCGATTGGCCACTTCAGAAACAGAAAATTTGAGTACGTAATAAGAGCATATCTATGTACAAATCAAAACGCAAGTTTTTAGTATTTGAATTGCATTTTATACATATATGGGTCGATAAGTGTAGGAATCCAAATTCCAAAAATTCCCACCGTGCGTATGCTTCCCGAGAATATATTGAACCAAATTTGGGGGCACTAGCTCTTATAGCCTAGGAGATATGCTAATAAAAAATAAAAAGATTTACTCCATAAATCGATTTATATCGAAATCTCCAGATATATAAAATAATATATAGCACTAGGTAACAAAATCAAATTTTTTGCTTGCCATTTCTGCCAAACCCATTTTTTCTGAGACATATAGAGCCCCATTTGACGAAAAACCACTTTAAAAATTTTTCGATAATAGGACTATCTTAAAAAATTTTAAATATGGTATTTTTCTTTTAACCGATTTTGTAAACCTTAACGATTATTGAAAGCTAATCAATATATCTATATATATTTGCCGGCCCGTAACAAATTTTTAGCTGTTTAACTCTATAGTCACATAACTATATTAATGAATCATCAATTAAGGAATCATTCATTAAAATTAATGCAGAAACAACTTATTTATATAATGTTATACTTACAGAAGGCACGATTTTCTGTTCTATTGATCGAGAAAAGGTCCCTAATCTATAGATAAATTGGCATACAACAATAAGAAATGATATATATCAACAAATGTTTATTAATAACACGATTTTCTATATGTTTCTTAAGGTATTACTATCGATACTCTAAATTGGGCAGAAAGCGTTAACGTGTCGATATTACCTGAGGACAAAATTAAATTCCTTGTTGGAAAACGCGTGAAACGAGCCATTGCACATATTGATCAAAAATCTTCAGGAGGATGTTCTTTAAGACGCAGATAATGAACGACCACTCACTCACATAGCCTTAGACAGCCCGACAGATGACCCAGAATTACTTCATTTTAGGTACTGTTAATTCTAACCAAACACCACATCCGCGAAAAGATGAATTCAACCGACAAAGAGGTAGCATGGTGCAACTGCTGCGCACGGGTTTTAGCGCAAGTGGATTAATAAGTATCTACCGAACCTGTGTAGAAGGACAAAGTGCAACCGTCCACACAAACCGGTAAAGGAACGAGAGCCAGTTTTCATTTGTGAATGCGCAGTACATCGATCTCTCCGTAAGAAAGGGAGAATAATAGGCGTGATATCTGGAAGAGATGGACAAGTGTGTATGGCGACTGTGAAAACTGCTGGCGGACTATATCGTCGGCCAGCCTACATATTGGCTCGTTTAGATTTAGGTGTATCTGACAATACCGGTGGTGGGATTGTTGCGGCGAGTCCGCAAGTCATATTTAATAACAATTAATAATGAATTCGAATATCGAAAAATTACCTGAAAAACGTTACCATAAGAAATATATGATTTTAAGATCATCATTTTAATTCTATAATTTCCCTGTAATAAAATATTTTTTGTATATTTTAGTACTTTTAAACTTATGGATTTGGCGTTATTACTTTTTGTACACTAGTAAGCGCATTCATTTCTTAAAATGTCGGCTCGGCTCGGCTCGGCTCGGCTCAACAAGCAGCTTAGTGTTCATTCAGCATATGGCGCACAAAATATGTTGGGCAGGACAAGCCGAATGTCAACTCTCTGAATGACAGCCCCGCATACGAGCCTAGAGCCGAGTCATAGGTCGAAGAGATCACAGCGAAGAAGGGAAATCTCAGACCTGGGTGCTGGAAATGCGTCCAGTAAGGACTCGATTGGAGCGATTGTCTGAACGAACTGCGGAGAATCTTTTATTATCGCTGTGGAAGGCCGGATACCTTCTCGCCTAGCCATTAAGAAAGTATATGGGCATATAGGTTAGAAAGGAATAGGATTTTCGAAGCCCAGAAGCTTGATGAGATGGGATTAGTCACTTGTAAAACTGAAGAAGGCTCGCGATAAGTTCACGAGGCGACACTTGGTAAGTCGAAATGTAGTCGAGGCCGTGTATCTCGATTACCTATTAATTATTGCTACAGAATTTGAGACGTAAATGAAGTACTTGAAGCTGGTGGCGAAGAATTTACGCGACGTAAACTCGGTGAATGGGCTTAAAACGTCCATGTTCTGCTTAGCACCGAACAATAGAATGCCGGTGAAGAGGTAAGGACGGAACGGCCTTTAAAAAAATATATATATCGACTTTTTAGGAAAGTATCCGCGATCGAAGAAGGGTCATGCATGGATATTTGTAGTCGTTGACGTTTGACAAAAGTACCACACAGCCTACGTGAAGCCACCTGTGCAGATGGCGATCTGTCTAATTGGCATGCTCGTTGCAGCCGTCGTCTTTCTAGGATCACCTGTTCCATTTCTTAGTTTGCTATACTGTGGTTCAATGTTGCATACGTTTCTTACGGTGTTAAAACCTTTGCGGCTGTAACTTGTACAGTCGTCAAGTTATCTGACGATCTGTATAGCCAGAAACGTAGTCAACGTCGGAATTAGTTCAAAGTGTGTTCATACATATATTTTGTAATTTAACCACTTTCTTCAATTATTTGAGATCCTAAAGGATCGTTCGCATATGTGCGAATGATGCAGCAGATTAAGTAGGAAAGGCGAGTGATCGAAGGTAAATCTTGTAGAGCCCCGAAGGTAACCATGTGTTGTGGGATCTTTTTGCTGACTGCAAAATCAATTAGATCTGGGAAAAGACGAGATCCCCAATGCATGTTCTTAGCATTATAATCTCCAGCTGCGATAAATCGCTCACCTAGTGATTGCACAATCCTGTAAATTGATCGGCAGTAGAATGCAGCCGGAGCTGGATTGCAAATTTGTGGATGTAGACAGCAAGTAATTCCCTTCACACCTGTGGGAGAAGTGGTGTTTTATGTGACTTGTAATTCATATTCCAGTGCCTTCATGAGCTTTGCCATTTGGATGGTCCGTAGCGTAAAAGAGATACCCTGGTATTTGTTATATTTGTTTGTAAGGTGCGTCCTTAAAAGCAGCATTTTTGGAATCTGTATAAGTTCAGATTTGTGATGTAAAACAGTTTGGTTTCGATAAACTCTTCGGAAAGTTATTCATGCTTTGTTGTAGCGATAGCATTAGTATATAGTGACGTATATTTGTCAGTGTTTGCTCTCTCCGCGCGGGTTGTGAGATTCTTCCTATTGAAACGGGAGCTTTCATTCCCGATCTCAAACCTTGCGACCGAGACGCAAGGAATGGTGTCTGCCGAAACAGAAGATGGGAAAGAAGAAGGAGTTGGTTGCGAGAGAATGTGGAAGTTTGAGGTGGTCGGAGGACGCGCTGAGACAACACGTTTGTTTAGGCGGTTTTTCAGTTCCTTATGTGTCTTTCGCCATAGTTACATTTTTTTACCGACTTATCTGGGACTTTTTTACCGACTTAACTAGCTTTTTTTCGGGCAGCTTTTGAGCTGGTATGTTTTATGGCTGCATTTTTAAAGTGTTTAGTCACTATATGGTGGTCAGCCTCTGTTTGAATCTGCACTTTTGTTTCATGTATATTTTTTTTTTAGAAGAATTATGTGAAATGTTTTATCTCCAAATAGTGTAACAAGTTTGTTTACTAATGCACTTGAGCTTTGCTCCCGAGTTTATATTGGTTGGGGCTTAGCTTTGCGGTGCCCCATCCATTGATTCGCTAGCTTGTGTTATATTTGGATGTGATGATTCATGTCGGTCTACACAGCCGGACCCACTTTTTGTTTTGATTCTTTAAATTCATGTTGTTGTTGTTGTTACCGGTATTGGCATTGGAGCTTGTAATTGGTGTTGATATTGTATTTGGCGATTGCGCTGCAGAAGTTATGAAAGAAGTCGTTACCACGTTTTTGGTGACGAAGACTGTTGCCGTTGTTGTTGTTGTTCTGATTACTGTAGTTTTGTAGGTCACTGTACTTTTTGTTGGTGCGACATGTTTCGCAGTTATTGCAGTCCCTATTGTTGCAGCTACAAGCTCCATGACATGGGAGTTATGAGTCATGGGTTAAAAATAACGAGTAAAACCCATTTCTTTGATCTATGAAGCTTCTGCGCTCTTTTGATTAAGCGCAACTCATTTTGGGAGGTTTATTCAAGGCACTTATTGAATTTTTATTAATTATACACTTGCGTGCTTTAGCTTTCATTGGATCACTTGAATACACTTTGCGATATGTCTTGTTATTAAGTTCGTGCACTTCTGTGAGGTTTTCCACAGCTATTATTATTGTTTGGCAATTGTGGAGTTGACTCAACGGCCGACAGCTTGTGTCAATGAATATCGAGAAAATTATCGACGCCTTCGGAATCTCTCACCCGAAAATGTCCATCTTTTCTTCCCAGAGTGAGTATGATGTTAGCGGCGATCCGTTCCTATTTGGAACAGAGCCCTCGGGAGTGGGCTGCTTTTCTGCTTGAAATCAAGTGTGCCATTGCCAATCCTGTCCATTCTGCAACTACGGAGACAAATTTTTTAAAAGTTTTTCGCCATCATATGTATCTCAATGGATTCTGTTACAAGCTTGCGTGTAAGTCAAGGTGCATAGACTCGAACTCTGACTAGGGAGCGCAGGATAAAATGAAGGAACAGCTGAAACAGCATCGACACAAAGCGCACAATCGCGGCCGACAGTAGTCCGATAAGCGTGCACGCAAGTTTCCTGCGGTTGAAGGCTAACAACAGTTTCGCAAGTGTTGCAAAGTCAGAGCCGCGGAAAAAAACCCTACGAGGTCGCAGACAGAGTGGACGATCCTTTGGTGTTGTCCATGCGAAGGTTCATAGGATGCAGCTAGGATACCAAGTGGGTGTGACCCTTACGAATGGAGTCAACAAATGCGCACGATAATTTTAATCATTTATGGTGGTGCATAATTCGAACTTCTTGTGTGGGAATTATCGAGTTAAGTTACTCTGGTTAACCTGATCATGATTGGGAGAAGTTAGCAGGGCGGACTTAAGAGTTATCACATATACCGCAGGTGGGCGCTGCCGAGAGAGAGAAAGAGAGAGCATAATAAGGCACATCACGTTTATTTGTCAGGAAGGCAAATGACTGAGGTTGTTTCTGTGTGGCTCTAAGTGCGAGTTTGAATTGTCGGTCATGCACAGGTGCACATAAAATGTTATGAAGTAAAATTCGGCGTAAGTATACAAGTGCTAGAATAAGAATGTGTAATAAACTTTCGTCTTTTATACATGTGGCCAACAGCAGGTAACGCCCCTTTTTTTCCACGCAGCATCTGCGTTTGGCTGCACCGACAAGGATCTCCTTTGGCACAATATATGTTTACTTTCAAAATTGATTTGTCACTAGTACACTTACGCCGACTTTGCTGCTCAAAATGTAGATATATATATATATAATATATTGGGGCATTTGTACCCGTACAATGTACGGCGTACATAACCGACAATTTAACTTTGCGCACGGAATATGTGAACACCTCAAGTCCACCCTGTATATTTCTTGCAATCGTGATCAGGATGCACAAAGCTTATATCGATAAATTTCCCCCCAGGGTTGCGTTGGTGGCTAATAACAATAGGTAACAAAATCCAATTTTTTTTTATAGTTTACCAAACCTAGTATTTCTGATACATATGAAGCCCAATATGACGAAAAAAATTTTTCTATGGTGAGACTTTATTTTTTTAAATATTAAAATTCTGGGAAGTCCGGTAAAATTAATGCAGAAATTACCAATTTATACTGTTATTCTCACAAATTATTCTATTGACCGAGATAAGGTTCCCAACTAGAGGTAAATTGTCATAAAACAATTAGAAATTATATATATCAATAAATGTTCTACAAGAACACAATTTACTACTTGTTTCTTAAGTTGCTACAGGCTATTTAAATTTTCAAGTAACATAGTCGATATTTTAAAAAAGTCTCAAGTAACGGTATTAAAATCAGATTCTCGTATGAGACAACACACATAATCGCCCATCATATTCTGATTCCACAATCCCTGATAACGTCGCTCCATAGATTTTAATTGTTGATGAAATCTTTTTCCGTATTCATCGCTGAGCTCACCTAAGTTTTACCATTGAGCATACAAAACATAATGTCGTCAAATCGACAAAAAAAAGTGGTTGCAAACATTTTCCAGCTCGTGGCACCCCACATAGCTCTTGCTCTCATTTTTTACGACCGAAGAGAGTAAGATTGCTGAGAACGCAAGCTAAATGCCTAGAGAGCGAAATAGTGCTAAGCCTTTGGTCTCACTGCATAGCATGATGATCTCGTAGAACCCTGTATAGTGTGTTTCGCTCACACTGCAAGGTACTTTGGCACCCCTTGCATGTGTTTGCTTGCATGTGCACAGAAGCTGAGCAACGAAATGTATGCATGTATGTGTGTATGCACATGTAGCAATGCGCTGAAATTCTAATTTTTTAATTTTCGGCCGCATGTCTTCCCTTTCAATTGAAGAGTAATGTGAAATTTTTAATGGGTTAGCCACATCGGCATGATCTCTTAGAATTTTCAACATTAAATGGGTACCAAAGAGTTGGTGCGTTTGCAAAAAAAGTTTTTCGAGACGAGCATGCTCGCCGACTTACGCATTTTTGTACATGTATTATTTGTGGTTGTGTTTTGTTTACATTTTGTTGCCCGCCTTGGGTGCAAAAAAAAATATCTTCGCTGGCCTGCGTTTGTTGCGAGCCTGTAATTTCCCATAAATCTAATTTGCTCTTATTGTTGCATTTGCATAC
Source organism: Drosophila sordidula (assembly GCA_035047465.1). Classification (NCBI taxonomy): domain Eukaryota; kingdom Metazoa; phylum Arthropoda; class Insecta; order Diptera; family Drosophilidae; genus Drosophila; species Drosophila sordidula. The sequence continues at coordinate 1,130,586 of JAWNPQ010000031.1, read as the reverse complement.
ATTATGTTATTTATTAGCGAATCCGTTAAAGGGTTTTATGACACCTAACGCCTGAAATGTCTGGACTTGGCACAAACGTGCACATATATGAAAGCTTTTCGGTTACGACATTCTCCAGTAATGATCAATAATGAAAGCTCACCTATGAAAACCACTGAAAATATCAGATTTTGAAAATGTTTCAAAAAAAAGTCTAACCATAAAAAAACCATTTTTAAGTGGTTTTTCGTCATATGGCGCCCCAATATGTTTCAGAAAATCTAGGTATGATAAACTACAATTTGGCTGTAACCTGGTATAATTTATCGGCGAAAAGGTTAAATGCAGCATTTTTGATCAGCATTTTTGATCAGCATTTTTGATCAGCATTATTGGAGTCTTTTTAGCCATGTCCGTCTGTATGTACGCGTCGCTTTCGGAGACTACAGAAGCTAGAATCAGAAACTTGCACTTTTTAAATTCGTGTATACCACACGCAGCTTATTTGAAATCATCGATAACTTCTCTCGTTTTATTATTATCGATAATTATCCATTATTTGACTCGGTTTTTTGAGCATATCTTAGACACCATAAGAGCTAGAGCCACCAAATTTGGTTGCAAATGTTTGCGTGAAGCATACGCAAATAAGAAATATTTAGAAGTTATTCAAAAATTTAGTTTCCATTGTGGAGTCCAAGCGCAGCAGCTGTTCGGAGCATGCGGCATGTGTGCGTATATACGATTTTGTGTATAAGTTAACAAATAAGATTACCAAATATTTATTTAGTCACCCTCGCATGCGCAATGCCTAAAATCATATGTGTCGGCGTTTTCGTTGCAGCGACCAGCAGCGGTAACCAGACACTTCTATTTGTGTCGAAACATAGTATGCGGTTATTGTCCGCGATTGTGCTGAGTCGACAATTTTTTTTTTTTTGTGGCGTGATGTTGATGCTCAAAGAATTCCTCTAGCTTAAGCATGATAATTATTGAATCTGTAGTTTCAGTTCTAAATATGCCTCTGTATTAAGTACAAGCCAAAATATATTTTCCACTCCGGCACTTGGCCGTTTAAACATTTATCTTTTATTGCTGAGCAACAACGCCAGTGATTGGAAAGCTTTAGCTTTTCCAACGTAATCGTCTGTAATCATCATTACTGGCAATTATATCACAACCAGCCTGCGACATCACACAGCTAAGAGGAAGACCCGCCAGGAACATCAATACGACTAGAGGTCAACATATTCGTATTGAAGGAAAACCACCCAGGCGAAAACTTATTTGGCGCCCAACTAAGTATAACTTGCGCATAAGTTAACAATAAGACCCTAACGAAACATGTAAGTTCAACAAGAAATTTCAAAGCTAAAACGAAGTAAATATAAATTGAGTAAATCTCATGCAAGCAGCAGTGGCTGTAAAAATCAAATAAGTTTAGGAATAAACTTAAGTCACAAATCCTTGCCGATTGAATTAATCGGCTGCCACATTTAAAACAAAATATTACAAAAAAAAAACTTTTTTATATATGTAGATTATAACAATCCTTGATGGGATTTATATTAGTATTTATTTATTATAAGGAATAAGACCGTTTGACAACAATTATCTTAATACAAAATCTGCTTTATACTGCGTTTCGCTTTATACGTCTAATGCCAAGCTCACGAGAATAACGACTCTTTTTCGATGTTCGATTTAGTTCTGTTAAAATCCGATTGACAACTGTTAGCTTACAGACCAGATGATCAGAATTGCCGGCCGCTACGCGTTAGACGTTGACTTTCAAATACTACATTCGGCTGTCCTGACGGACCATCCGTCCCGGATAGGTCTATCCATGGTTTCATGAATTCCGCAACTGATGCAGTTTTATACGGTCCTTCAGTTTTATCCATTCTTATTACCTCGTACCTTCCGTGATTTCCCACCTTGACCACTTTGTACGGCCCTAGATACTTTCCCTTAAGTTTCAACCCTGTCCCGTATTGGGTCCGTTTTATAGCTACCATATCGTTAACCTGGTACTTTCTGTCTTCTTTTCTTTTTAAATCAAAAGCCGTTTTATTTTCTTCCTGAATTGCTTTAATATTTTCTCTAGCTTCCTGTCGAATTTTCTCGCGCTCATCATCTAGCTCTTCAATGATTGACTGTTGGATAAGATCTTCTAAGTTCGGGTTATTTGGTATACGCATGTCCAACCCAGTTAAAATCTTAAATGGTGATATTTTAGTACTTCGCGGCTCTACACAATTGATAATCTGCTGAACTTTACTCAAATGTTTATACCAAGTACCTCCATTTCCAATACTCATCTTTGACAACATTGGTATAATTATTTTGTGCATGCGCTCTACCTGGCCATTCCCACGTGGAACGCCTGTGGTAATCATTAAATGTTGTATATTTCGAGTTTCGCAATAGTCACGGAACAAATTGGAAGTAAATGCAGAACCTCTATCCGAAAGTATTCTCAAAGGGTTCCCAAAACTTGTCGCTTGCCATTCTAAACACTTTATCACCTCCTCCACACCCGTACTGCGAGTAGAATACAACCAAACATATTTTGAAAATGCATCCACAACAACAAAAACATAATTATACTGTTTTTTCGTCATTTCCATCGGTCCAACATGGTCAACATGGTAGGTCAATAACGGTCTATCGCCCTTATCGATTGGCTGCAAGTACCCTTCACGCTTTCCAGATTTCTCATTGACGATAATGCATGCTACACAACTATTAATTATTCGAGCTGATTTTTCTTTCAATTTCGGGATGAAATAGGTCCTTTCGACTAAGTCCTGTGTACGCTTAGCGGAGAAATGACCTTGATTATGTGCCATCAATATAATTTCCTTTTCCATTTGTGCCGGCACTACAATGAGCTCTTTGTTTGGATCCTTATACAACACATGATTTTTAAGGTAATAGTCCTCATATGCCCTATCTTTCACTATTTCTCGTACGGCTTTCACCCAGTCGTCTGCTGATTGAGCCTCCTTCAATCTGTGAACTATACTTTCTGATAGCATATAACAAGAAACACGGCTTAATGCATCTACATGTTTCATCTTTGACCCTGACCGATGTTCTATGTTGTAATGAAAATCTTGTAAATACATTGCCCAACGAGCTACTCTCAATGGAACGTCCTTCTTTTTCATCGTCATTGTAAAGGCATTACAGTCCGTAACTATTTTAAACTGTATTCCTAACACATAAACACGCCATTTAGTCAACGCTTCAATTATCGCAAGTACCTCAAGATCATACGCTGGGTATTTTTCTTCGCACGGCTTGGTTATGCGACTCATGTACTGAACCGGATGGAATAATCCATCTTCCAAATCTTTTTGTAGCAAAACTGCACCATAACCCCATTTCGACGCATCTGTATGTATTTCGGTCTCCAAAGTTGGGTTATATAACCGCAAAACAGGTCTGCTAGTCAATGCAGCCTTAAGTTGCTCAAACGCAATTTGTTGAATGTCCTTAAACTCGAATTTGGACTCCATTCGCAACAAATCTGATAGTGGCTTTGCTATGACAGCGTAACCTTCAATAAATTTTCTAAAATATGACGTCAGCCCCAGAAAACGTTGTATTGCCTTTTTATCTCTCAGCACTAGAAAATTAGCCACGGCCTGAGTCTTCTCATCACTTGACCTAATCGTATTACTTTCAATAATGTAACCCAGAAAATTTACCTTCGTCTGCAACAACTGACCTTTAGCCCAATTTATACGCAATCCATTCTGTGCAGCTACTTCCAAAACTTTACCTAATTTCAATATCCCCTCTTCCACATTTTTGCTCGGAATTATTACATCATCCATGTACACAACAGCGTCATTATTTTTCACTACGTTACGTAAAACTGCTGTTATAAACCGTGTAAACACAGCTGGCGAGTTTGAAATCCCAAATGGTACATATAAGAATTCGAACTGCCCACCTTGTGTTACGAAAGACGTGTACTTTTGTGAGTCTTCTTCAATCGGGACATGAAAGAAACCGTTAGTCAAATCTAAAGTGGTGAACACTTTAGAGTCCTGCAGCTTTTCTAACACATGATCCATATGTGCCATTGGAAAGTTATCTCGAACTATTTTTTCATTGAGTTTCCTATAGTCGCAACATAAACGCTTTTCCCCGTTCTTCTTCGCGACTAACACTACTGGTGATGCATATTCTGATACACTTGGTTTGATAATTCCATCTCTTAACCATTCTTCTACCTGCCTATCGACAATTTTTTGCTCACAAATGGCTAAACGTCTAGGATGCTGAAATACTGGAATATCATCGGTTAGTATTATTTTCATTTTTACAGGTGCATCTACATTCCTTTGAGGTTGATAATTTCGCACCATATTTCTAACCTCCCTAGCATTATCTTCATTTAGATGAGACAAATCAACACCAATGTCAGTTTCTACATTATCTGTTGCTTGCATGCAAACTCCTTTAAATTCATCCAACAACTCCGCGCATGAAGACTCTATTAGCGGATCATTCTGCAGATTATCTACTTCTCTCTTACTGTCCATATTAACCGTCCGTTGTTTAAAGTATGTACCGTTTTTAGTAACCTGCATATCAACATGCTCAAGAATCGTTCTTCCCAAAATCGCGTCAAAGGTGATATCCTCATCTGGAACTACATGAAATTCTACTAACATTTCAATATTGTCGACTGTTACTGGTATAATCAGGCTTCCAAAAGTTAAAACTTGACATTCACCGATGCCAGTTAAACATTTTTCTCTACCACTCAGCTTGATGTTTTTGAACTTTAGAAATACGCTCCTACGCAGCAAACACACATCAGCACCGGTATCAACAAGACCGTTGAAATTTATGCCTAAAGATCTAATCCCTTTGAGTTCGAGTCCTGAAGCAGTGAAAATGCTTGTCGGCTTCGAAACAGTTCTCTGGACTTGTACAACGTGTGTATTAGAGAAATTTTCCTTTTTGATCTCGACCTTTTGTTTGCAATCTACTGCACGATGTCCTGGCTGTCCGCACTTGAAACAAGTAAAGTTACTTTTAGTTCAATCCTTCATTAAATGATTTTCATCCCCGCACCTGTAACACTTTCTGAATTTTCCCAAAGCTGGTTTTCCATTTCTACGATCGCTTCTATCCTGCTGAGAACAACTCTTATTCTTTTGCTCTGAGTCACCGCGAGATTTCTTGTAAGCCTCGATTTGAAATTTCAGTTCTTTTATATTTCCTGCCTGGTATAACATGGCTTTATTTATCCTAGAGTCAGGAATACCCTCCACGAAGTACTCGATTAGACTAGAGTCATCTAACTTAATTGGCCTAGCGATTTCCATCAACGCATACAAAAATTCGTGTATTGACTCTCCCTTCTTTTGTCGCCGCTTCTGTAGAGTTCTGTGTATCTCTGCTGACGATAACTTCACAGTAAATTCCTCAAGTAAAGCGTCTTTCAATGCATCCCAATTCCTTACCTCGCGTAAACTACGTACAAAAGATTTTGCAGCACCTATCAGCAACTGTTTACTATATATAAAAAGCTGTAGCTTGTCCCACTGCACTGTTACCGCACACTCTTCCAATTCAACAACCCATTGATTAATGTCCGGGCTCCCCGAGCCGGAGAATTGCGAGACACTTCCCTCAACGTCTTTCAATGTAAACCAAGACCTATTTGCTGTTGGACCTTGATTGGTTAGAATTTCGTTCTGTATTGAAACATCTAGCGCTGTAGCAACTGACTCCTGTTCTTCTTCGTCTTCTTCATCATGGTGGCCATAATAAGCTAACAATCTATTTTGTAAGTTGCGTTTAACACCGGACGTCTGCAAATTAAGCTCTCCTAATTTTTGTCGCAATTGTACAACACGCAGTACCAATATCTCGTGAACTTGCATTGTGACTGTTTACAAATATTTCAAAACTGTTGATATTTACTGCACTTTTCTGTCAGTAACTTGTAACCTGTAATTGTTAATATATGAATTAAACTTATTAATATATAAATGTTAGTTCAGAAATCCAACATAATCCAATCACACCAGTCAAAATCCAATTGGAATTCCTTTTTATGCTATCGCCTCAGTTAGCATTGGTCTCTGTAATTTGTTGCTCTTCTGTTCGTCTACGCCGTCGCTACAATTCTGCAACGCATTTGCCAACATGCAGGTTTTGCACACTTGCCTTGCCTTGCCTCTGCTTTGCTCCCACTGCTGTTAATGTATCTTGCTGCTGTTAACGTTCTGCTATTGTCGCCGCACTGTTATAACACACGCCGTCGATTCTGAGTCTTCCAGCACCCCAAGCCTAACGCATTTGCCAACACGTAGATTCTGCACACTTGCCTTGTCTACCAATGTTGCGCCTGCCGTTTTCTTGCCTCTGCTTTGCTCTCACTGCGTTGCTATCTCCCTTGCGAGTCGTCGTCCAGATCGTTTTCCAACACTCTCTTTCTCGCCGCACGTAATTCTCGTGCTTTGTCTTCTCTCTGCTTTTCCTCGATGCCGCTTCGTAGAACTCGAAGATGATACACACAATTTTCTTTGTGCCGTGCTTCGCCTGCACGACCTTGAAGTTCGTTCTTTCTGCTTGCTAGCTCCGTTACGTTAATTTTCTTCGAAGCGCCGTTCCTGCATTGATCTTTTTACAGTACTTTACCTTTTGTTAATGCAAAAGGGTTTTAAACAATTTAACACAGGCCACTTCTTATCTCCAGCAACTCTTTCCTGTAGCAGTTCAATACTTGCACATAAAACACAATTTATGTATGTCGTTATTGTTGTTGTCGTGGGCTTATTCTCGGACGAGCGCCCAATTTGTAGATTATAACAATCCTTGATGGGATTTATATTAGTATTTATTTATTATAAGGAATAAGACCGTTTGACAACAATTATCTTAATACAAAATCTGCTTTATACTGCGTTTCGCTTTATACGTCTAATGCCAAGCTCACGAGAATAACGACTCTTTTTCGATGTTCGATTTAGTTCTGTTAAAATCCGATTGACAACTGTTAGCTTACAGACCAGATGATCAGAATTGCCGGCCGCTACGCGTTAGACGTTGACTTTCAAATACTACATATATGTATAAAAAGGAAATTTTTTTATATTTTTTGGTGCGTATGTGAAGTGTAAACCGTCAGTTGATTCAAGCTGATGAGCTGGTCAGGTGCGTACAGAGAAATAAATGTAGAATACGATTGTGACGACGGCTCGAACATTGAGCCCAACAATAGTTTCCAAGAACAAACTCAAACATAAGCAACTATGAATGTAAATGAAATTCAGGCGTTAATAACAGCCGCTGTCGGTCAAGCTCTGGCGCAGCAAGAGGCAAGCTTTCAGTCACGTATTAGTGAAATGCAATCTCAAATAACTAATTTGCGCATAGAGACCCCACAAGTCGAGGCGTATTACAGAATCCAAATAAACCCGGAAATAAGATGCTATATCCCATTAGACATTGTAAAATCTATTCCCGATTTTAACGGGACATAAGGCGAGTATGTAGCATGGCGACAATCAGCCACAGATGCATATGAGCTATTTAAGCCATTTAATGGCAGTAGCACATACTATCAGGCAGTGTCAATTTTGAGAAATAAAATCAAGGGGCCCGCGAGAGCAATTTTAGTCTCGCATAATACAGTACTTAACTTCGATGCTATAATAGCTACGTTGGATTGTACTTATGCAGACAGGACATCGATACGCCTTCATCGACAAAGTTTAGAGATGGTCAGGCAGGGAGGCCTAAGCCTCATGCAACACTACGATAAGCAAAAGCTGACTCTCGTTACAAATAAAATTACAATGACTCATGACCGAAACGGCGCTGATCTTCTTAACAGAGAGATTAGATCTGATGCATTACATGCATTTACTTCAGGACTTAGTAAACCACTCAGGTCGATTGTTTTCCCAGCTCAGCCGAAAGATTTACCGTCTACTTTAACTCCAGCCAGAGAAGCGGAGGCAAGCATTGAAAGAAGCATTCTCGCGACAACATACGCTAAAGCCATCGAAGAGAGGACACAGGCAATAGAAGCCACGTCCGAACGCATGACAGGCTAAAGGCGTCTGCGGCTGCCTCTGATTGGCGAGGTAGAAGACGACAACGACTTGACATGTGGCAGCGATTCGTTGAATTTTTTGGTGCACGCTCCCGGCTACCAGTCATTAAGCGACAGCTGGCTGGGAGAACACTAAGAATTTTAATAGATATATCATAGGCTTCGACCTCTTAAAACGGTAGTAAATTTGAATTTGGTCAACAGCACGCTAGAGTACAAGAATGTATCAGAACAGTTACAATACCACAATACCAATACCATACAATACCGCTAACTTTACTGACGTTAACGACATATTACCGCGTTCCATCAAAAAGGAATTAAAAAAATTATTCTAGAGAACATTAAGGTTTTTTCAACCTCTAAAGAGGCACTACCTTTTAACACCTCAGTAATCGCCACAATTCGTACGGAAGTTAACGAACCTGTATATTCTAAACTGTATCCACACTCTAGGGCGGCAGATTTCGTAAACAGCAAAATCAAACAGTTGTCAAAAGATGGCATAATAAGGCCATCCAGGTCCCATATAACAGCCCAACATGGGTGGTGGATAAAAAAGGAATTGATGCCAATGGCAATAAAAACAAGCGGTTGGTAATAGAGGTGGAGAACTATCGATAGCAATATCGGCACTATCGATGGTTGACCGCTATCGAGCCACCATCGATAGCAGCCGCACACATTCGATAGTGCTCGATAGTACCATCGATAGTGGGCTAAAAATTAAAATTTGCGCGTGTTCTGTGGTTTCTGTGGTAAAATCGTGTTAAAAGTATAAACAAATAAATAGATATGGATCGCTTTCTTCAAAAGGGTATGTTTAACGTATTATCCAAAAGTATTTCGATCAACAATGTGTCGAATTTAAGGTAAACGTCGAATCTCACTTACACTCAGTTCTTCAAGTGCAGACAAAGAGTCCTGCGTTTGCAGCAGTACCGACTCTGACAATGATTTTGTACCAGATAGGCAAAGTCTTAAAAAAAAGAGTAAAATCTCACAAGTTTGGACAACATTTGTTTACTTTTGTTTTTAAATCAAAATTTTTGGATTAAATAAACATTTATTTTCTTGTTTACATAAAAAAAAAAAATGTTTATGTGGGACGGTACTATCGACCCAATATCGATAGTACTATCGACGACTATCGATGGTTCAAAAATAACTATCGTCGAATATCGATGGCGCAGGCTATCGATAGTTCTCCACCTCTAGTTGGTAATAGATTTCAGGAAACTGAACGACAGAACTAGTCCCGATCGTTACCCAATGCCATCCAATCCCATGATTTCGGCGAACTTTGAAAAGGCAAAATTTTTCACAACGTTAGACTTAAAGTCAGATTACCATCAAATTTATCTAGCGGAACAAGACCGTAAGAAAACATCGTTTTCAGTAAACGGCGGTAAATAGTTTTGATGCCTGCCTTTCGGCCTAAAAAATGCTGGAAGTATTTTCCTAAGAGCCATAGATGACGTACTAAGAGAACAGATTGGCAAGATATGCTATGTTCATGTAGACGACGTCATTATTTTTTCTGAAAGCGAAATTGACCACGTTAAGCATATTACCACAGTACTAAAGTACTTAGGCGATGCTAACATGAGAGTCTCACAAGAAACAAGAAAGAACGTTGCAGTCGGACGTAACCGACTGTTATTTTGAAAAAAATATAGAATTTTTATATTTCGTAGGGGCGGGGGTGGGCGTGGCCAACATTAAGAGAAGGTCACACAAACACTTTCTGCCAAATTTTGTGCCTCTAGCTCAAAAATTGTCGGAGGTATAGCTTTTCCCGATTTGCGGGGGCGGGAGTAGGTGGGAGTGCTTTAAAAGGGGTGACCAGCCATCTACGTTTAAAATTTGGTGACTCTAGCTCCAAAATTGTGGAAGATATAGCTTTTCGCGATTTGCGGGTCGGGAGTGGGCGTGGCCGGGAAATTTTTACGAATCCGTAAAAGGGGTGTCCAGCCATCAATGTTTAAAATTTGGTGACTCTAGCTCCAAAATTGTAGAAGCGTGGGCGAGAGAGGGCGAGGGTGGACGTGGGCGGGAGAGGGCGTTGGTGGGCGTGGGCGGGAGAGGGCGGGGGTGGACGTGGGCGGTAAATTATTACCCTTATTTAGAGGAGCTGACCACTAATCTACCTTCAAAATTTGTTGACTCTAGCTCTAATGCTTTGGAAGATATAGCCATTTCCGATTTTTTAAGGCGGGGTGTCTGGGGGGCGTTCTAGTGGGCGTGGCCGGGATATCAAGGTCTCAATCTTTTGAGGAGGTCACCAGCAATCTACATACCATTTGGTGTCTCTTGCTTTAAAATTGTGGTAATTATACACGTCTTACCGTTTTGAGCTTGTAAATATATCGATTTTAGCGATTACGGAAGCGGAAGGGGGCGTGGCTGGAAAATTTTTTCTGTGATGTTTGGGGGACTTTACCAGTAATATATATTCAAAATTTGGTGACTTTAACTTTAAAACTGTGGGAGATATAGCCAGTTCCGATTTATTAAGGCGGGGTGTTCTAGTGGGCGTGGCCGTGAAATCAGGGCATTTTTCGGGGGAGATCACCAGCTATCTACATACCAAATTTGGTGACTCTAACTTTAATATTGTGGGATATATTCAACTTTAATCGATTTGCGATTTGAGGAGTATCGACATGTTATCGAATTGCCAGCCTCCCAGTGGGCGCGGCACAAAATCTTAACACTTTGTCTGAAGCAGACAGATATTCCAAGTTTCAAGTCTCTATCTTCAATAGCGTCGAAAAATATTGCGTTCATACGGACAGACGGACAGACGGTCAGACGAACAGACGGACGGACTGCATGACAGACATTGCACAAAACCAATATACTAGTTTCACTTCGTATACGAGTATAAACAGCTAGGTGTATTAAGATCGACAAAAAAATCGACGTCACAGTAGAGCTGATCCTGAGGGCTACAGTCCAATACCATAAAAACATCACATTCGGTGACAGACAAAAAACCCGTCGAAATTATTCACGCAACACCCATCGACCTCCGGCAGGAGAAAATGTACTCCAAAATAATTGGAGACTGGGCAACAAATTAACCCCATTATGCTCAGAAGAGAAAATACAAGCAGACATGGGAACATCTGTTCTTGTTAAGAACATCCTTAAATAAAGGTTGCTTTTGGTACACTAATCAAATAGACCAAGCAATAGAAGTGAAAGTAAGCACAAGTTTCAATTATCCATTTTTCTTTTACAGGATTGTGGGTACAATCTTTTTAATGACATTGGTGAATACTCGGATCACTGATTATTCACACTTTTTCACACACATGCGAAAATGATTAGATATCGACACAGACCATACTTTAAATCTTTTGTCCATTTTAAAGATCCATCATAGAATAGCAAGAAGCGTAGACTTTTTAAGCACAGCTCCTAAGGTTATCGCAGGCACACCAGATGCTTCCGATTTTGAAAGAGTCGGAATGTCCGAGTCCAAATGAATCGAATCAAACAATAGACAGGTGATCATAAACTCAGAAACTCAGAGACAGATAAACCTACTTACAGACACCATAAACCAAATAGTTAAGCCAAAAGGAACGAGTTAGTTGACCAAAAATAGGATGCTAATAACTGAAATACAAAACTTGATGCTTACAATCACGCTTGCTAAGGCTGACATAGTAAACCCAACTGTTTTTAATCATAAAGTCTCTTGTTGAACTAAATTCAGAAATCCTTACTATAGGGAGCCTAATGGAAGCATCTAACATTAAAATCTTACAGTCCGATAGCATTATCCATATTATAAATGCATACCCCAGGGTTAAGTTTATATGTAAGTTCACCGTATTCCCGGTATCTCCTCAACACACCGTGCTGCAGTTACAGGATGACATCCTGGCTGAATGTGAAGATGAGACCTTGACATTAACCGAATGCTCCACGACAACATATACCACCTTCTGCAAATTGGCAAATCACGTCACCTGCTCCCGAGCTCTACATGCTGGAGGCACCGCTATTTGTCACACCCAGCCCAGCCACCTCAAGCCGATCCCATTCGTGGATGAAGGCGTTATGATTGTCAACGAGAGCCCGGCGCGAATAAGCACACACGGACGGCCTGAGATATCTACGAACGGCACGTATCTGATCACCTTTGAACGCTCAGCGACCATCCAAGTATACCAATCAGCGCGAGGCCCTGAACAAAGCACCGGGCATAGCTGGATCTCCACTCTTGAACATCATCAGCCACGACCCAGTATGAATAACCAAAATTTACACACCATCCAGTAGTTTAAAGAAGAGATGGCAGCAACATGGTCGCCCAAGATATGGTTCGCAGCTGGAGTGGGAGTCAGCCTCTTGTGCACTGGCTCACTAATCCTTCTCCAAGCGCTAAGGAGGAGACGAGAATCTAGAGAGGTACAAAGGGCCATCAACAGTCTTAGTATAACCGGGGACGATCATAATCTTGAGGGGGGAGTAGTTAACAAATAAGATTACCAAATATTTATTATGTCAGCAGCGGTAACCAGACATTTCTGTTTGTGTCCTAACATAGTATGCGGTTATCGTCCGCGATATGCTGAGTCGGCTTGCCGACCACAGCTTTGTGGCGTGATGTTGACGCCCAAAGAATTCCTCTAGCTTAAGCATGACAATTATTGAATCTGTAGTTTCAGTTCTGAATATGCCTCTGTATCAAGTACAAGCCAAAATATATTTTCCACTCCGGCACTTGGCCGTTTAAACATTTATCTTTTATTGCTGAGCAACAACGCCAGTGATTGGAAAGCTTTAGCTTTCCCAACGTAATCGTCTGTAATCATTATTACTGGCAATTATATCACAACCAGCCTGCGACGTCAGCCAACCAAGAGGAAGAGCCGCCCGACATCAATACGTCTAGAGGTCAACATATTCGTCTTGAAGGAAGACCACCCAGGCGAAAACATATTTTATATATGAGTGAACGCAAGGGGATTGAAATGTATAGAAAGACAAGGTTCATCCCTTACTCGGTCGCTCTCGACTAGACCCTCCATGTTTAAGTTGATTTTATAGTTTGAACGGGTATTACAGAGTCGGTTAGGCCTGGCTGCAACGGTTTTACTTATTTTTTTGTTGAATTGGTTTGCGGACAACGCGCGCAATATTTAGTTTAATTGACTTGAACTGTTTATATGCGCATAACTGTATTAAGAAATTAAGTCAACTGATTTTGAGCAAGCAACTGACTTTAAGCAATTTCAAATCAATTGACGGAATGGATTTTAATTTCATTGATTTTTTGTATGATTTGCGGTTTGTCACATCGCAAAAAGTTTATTAAAAAAATAACGTAAAGTGCGGAATGCTTAATTATTTTCTATAATTTATGTAAGTCCTTCGACACAAAATCTGATATCAGAAATTTTAGTGCATTTATGTGCTTTTGCCACTTGTTTGCTACCTTGTGTAGTGGTGTTTTTATTTGATAATATATTATTAAAGAAGAAATTAGGTCTATTTTCATTTTGCAAAGAATTGTTTGAATACATATTTATATTAAATCAATTAATTACTCCACAATTAAAATGACATTACACATTAAATTATGTTTTAATGAATAAAATAATAATTGATGCCCATACATAATTTAGGAAATATATAAAATATATTGCATATTTAAAACCTTATTATTAAATAATATTGCAAATTAAATTTATAATATTGCACGCGAAACTCTATGAGACAAAATAGGGATAGGTCGCGGTCGGTGCAAGAAAACGTAAAAATTTGTTTTTTACACTACAAAGCCTAATTACATATACATACATAAGTTTATTTACACATACACACACATATACAACCATAACCATTTAAAATTTGGTGACTTAGCTCAAAAACTGTAGGAGCTATAGCCATTTCCGATTTTTTAAGGCGGGGCGCTGGTCAAGGTCGCAATTTTTTGGGGAGGTCACCAGCACTTCAATATTGAGGGAAATATTCATCTTTAATCGATTTGCGATTTTATGTGTATCGATATGTTATCGATTTGCTAGCCTCCCGGTTGGCGGGACACAAAAATCTTAACCCTTTGTCTGAAGCAGATAACTTCAAGTCTTTATCTTCAATAGCGCCGAAAAAAGTTACGTTCAGACAGACGGACAACATGGCGGAAATTGCACAAAACCAATGTACTCTATTCATTCTATTCAACACAGAATTTATTATCATTCCACCTGTTTATTCAATCGTGCTCTGGCCGCGCATCAGGTAGGGGAAATTTCTAAAGAACTACCTGTTGCACTAGCACTGGCCGGCGATCGGTCGCTCCAACTCCGCACAGATTTGCTGAGTTCTTCTATCCCATTTGGCCTTTGGTTATTGGAATAGGGATATGGGAAATGGAAAATTATACGATAGATACATGTATGTAGCTGCTGCTCCCGCTTTTACACTCGATCCTGCTCTCTCTCTGCTGCTGCTGCTCCTGCTCCTGCCGTTATACTTGCTGCTACTCGCACAAAATAGCAGCGAAGTCGACAGCGGCGCGCTGGCAGCGGGGATTGCACCGAGCCGGCCGCTCTTTAAAAACCAGCTGCGCTCGGCTCGAGAACTACATTTGTTTTCTGTTCGTCGTCGTGTCAACATCTGCGCCTCGAGCTGCTCTCCCTCTCTGCTTGTACGGTAGTGCAGTAAATTTGTGTATGTGTTTGTGTTAAAACGATTGGATATAAAAAATTAATACAAAACGCAGCACACAAAGAACTCACAAAGTACAACTACAACAATGTTAAAACGGACACAACAATAATGCAAAACACCCAAAAAATAAATATGCAACAACAAATGCAATATTAGTTATTAACAAATATAAAATACAAATGCAACAACAAATTCAACGAAGGACTACAAAGTGCAAAGCCGCAACTTTCGAAAGCGAAACGAACTAACAAATTAACTGTAAATGTGCCAGCAAAAGAAACGTGCGGAAATTGTGCTTTAGCAATTTTCCTCAAAACGCAAAACATTCACAAGTTGGAGATACGCAAACAAAATAGCTTACTAAATTTTACGAAATTTGCTTACAAAAATATAAAACTACAAAATGCTGTGGGAAACAATTGCCGAAGAGAACAACTGCACCATGGATTGCAATATCAGCAATTTGAACAAAAACAATGCCAGTCGCCGCGTTCGCCGTGCGCTGACCAGCAGCAACAACAACAACATCATGATGGCCATGGATGCTGAGGAGGAGCTTTCCTTCTATGACGACGATGTGCACGCTCTGCCGCCGCAGCAGCAGCGTCCCGTTAGCCCTGAGCTGATGGGTCTGCTCTCGCCGGAGGGTTCGCCACAACGTTTTCAAATTGTGCGCCAGCCCAAGCTGCAGCAGCAGCAGCAGCAGTCGGTACCGCTGTTGGGAGCGCTGCGACGCCTGCGCGCAGCTTTCGCGTATTCAACAGCCTCTCGTCGACGGGTTCGATGGAGTCCTCCATGGACGATGACTATATGGAGCTCTTCGAAATGGAATCCTTTGCTGCCGTCCCCTCCCTTGCACTGCCCAGCGGCCTTAACTCGCTGATCAGCGGGCAGATCAAGGTGACGCCCAAATCGCCGGAGGCGCTGAGCATCGTGATGCGACGTCAGTCGGTGCGACGCTGCCTCACCATGACAGAGACAAACAGTAATCAGCTAGCATTGCAACAACAACAACAACAACAGCAGCAACCAAAGACGCCAGAGACTGCCCGGGACTGCTTCAAGCGTCCCGAACCACCCGCATCGGCCAGCTGCTCGCCCATCCAGAGCAAACGTCACTGCTGCGTCGAAAAGGAGAACTGCCCCGCACCCACCACAACCACCACTGCACCCACCAGCCACGCCCATGCGCCCCTGCGCAAATGCATGTCGCTGAACGATGCGGAGATCATGTCCGCCTTGGCGCGCTCCGAGAATCGCAATGAGCCCGAGCTAATTGGCGATTTCAGCAAGACCTATGCCCTGCGCCTGATGGAAGGACGCCACCGGGATCTCAAGTCCATCTCCAGCGTGACGGTGGCGCGCCTGCTTAACGGTGATTTCGAGCAGTGCGTGGCCAGCTATCGCATCATCGACTGCCGCTATCCGTACGAGTACGAGGGCGGGCATATACGCCGCGCCAAGAATCTCTACACGCACGAACAGATCCTCGAGGAGTTCCTCGGCGCACAACAGACTGAGCTGCAGCAGCAGCAGAACGCCGTTGCCGGCAACAAGCGCCACATCATCATCTTCCACTGTGAGTTCTCCTCGAAGCGCGGCCCGAAAATGTCGCGTTTCCTGCGCAATTTGGATTGCGAGCGGAACACGACCGCGTATCCGGCGCTCCACTATCCGGAGATCTATTTGCTGCACAACGGCTACAAGGAGTTCTACGAGACGCAGCCGGAGCTCTGCCAGCCAAATGCGTACAGGCCCATGCTGGAGCCGGCCTATAATCTATATTCGGCCTATATCGTCACTTTCGGGCCAAGTCAAAGTCCTGGAATGGCGATGGGCTGGGCGGGGCCACGGGTCACTTCAAGAAGTCGCGTTCGCGGCTCATGCTGTAAATTCTAATTAGCGGGGGGTGGCAACGCCAAAACACACACACACACACACTTGTATTTGTATATAAAAAGCTCGGTATTTATTTCATTTTAAAGAAAATTTTAAGTTGATTTTGTTGATTTTCGTTTGTTAATTTTAGTAACGCTTAAGACTTACATGTAAAACCTCTTACACCCCCTCATACACACACACACTCTCAGACACATGTACATGTCAAGCGATTCTTTTTCCTCACTTTTTAAGTTTTGGTTTTTGTTTTTATGAAATTTATTGATTTAGTTCAATTTATAAGAGCTTTAGTTTAAATTTGTAACGTAACAAAATTTTGCATTATAATCTAAAAAAAAACTAAAAGAAAACTAAATGTCATACAAATTTAAGGGCCCCCCTTCATAGACCCCCACCCCCTTCACGTAGTTCTTAAGCACAAAACTGAAAATGGGTAAAACACACAATCATCATACAAACATACATTTATATATTAATTTAAGTTTAAGAGTTGAAAGTTGAAAACTTCTGTTAGGTACAATTTACGCTTATTATTTGTTTATTTTTATGTAAAAACC
The DNA here is from genome assembly GCA_035047465.1 of Drosophila sordidula. Taxonomy (NCBI): domain Eukaryota; kingdom Metazoa; phylum Arthropoda; class Insecta; order Diptera; family Drosophilidae; genus Drosophila; species Drosophila sordidula. The sequence goes on along the minus strand of JAWNPQ010000031.1, from coordinate 1,113,366 downwards.
ACCCCCTCGAAGAACCCCATTTACTATGGAATGATTATTTTAAGCAAAGCTTATTTTTGCATCAAAAAAGGCAATATTATTGAACAAAGACGTAAATTTTAAATATAAATCACAAACCCTGAACTGAAAAAAAAAAGAACACTACGCTACGCATTTGCTGCGCTACCCACCACAATATCACAATGGACGAACAAACATACCTATAAACCCCAGTGATATGTTAACCAAAAAAATACAAATCGTATATAATTATCATTTGCGAATTCATTTTATTGTATTGTGTTTGATTCCAAACACATGCCTGGTTAAACTAGGAGCTATTCGGTTGCCACTGGCATTATGTTTTTTCAAGTGATCACTGCGTACGAACCAACGACAACATTGAGTACATGCGTAAAGCTTCTCACCCGTGTGCGTCTTGGCGGTCATCTCGAAAGAAGCTATTGCAGGCTGTGATTGTTGTTTTTTGTGTAATTTCGATTCACCTCCACTAAGAACGGCCATAAAATGATACCACGGCGCTGCATCAAATGCATCTCTTTTCGTAGTGTTTATCTAACTTATTGGAATTCATGGCTTCTGTTATTAAGGGATTGCAAAATAAGTTACAAGCAGATGTTATTTACCCTGATTTCAGTAAGGCGTTTGACTTTGTTAAACATTCCCTTTTACTGCATCTTCTGGGATTTGCAAATAACCTAATTCTTTAGATCTCTAAACACTTAAGTTTAACAAGCGAAAAAGTTTACTTTAATATATTCTATAATGGTTTTGTGAAAATATATGTAACAGTCACAAGTATATATTTTCTTGATCAGCATCACTAGTCGAGTCGATCTAGCCATGTCCGTTTGTCTGTCCGCCCGTCTATATGAACGCGTCGATTTCGATTTTAAGTTCGTGTATACCATACGCAGATCAATTATTTCAAATCATCTTGATAACTTGTCGTGTTTCCTTATTAGTGATAATTATCGCATATCGCACAAACCATGAGCTAGAGTCACCAAATTTAGTTCAAAATGTTCGCGTAAGGCATACACAGGTAGGGAATATTTCGGATTAAGATCATACTCTCAGTTTAGAAGTTATTCACGAATTTCCATAGTGGAGCTAAGCGTTTACATGAGTGTGTGTGTGATTCTGTTTATTTGAGTATGAATGCAAGGGGACTGAAATGTAATAGAACACTGTGTTCAGCGTATCTCCCAGTCAGGTGCTCCCGGCTAGAACCTTCTCACTTGTTTTCTATCTGGCCAAAGCTTGCACTCCGATCATGACAGTTTTCAAACCTGGTCTCAAGTAAATCTATTATAACTTAGTATCAGTAAATGTAAATTAATGTCTCTTTATAGATTTGGGTATCCTTCTAGATTCCAACCTTAAGTTCTAAGTTTCTAAGACTGCTAATCGAGTTTTTGGAGTCCTCGGATTTATAAAGGGCTGATAGAAAGAATTTGACAATCCCTAAGTTACTAAAACTCTATACACTTCACTTGTTCGTCCAATTCTTGAATATGGCGATCTTCGTCTGCATACGTTTTGCAGCACGTCCCTCAGTCGGTTAACCCCAACTTTTTTCCAGTGACGATAACAATTTTGTTTTCATTTTAATCATTCTGTAGTAGTTTAAGAATTATTTGGTCAAAATTTCAAGTCACCACGCTCACCCATTTGAGCGCCACCGAAAGTTGCTAATGAGCAACTTTGGGCAATGGTGGTATAAACCTAATAATTATTTAATAAAAAGTAAATTTGAATTTAACACTTTCAAGTTTAATCAATTCTGAAAACTATATCATTTATAAATTTTTAATTCTGGTTATTATTAAAAAAAGAAAATGTTAATACCTCTTCCTAATTTAACAACAATATTTTCTCCGACGCAGCTGTAATCTATTGCCAATAGCTTCGCCAAATGATGTACAAATGATGTTATTTTTCCTTATATTTTGAATAGACACATAAAACTTCAGTTATCACATAAAACTTCATGCGCTTGCTTGGTATCTCTGGGCCACTTGAAAGTACTTTTCGTTAGTACATCTATGTCTTATAAAAAAAATATTATGTTCATTTTTTGTTTAAGCTCGCTAAAAATGTTGAGGTTTTAAGTATCATCTGGACATCTGGGCCGAAGATAGTTGTTATTGTTGATGCCAGCATTTGATGTATGAGCGGTTTAGAATTATTCGTGACATTACGCTCTTGATTTTCCTTCAAAGCTGAATTGTATCGAATTTAACAGTATCTGAAAGTTGATATATCTCTATTTAAAAATTTTAAAGTAAAGTCAACTTAATGTGATAATACTTACCAAAGGTGCATTAGTTAAACATTAATATATTATGTGAGGGTGGGCGTTGGCCATTCTTATTTAAAATGCCTATTACGAGAACTCGCTTTCTTTTAATTTATACTTAGGTAGTAGGTAAAAAGTTACAGTAGAAAAAAATTTTAAATTTCACATTTTCATAATTTAGAAGAAAGCGTCTCACAACTATAGCACAGATCTGGGTAAATTCGATTTTGTAAGATATTTCATGTTTAGAGCACGTACTCGGTCTACCATCATACGAGAACATTAGGTCTTCATATGTGTGCGTTAAAAAAAAAAACAGTGCTGCCACTCACAAAGTAAAAAGCTGCTATTCGACTGGCCGTCTGTCCGGATGAACGCAACTTTCTCGGCGCTAAAATATTAAAGCCCACTACAGGTGGCTCAAAGTTTGGCCAAGCCCAACGCCATTTAGCCACCCGCCTCCACGAATCGCGTAAGCCTATTTCTCCCACAGTTTCAGAGCTAGCGTCACCAAATTTTAAAGATAGACTACTGATCACACCCTTTAAAGATAGGTAAAGGGTAGGTAATAATTTCAGAACTATAATCTCCAAATTAGGCATATAATGTTCGGATGACCACCTCTTAGGAGAAACATTGGCTCATCAACCCCAACCCATTACGAAATATAAAAATTCTATATATTTTTTGTTTAAATAACAATAATAACTAAGTTCGACTGTTTTAAACTATTATTGTACATTGACCGAGTAAAACGGAGTCAGTTACGCCTGACTGCAACGGTTTTACTTGTTTTTTTGTTGAATTGGTTATTTAGTTTAATTGAATTGATCTGTTTCTATGCGCATAACTGTATTAAGAGATTGAGTCAACTGATTTTGAGCAAGCAACTGACATAAAGCAATTTCAAATCAGCTGAAGGAATGGATTTTAATTTCTGCTCTGTTTGAAATTTGACGCAAATAGTAGATTTTGATGAGGTTGTGCCGAAAAACATAAGCACACAATTTCGGTACATCGCAAAAAGCAAAAAAAAAGTTTTTGCGTACATTAAAAATGTTGCAAACAAAGAACAAATTACAAGCAGTAATTAGTTCAAAGAATACAAAATAGATTTAATTATAATTAATCCTGTCTCGCATTTTTGATATCACGAATTCGATCTTCACAATGGACGAACACACATATGTACATATATACTCAGTGATGATATAAGTTAACCAAAAAAAATACAAGTCGTAGATAATTTATCATTTGTGAAATCATTTTATTGTATTGTGTTTGGTTCCAAACACATGCCTGATTTAACTAAGAGCTATTCGGATGCCACTGGCTTTTAAAGTTATTTATTATTTAAGCTATCGTGATTTTAAATGGGTCTGTTGGTGTTTTTTCAAGTGATCACTGCGTACGAATCGACGACAACATTGAGTACATGCGTAAGGCTTCTCACCCGTGTGCGTTCGAATATGTCGGTTTAGATCATCTTGGCGCTTAAATCTTTTCTCACATTGACGACAACGAAAGGGTCTATCTTGTACAAATTGAGGCATACCATAGGTACTGGGACCATCCTGTGATGGTAATTGTGAAAGTGTACGTACAATTTCATCTGCAGGCTCATATTTAACCTCCGGCTTGTCGCTATGGTCAACTGTTAGTTGATTTTCAGGTAAAGGCGATATTATCTGATATTTGTCACTATGTTCTGGCCGTTCTAATTTAATTCTTAGTGGAGTGTGCTCGAAGGAAGCTATGGTAGGCTGTGATTGTTGTTTTTGGTGTAAATTTGATTCACCTCCACTAAGAACGGCCATAAAATGATACCCCGACTCTGCGTCTGATGCATCTCTTTTCGTAGCCTTTCCTTTGGCATTATTAGGCAACGACCGCTTCGGATTATTACTCTTCATTTGCCTGTCGTGAGTTGCCAAATGCTTGGTGAGATGATCACTTCGAGAAAACTTTTTACTGCACTGCACGCATGCAAACGGTTTTTCACCTGTATGAGTGCGTAAATGACGATTAAGTTCGTCTGATCGAGTGAATCCCTTTCCGCACTTCGGCTCAGTGCAAACAAAAGGTTTAATACCCGTATGCCACGTGAGATGAGAGCGTAGGTGGGAACTTTTTCCATAGCTTTTTGTGCAGTTATCGTACGGACATACGAATTTTCGTTTGGGATCCGCTGCGTGAGAAGCAGCCAGCAGCTTTATTGTAGGCATTATTCGAATTTTAGAGTCGCCACTAAATTCTATAGTGTCTGATATTAAATTGTTCTCAGTCTCCACCATATTATGTATATTTTCGAGATCCAAAGGGGAATCTTGTTTAAGCTCGCTAAAAATGGTTGAAGCTTTAAGCACGACATCTGTGGCCGAAGACAGTTCATGTGAGTGAGTACCGTCCGCTAAAGTTGAAAAAGAGAGTGGTGGTTTTGCTGATTCAATGGGTATTATTGTTGATGTCGTCAGCATTTGAGGTGTGGGCGAGTTTGGATTTATTCGTGACATTACTCTCGGTTTTCCTTCAATGCTGAATTGTGTGGAATTTAGCAATATCTGCAAGATAATATATCTCTATTTAAAATTTAAAAAATAAAGTCTTACAACTTAATACGATAATACATACCAGAGGTGCATTTGTTAAACATTAATATATTATGTGGGCGTGGGCGTCGGCCATTCTTATTTAAAAAAAATGCTTATTGCCAGAACTTGGAAAATGCATTCTCATTTTATTTTATTTTATACTTAACACATATACAAAACAGTACATACATATAATATAGTTAACAAAATGTCAAGTTTGGTCATTTATTTTAATTATGTCCCAGAGACAACTTAACTAATAACGATAACATTTATCGATAGCTTGGTATAAAATATTCATTTTGATTTTGGGCCAGCCGCACTAGTGATGTGTTTTCCATCCATGATAGGTTTTATCATACAAGCTAACACACAATATTAAACGGACTTAAAGGTTGGAACAGAACATCGTCAGCTGCTATTGCAAGCTTAGTGCAATTGAAATAGTGCAGATGCTACATCATTAAATAGATATTCAAGTTATTATACGATCATTAAGTTTTTTAATTAAATACATGAACAACCAACAACTGATTGTAAACATGGAAAATGAGCATCATAAATAAATAAATTTGGCGCCTTATGACTTAAAATTGCGATAAAAAGATTAAAGTATCTTATTTGAAAATATATTCACAATATATATAACAATAACTTATCAAACCTGGTAAGCCTGTCAAAATTATCGATATATATATATATATCGATAATTTTTAGAGGCTTATCATGTTTGATAAGTTAATGTTACAGACACGATACATGTGCAATTATCACCTCATATGACAAAACGCCGTACTCTGTCAATTTGAATGTCTGCCACCAATAAACAAGTTTTACTTACGCTGTAATAATCGTATAATAAGCCACAAAAAAAGTTTTACTACTAAAGGAAAAAAACAGCAAACAATACAAAATATCTACGATCTATCTGCTAATAGATTTAAGAGAGACGATTTAATAGTAGGGAGGGAAAACTCCGAACTTTTAAATGACTTTGAAATGATTACTAAAATCAGCACAAAAGACGCGGAAATGTTCATTCAAGGCAAAGTTAGTTAAGCATTGTTTAATTGATAAAGGTTTATAATTATGTGTTAGTCTGGTTGGAACAGGGAAATTGAATGATCTTATTAACTTAGCGGAATCGATTTTAGTCGGTATGCATAAAAATATTATTAGGCATATCAAAATCAGCCTTTCGAAAACTACGAATACGGTTCGTTGGTTTTGATACCAAAATAGGCACAGGAGTACTTAAGTCAATGACTATATCCAGAGTACGATGAAAAGGGTCCTCAGGTCTTAATAGCGGGTCAATTCTGTTTACAACATTGCTGGACGAATGCAACACGAATATTAAATCAAGAGATCTGTCTTTTGATTAACCTGAAACAGGGACAACTCATGTAGACCGCGAACAAAGTCATGTGACTTGGATGGTAACTGCAAATTTGAATCTTTACGTAAAGACCAAGCCACGTCGGGAAAATCTCTTGGGATAACCAAAAGGTTCCTATCGGATAGTAAGGCAGATATTGATTAAATGGCAAAAAGATGGTGTAAATAAATGGACATATTGTTCATAGGGGGAATGTATGAACATTTGATGTAAATAAAAATATTTAGCAAACAGACTTTTACTCCGAAGGAAAGTTAAGTTAGGAAGGTGACTGGGTTCAGAAGAAAACGAGGAATCAACAGCTATAAGGACATCTCCGCCAGAACGAGAAATTTGATCGTATCTAAAACAACTATATTTTGAAGCAAAAATTGCCGAATCTGAAATTTCCGGTTTCAACCTTGTCTCGGTAAAAGCAATTACATTAAAATCCAAAGAAAAGCTATCTACATAGATATTAGTTAGTTTAGATTTAAGTCTTCTAACGTTTGGATAGGCAAACTCGATGGAGGTTATTAACTTTTTGGCACAGTGACCAAGGTTGTAGCGTCGATAGACGACGGTGATAACAAAATGGATTTGAACTCTTTTACAATGATATACTCCAGCCAGAATTGATCACAGCAAATGTTTGTAAATAATTCAGACTGAACACTTTTTTAAAGGATATTGTCTATTCAACGGTTATAAAGGATATATCGCTTGAATAGACAAATTAAAATTTTTCCATGGTTATACTTGTGGCTGGAATTTTTGTCTGTATATAGGCAACATCTTCAGATGAAAAATGAGGGGACAGCTTAGAAACAAAACTGTGTTTCTTTGGTTGAACGTCAACTAAAAGTTTAGGAGCCACAGATACGACAGTTGGGCAACTATCGCCTGGGACTACAGTTACAGCCGAAGGACCGGATATTAAATTTTCATTTGGTTGCTGTGTAATGAGAGCAGACGAATAGAACAAAACGTCTAACTTGGCATCCTCCAATCTATCACATTCTGTACCCGAACTTGAGTCTTCATCAACCCTCGACACAACTGGGGTAGCATACGAAATAACCTGCTGAGTGACCGGAGTACTAGGTTGCAAACTCGTATTTGGAGGCTGAAGGTTTCTCGGAAACGGCAGGTCACGGGGAGTAGATTTCTAGCGCCTACAAGAATCACACAATAGTTTTAAACTATCGAATTGAGTATTCATAGACCTTTAAAACCAGTTCTAGTCTGCCGCAAATAAGCTCGTTGGGCTATAGCATCATCTATTAGCCCAGAAAACCAGCACACTTTGAATATGCAACGTTATCACAGAGTAAGCAGGGTATGCTAGATTGAAAAGCAGCGGTCTGCTTTTGGCAAGATTTAAAAGAGCAGATAATACTCATTTTTACTAACGCACCAACGCACGAAAAGAATAGGAAAGAAAACAAAAATAGTTAGGCCGAACACTTGCGCGCTCCTTGATAAGGAGCTAAGGGCGTCTGCTAATAATGCAAACGGGTGAGAGCTTAAGAGTATAGTCCTTATTTATGATATTTAGTTAATAGCGCCGTCAGGGCATATTTTGAGGAGACTACGCACGGGTAGGGCACGTTTTCTATGATGATTGAGAAGTTATTTGAGCTGACCAAGGAAGCAAGAGCTGACCAATTGAAAGTAACAGCACTATTAATAAAATATGGTAAAGTGATGAACTCACTGAAAAGGGAATCAAAGAGAAAAAAAGATTAAGGGCGAGAAACGTTTGTGTATATTTAATTGCAAAACATTAGAACAAATTGCGTTAAAGTAAACTTTGCGAATTAAAGCGATAATTGCGAAGAAAGAACCATCGAGTTTCATTACACAGCCAAAATGTTCATTCCGTGAAAAAAAGCCAAAGAACTACTAGAGTAAAAATGCAGCGTCTCTGATATTGATGTGCTAGCCGCTGAGAACAAGTGACAAGAGTTATAATTGAATGAAACTAAGAACGTTGCAGTCGGACGTCACCAACTGCGTAATTCTCGTTCACAGTACACAGTAGTTATTATAGTTATTCCGGAAAAATATGACATTTTTATCGGCTCGATCAAACACTGTCTGCAAAATTTGGTGACTAGCTCTAAAACTGTGGAAAATATAGCCATTTCCAATTTGTTAAGGCGGCGCTATTTCTAGCGTTGCCGGGAAATCAATGCCGTCAATATGTCTTTTTAGGATTCGACGTTAGTCATCGAAGTTGCAACGTATTCGTTGCAAAAGAATAACGCCTATCCAGGAACTCACAACGCACTCCCAGTAGCATTATGTTCTGCTCGCCATTAACCCAGCTGACATTCTTTCCAAATTCGTGAATTCCTTTTCCGCCCTTCAACGAGTATTCGCGTATGTGTACACGTTTATCCATTAATTTATAATTTTTTCGACGCACTGGACTTTTAATCTCCGACATACACTTTGGACCGCCGATAATTTAACGGAACATTCAAAAGGGTTGTCTTGGAATGATATAAAGAATGTGCAGTGAAAGGGTGTGTTCATCCGCTCCAGAATTTTCTCATCATTATTGCCTTTTTTGGATGAGTTTGGTACTGTAGTGTTCAGTATTGGCCGTAAATCAGACTACTGCAAATGCACAAGCTGTTGCACTAGTGAAAGTTAATTTTTATACTAGTTCACGAAGTGAAACTAGTATATTGGTTTTGTGAAAGGTCCGTCATGCTATTCGTCTGTCTGTCCGTCTCACCGTCTGTCCGTATGAACGCAATATTTTTCGACGCTATTGAAGATAGAGACTTGAAACTTGGCATATATACTTGTAGTTATCTGGTACAGAGAGCTAAAGTCACCAAATTTTGAATATATATTACTGGTAAGGGTCCCCAAACACAACAGAAAAAATTTTCCGGCCACGCCCTCTTCCGCCTTCGTAATCGCTAAAATCGATATATTTGTAAGCTCAAAATGGCAACACGTGTATAATTAACACAATTTGAAAACTAAAGACACCAAATTGGTATGTAGATTCCTGGTGACCTCCTTTTTATAGATCTAGAGTCCCAAAATTTTAAACGTAGATTGCTGGTCATCCTTTTTAAAACTCGCCCCCGCAAATCGCGAAAAGCTTTATCTTCCACAATTTTGGAGCTAGAGTCACCAAATTTAGCAGACAGTGTTTGGGTGACCTTCTTTTAAGATCGAGCTGAAAAATATTGTCCACACCCGCGCCCCTACGAAATATAAAAATTCTATATTTTTCCAAAATAATAATAATTAGTTCAGTGTACTATGAACGAGTATTACGCAGTTACGTCCGACTGCAACGTTCTTACTTTTTTGTTGTTGTTGTTGTTTAAGAAAAGACTAATGTGAAAACTGAATTTCTTATACAATTATTCAACAATTACAATCATAAAGTTCAATAAAAAGAGGAGTATGCAATTAAATAGTCGTTATACCCCGACGGTGTTCCTGTGTTCGTTTTTTCTTCGGCAACAATGTCATTCCCACATCATCTGCAGCAATTGGCAATATGAGAATTATTTGCTGTATATAAAAAGAGCAAAAAAAAAACAAAAACACAAACAAAAACAACTTAAAATTATCTTTAAAAAAAACAATACAGAAAAAAAGAATTTTAAGACTAAATCGAATGCTATTTGAATATTATTTTATATTCGATATGCGCTTTTTTTTTGTAAGGAATTTTACTTTTGTTCCCCATACCTTTTTTTCTTTTCTGTAATAATAATACAACAATTTTGCGTATTTTTGCATATTTAGTGTGTATAGTTAGGAATAGGACCGTACAGTATTTAATCTAGTATTTCTTGAATAAACACAGTATAGTTCAAGATTATCCAATACTCATAACTGTTTTTCAATCCTCGCTCAATTATCATTTGTTCACTTGTTCTAAGCAGCTGAAGCATATATGTTAGTGTCGCACGGAATCAACTCTATTATTTTTTGGCTTTATCGAAAAGCTTCCTTCACTATGTTTGCAAAATGTCATACATTTATACTAAATCTTATTTTTTCATCGTAGCAATCAATAAATACCTTTTAAGAACCAATAGAAATCCTCTATGCATAACCAACAAAAAAGGATTTACATCTTTACATATATCTTTATTATTAGTTTTATTTAAATTTAAATTTTGGTGACTCTAGCAGCAAAATATTTGTTTCTAAGCAAGACCTTTGTTCTGGCTAAACTCAAAGCCAATATTACTGTGGAAAATTTCTAATTTTCGTACATTCGAGAAATTTTGTTGTAGCAAACTTATTAATCTTCATCTTAGTAGCCTATCCTCTCATTTTTATGTTACCTTTTCTGAAACATGGTTAAGGCCTGACATCTTAAATTTTGAAATATAATCTAACAAATTCTCTATCTATAGAAAAGACCGCACTTCTCGTCAAAGTGGTGGTGTGCTTTTTGCTGTTGATGCTTATTTATTTTTCGGAAATAGTAAAAACAAACTTTAGTATAGATATAAAATTTGTTGCCGTCAAATTATGCATTAACGGATAATTCTGTCTATTCGAAGCACTTTTCTGCATTCTGTCTTCGCTATACATTCCGATCTTTCTTGCTTGTTTCCCGAACTGAACCTATATCATGTCCGGAAGGTCCCTATCATCACCACTTAGATGTGTTGATTGATTTACTTGCCCGGGTAGTTTTGCCAATTTCAGAAAACTAGCTTTGCCAAGCTAACTCAGCTCTTATCCCAGACTGACTGGTCTCTGCTTTACATGTGTAAGGACATGGATAGCGAAATTGAGATTTTTTATTCCACTTTAAACCATCTTTTTGATACATGTGTTATAATGTGTTACAATTAAGTCTAACAAACCTATTCTGTTTACACGGTATTTAACCAATTTAAACAATTGAGAAGGCTCCAGTCGGAAGCGCCCGTCTGGAAATAGCCAGAACCCTGTGTTTTCATACATATATATAAATGCACATACACATACACACACACACACACATATAAACGCAAGCTGCACGCTGCGAACAGCTGCTGCGCTTGGGCCCCACTATGGAAACTAAATTCGTGTATAACTTCTAAACTAAGAATATCATCTTAATGAAACTTTTAGTGCTTAACAAGAGCATTGAAATCTATGTACAAACCAAAGCCCAAGGCCGTAATATTTGAATTGCACATTTTTCATATTTTGCATTTATGGGTGGAGGTATCCTAAATCCAATATTCCTTACCTGCGTATGGTTCACGAGAACAGTTTACACTAAGTTTGGCTGCTCTAGCTATTATGTTTTTAAGATATCTTCAAAAAAAAGAGTAAAAGACGGATATTTATCGATAATAAGAAGACGAGATGAGTAATCGATGATTTGAAATAAACTTGATCTGCGTATGGTATACACGAACTTAAAAAGTCCAAGTTCAGCTTTCTAGCTTCGTAGTCTCCGAAATCGACGCGTTCATACAGACGGACGGACAGACAGACGGACAGAACTAGATCAACTCGGCTAGTGATGCTGATCAAGTAATACATGTACTTTATTGGTTAGGAGAGCTTCCTTCTGCCTGTTACATACATTTGCACAAAACCATTATACCCTGAATTATCAATTTTCAATGGATTCAGGGTATAACAAGTAAGAATGTTGCAGTCGGACGTAACCGACTGCGTAATACTCGTTCACAGTACACTGAAGTAATTATTATTATATTGGAAAAATATAGAATTTTTATATTTTGTAGGGGCGGGGGTGAGTATGGACAATATTTTTAAGCTCGATCTTAAGAGAAGGTCACCCAAACACTGTCTGCCAAATTTTGTACTCTTATTTAAACGAGCTGACTACGTATCTACCTTTAAAATTTGGTGACTCTAGCTCCAAAATTGTGGAAGATATAGTTTTTCGCGATTTGCGGGGCGGGAATGGGTGTCGTCGGGAAATTTGTTACAAATCGTTAAAGGGAGTGACCAGCCATTTACGTTTCAATTTTGGTGACTCTAGATCTAAAAATGTGGGAGATATAGGCTTTCGCCCTTTGCGGGGGCGGGAGAGTGCGGGGGTGGGCGTGGACGGAAATTTTTTGTACCCTTATTTAAAGGAGCTGACCACAAATCGAACAAATTCGGTGCCTCTAGCTCTAAAACTTTGGAAGATATAGCCATTTCCGATTTTTTAAGGTGGGGGCGTTACAGTGGGCGTTGCCGGGATATCAAGGTCTCAATCTTTTGAGGAGGTCACCAGGAATCTACATACCAAGTTTGGTATCTTTGAAATTGTGTTAATTATACACGTGTTACCGTTTTGAGTTTGCAAATATATCGATTTTAGCGATTATTTTCTGTGATGTTTGGGGGACCTTAGCAGTAATGTATATTCCAAATTTGGTGACTAACTAGTTATCTGCGTCAGAGAAAGTGTTAAGATTTTTGTACCACGCCCACCTGGAGCCTGCCAAATCGATAACAGGTCGATCCACCTCAAATCGCAAATCGATAAAAGATGAAAATTTCCCACAATATTAAAGTGAGAGTCACCCAATTTAGTATGTAAATTGCTAGTGACATCCCCCAAGCCACGAATTTGTACCTTGATCTTTAGAGGACTTCATCCTCAGAAGTCTACTTAAACTATCATTAATCTTGACACGTTGTGATGATTATTTGGTCAAGAACATTTCGTCAACAATATTTCCCGCCTCTCTTCTTGCGGTAATGCTATTCGTTATCCTTTGAAAGTAAACGACGATTAGGAGAATATTGTTCCAATCTTTGATTTCTAAGTCTTGAACAAATATTGTTGCGACAACTGCATTTCGAGTAGCAATGTTCTGCCTTCATCAAAGAGTACCTTTATTCACATCAAATATCCCGTGTTAACTCTAAGCTAGCTGGTCTCTAAAAATATCTCCTTAAGCATTATTATGTGTTAAGGATAACTTAAGTTAAATGATATTTTAATGGTAGGATCAATAAAACAGCCGAAATTGATTTAAATCCTAATTCGACTTCGCACACATCTAGTTGCTCTAAGAGGAGATATTTACAAAATGTATCGCTCCTGACAAGGGGTTACAAATCTATAAGTTTATATAGATCAGGCTATTCAGATTATGTTTTATGAAGCACTCGGTCTGCTATGATCAGTTATTGTTACGTCCTAAATAGGCTACCATGGGATGAGAGCTTACCCTTCGTGCGGAGAATGGCTTGGATGGAGCTGTGCATTAGTTTTGATAACGTTAGTAGTCTCTCTTTTCGTAGAAATACACTCTCGGCAGGAGCTAATATAGAGATTCATGGATTTTGCTATGCCAGCCTAGAAGCTTGAGATTATGGAATTAAGCATCTTCGTGGATCAATTCTATTGCTAATGTGAATCTACGGTAGCTATGTCCTGAACTAATGATGAGCCCTACAAGTTCAACGTATTCATAGCTAATCCTCTGGGTGCGTCACACTCCTGCAAACGGCGGATATACTTTCTTCTTTCTGTGAGGTGTTGACCCAATCTGAGCTTTTGTTTCGTGGCCCATCATATCTTATGAGCAACCGAGACGATTGGTCCGCTGCCGGTATTCCAAATAAGCCCACTTATGAATGTGAAGCTGGTTACGTCTTCTTACCTAAATATTACTCTTGAATGCGAAATGCTAACTCCCTTGCCTCCATACAGCGCACATTTCCATATACATATATTCAAATTTATAAACGGCATCTGACACCGCGATATCACCGTTCCAGATGTGCAATATGACTTTCAAATTCTCCTGCGAGCTCTCCAGCTAGCACATTTGTGGGATGATATAAAGAAGCTACTATTGCATGGCATCGTTAAGATATTTAGCAACATCTGTCGCAATGACAGATAAGCGATGTGTAATACTAACAGCGCTCCCCGCTGTTGGTTAGGTAGTAGGTGGCTGGCACTTTGCCTGGGTCTGTGCATTAACAACCCCTTGCTTGGTATCATAAGCCACTTGAAAGTACTATTTTTAGTACATCTAATTCCAATATATATGTTATTTGATTAGTGATCATATACAAGTGATGAGTTGCTTAGCCGACCAACAATGCATACGAGTCCAACATCAAGAAATGGTGACAGAGAATTGATCTAACTTGATTTCGTAACAACGCCATGCAATCGTAGCGCTTGATAGCCAGCAGGAGAAGTCGAGTGTCATAATGCACATATGCAATTGTGATATCATGGTGTCTTATGTAGTTTATAAATTTGAATATTTATGCAAATGTCCCCCACAGGGATGAAAAGGAGTAAACAAATTTTTATCCACGAAAAAGAAATGTTAATAAGTTATGGCTTATCATTGAAGGACAGAGGCAACAATAGGATTGTCCCACAAAGATGCGAAAGTTTTTAATGGCGCGACTTTTAACTTTTACCCATTTTTAATGGGTTCAGAGTATAATGGTTTTATGCAAATGTATGTAACAGAAGGTGGCATCTTCGGACACATAAAATATATATATTATTTGTTAGCATCAATAGCCGAGTAGTTCTAAAAATATCCATTTGTATTAACGCGTAGATCTCGATGACTACAAGAGCTATAGAAATGAACATAAACTCCTTAAGTTCATATGCATCTCAAGTTAATTTCATATTTTCTATAACCCTTCCTGTTTTCTGTTTATTTATAAAAATCGTCTTTTAATCTCATTTACGAAGTCCGTCCGTCCGTCTGTCCGTATGAACGGAATATTTTTCGACGCTATTGAAAATAGAAGCTTGAAACTTGGCATATATACTTGTAGTTATCTGCTTCAAACAAAGTGTTAAGGTTTTTGTGCCACGCCCACTGGGAAGCTGGCAATTCGATAATTGAAAATTGAATATTTCCCACGATATTAAAGTTAGAGTGACCAAATTTGGTATGTAGATTTCTAGTGATCTCCTCCAAGAAATGCATGATTTCCCGGCCACGCCCACTATTACGCCACTAGCGCCCCGCCCTAAAAAATCGGAAATGGCTATATCTCCCACAGTTTCAGAGCTAGTCACCAAATTATGAATATATATTACTGTTAAGGTCCCCCAAACATCACAGAAAAAATTGTCTGGCCACGCACCTTTCAGCTTCCGTAATCGCTATAATCGATATATTTGCAAGCTCAAAACGGTAACAAGTGTATAATTTAGACAATTTGAAAGCTAGAGATACCAAACTTGGTATGTAGATTCCTCGTAACCTCCTTAAAGAGAGCTTGATATCGCGCCCACGCAAACTAGAACGCCTCCCAGACACCCCGCCTTAAAAAATCGGAAATGGCTATATCTCCCAAACTTTTAGAGCTAGAGACACCAAATTTTAAAAGTGGATTAGTGGTCAGGTCCTCTAAGTAAGGGTACCAAAATTTCACACCCACGCCTTCCCCCGCCCTCTCCCGCCACCGCAAAATACGAAAGCATACATTTGAAACGTAGATGGCTGGTCACCCCCTTTACCGATTCGTAAAAAATTTCCCGGCTGCGCCCACTCCCGCCCTCTCCCTCATACTCCCACCCCCGCAAATCGCAAAAAGCTATATCTCCCACAATTTTGGAGCTAGAGGCACAACATTTGGCAGACAGAGTTTGGGTGAGCTTCTCTTAAGATCGAGCCGAAAAATGGTGGCCACGCTCACCCCCGGCGTTACGAAGTATAAAAATTCTATATTTTTCCAATATAACAATAATAACTTCCGTGTACTGTGAACGAGAATTATGCCGTCGGTTACGTCCGACTGCAACGTTCTTACTTGTTTTTACCTAATTTTTTGAGCATTTCTCAGAAATTACTAGAGCTGTCTGTCATCAAGGACCTTACAGACAAAAATTAGGCGGATCCGTGTAATTTGTGTTACTATGCAGCTTGTATATTTATAACTCATTGTCAGGTGGCTCTGGCCACAAGATGCATTAGAGGTAATTATCAGGAGACTTAACTCGAATGCAGCGATACATTTTGCAAATATCTTTTATTAGAGACATTTGACAAATGTTAAGATTGTATGGCAGTCCCACCATTAAAATATCATTACAAGTAAAACAGTACACTTGGAACTTGTTAAGGATTTGTCCACTAATTCATTTTTAAGCTCCATGAAATGGTTTACAGTTACTCGTGGATGGCTTAGTTAAATTTGGTCCGACAATGCAACAAATTTTGTTGGTCCCAAGAACGAGCTGTTGGAATTAGACCGACTTTTAAAATTTGATCCCCATATGGAAGCTGTTCGCCGATTTTGCTTATCAGATAGCATCGATTGGCATTTCATTCCCCCTCGGTCTTCGCATTTTGGAGGATTGTGGGAAGCAGCACGCAAGACGGCAAAATATTACTTCTATTGCTTCGCTTGCCGGTCTTTACTCACCTACAATGAGCTTCACACACTTGTCTGCCAGATTTCGGCCATTACTAATTCCCAACTATTGCTCTCACTTTCAGAGAATCCGGATGACTTACATATATAGACGCCCACTCATCTGTTATTTGGCGGTCCTCTCACAACCATCTTCGAGCCCGATCTCCAGCGTCTTAATTACAACCGTCTCGATGGTTAGCAGAGTGTAGCTGCAGCAAGTCTTCTGGAACCGTTGCCGCGAGGAATATCTGACGCTTCTTCAACAACGGGCCAAGTGGCGCATGTCTGCGAGGCTTAAGGATGAGAACCTGCCTTAAATGCGCTGGTCACTAGCAAAAGTGGAAATGGTGCCCAGCGGACCTGAAAACGGCATCTGTAGTAATTGGGAGGGACATCAACAAGCTTTGCCTGCTGCTCCTCAATGATCATGTTGAAAGTCAGGCTTCCAACGGGGGAGTATGTTCGGATCGGCAGAGTATTTAACATAAACTAAACTATTTAAATTCGAATACACTAATTAACGTAACGAATACCTATTGTTTGAAATTGATCTTTTGATAGCTCTGTAAATAACATAACACATAACTTATAACGTTGTTGATAAACCTAACTTGCGTTTTAGCTGCACAGGGCTTAGACATAGAACATTATAAAGCTGCTTAAAAAGCTTAGTAACTCAACATTTGGAAGTTCCGGCGACATATTGATTCTGTTTAAGTAACGCGAAGTGCATATAGATATTGCGAATATTCGTATGCAACAACATAATTGTAAATTGCGAATATACAAGTGCTGTTCGCTCGATGCCAACTGCAGGTGTTATTGCTTGACCTCTCATTACCGTTCCGTTCGTCGCACTGTTCGAAAATGGGTGCGTTGACCGCTGTGCCGCGGTACGAACAAAGACATATATTTGTACATAAACACCGTATTTTCGGCAAACCGCTATTGTTCTGACGCCTCTTACTTTCATTGCGCTTGGGGTTCACGCTTGTTGATTTCAAAGCGGAATTTGTGAACCTAATATTAATTCTTGCTTGGCGTCAACGAAAATACTGTGAGTGTACGGCTAAAAATAAAGTACACAATTTTAAACTTAAAGCCGAGTCAATTTAAAAAAGTGCGCGAAGGCTTGATGCTTCTTTAAATGAAGAAAAGATTAGCGCATTTGCCTCAGCTAAGCTATGGGTCGTTTGGAATTACTTGACCAAACGGTGAAATCGTTTAATCGAGATCCAAGATCGGTTGTGAGATTCAAGATGACTTTGACGTTCTGGTGCTCACACCAGTCACGACTGAGGGTGCAAATGGATAACCGAAAGTCGCAGATGCCGCCCTCATCAATTATATTCTTGAAGCGTGAAGCAAGCTGCTATCAATACAGAAACTTACATTACCCACATTTTCTGGCAGATACACGGAGTATGTTAACTTTTTCTTCATGTCCGACGCGGTCATCGCCAACGCTCCAGACTTGGCCGATATTGAAAAATTACAAAATCTACGCTCCTGCTTATCTGGCTCGGCATCGGATTCGGTTCGGTCGTTGGAAATTTCTAGTACTAATTATCGTGTAGCTCTGAATGTCTTAAGTAAGCGCTTTAATAATTTAAAAATTTAATAATACGTCTTGTATTATAGGCACACATCAAAGAGATTTTTGGGCTCAAGAGTGGATTCAACATATGCCACAAAACTTCACGAATTTTCGTATTCATATGCTGCTGCAAAATTTAGAAGCTGCAAGTCAGACCAGCTGGGAAGACAGTCCCAATACTAGCTGTTGTGGAGCTTTTCGCATATTTGGATAAGTACCGTTAAAAATTTGAAAATATTCAACACGCTATGGTTTATCATACGTCAAAGTCTCAGGTCGGAAAAACATTAATTCGAATAGAATGGCATTTGTTATTGCCCAAACTAACCGAAATGGTTGACTGTTTTGTAATGGTTCTGGCCATTTAATTTGTGCAGTCGATTTGAAAATTTGTCGGACTCCATTCGTCACAAAGAAGTGAAGAAACTTGCTCTTTGCTGAAACTGCCTAAAAAAGGGACATCAAACTCGTACGTGTAATGGAGGTCATGGCCAAGTTTGCGGCACAAAGCATCACCCTCTGCTGCACTTTGATGCATCGCAGTCAGCAGTGCATAATTCAATAGCTGGTCTGATAGAACCCTAAACTTCTGCATATCTGGCATTGCCTTTGAAAGACTCCTGTAGGAATCGTCTCTCTTGCTGCCTAGTCTCTCAGTAACTCTGGCAATCGATATGCACGATAGATGGAGTGATCGAAGCCATTTCGTATTTGAACAAAGTTAATGAGAACACACCACAGAAAGTGTTTAAAATAACAGCCTGCTACAAATCAGAAGTGTTCACTAACAAACACCTACAAAGAGATCATAATGGAACACCAAATTTACTTTTCGGAGTTGAAAGGTGCTGAACTAAAAGCATGGTATAGCCAACTGGGGATTTCTACTTCGGGCACAAAGGCTATACTTCTCGACAGACTGGGCGGTATTGATCGTAATGTCCTTGGTTCATATCCAGCTTTCGAAGATTTTTATGATGCCGCATCAAAATTGGCATTAGAACAAATAATTAAGCGCCGTTCCATTGAGCCACATTGTGAAATCAACGGCACCGTCGGCGTCGCCAACAACAACTGTTTTGAAGAACCGTTACATTTCGCCGAAAAACGCACGAGTGTCGGTGGCAGTAACGACAAAAAAGAATACAACGAAACAGAAATTGACGCGACACAAAATGCGCACCAAACAGACAACGCTCACAACAACGACAACAAGTATGTACGCGAGTGTGAGATAGCAAATCTGAAGCGAATGCTTTTTAAATTAAAAAGCGAAGACGATGAATTGTGTAGCAAACCAACCATAAATTTAAGTACGCTAAAAGATTTGATACCAGTATATAATGGACAGAGCGAATTCGGTGAATGGCTTGTACACCTGAATAATATTCGTTTAACATTCAGTATAACTGACAACGACATCCTTCCACTTTTATGCATACGATTGAAGGGAAGTGCAAATCTTTGGATTATGTCTAATCCGTCATTGCTGGCAGGAAATCTAGATGACATTTTGGAGTACACTTGAAGTCCGCCGCAAATATCAACGACGCAAAGGGATGGTAGGCGAAAAATTTGCGTCGTACTATACAGAGAAAGCCATGCTAGCTGCCACAATTGGCATGAAGGATGAGGAGCTTGTCGAATACCTTATCGAATTGCCAGATGAGAAATCACTCGAAACTTCAATGCTTCAGTTCGCCGGCGGCAATGCTTCAAATGCTCGAATGCTCAACAAATTAAGCGGCCTACGCTAAACCCCAAAAACGAAGTGCAGACAACTAATACGTTGGCCCCGGACCAGAGAGCTCAGAAATGTTATAATTGCCATAACTGGGAATATCTGGCTACCATATGTCGGAAACCTGTTCGTCCAGAAGCTGCCTTGAACATCTAGCCGTGAAATGCTCCAAGTACAAGAAGACCCAGAGTAATACCAGTGATGACTACGTAAGAAATCTCAAAATAAATGTTGTTTACAAAAATAATAAGCCCTTTTCCATAATGTGCCTTTTAGACTCCAGCAGCCCAATAACCTTTTTAACTAAATCAACATTACCACAAGAAATGGAAATTAAAAACTAACGTTGTGACCGGTAACTCTTTTGGTATTAATAATAGCAAGTTGAATATAAATGAAACAAGTAACAACGTTGCATTTTTTTGTACCCTTGTTTAAATAAGCTGACCACAAATCTACCTTTCAAATTTGGTGACCCTAGCTCTAAAACTTTGGAAGATATAGCCATTTCCGATTTTTTAAGGTGGGGGCGCTGGGGGGCGTAACAGTGGGCGTGGCCGGGAAATCAGGGCCGCATTTTTTGGGGGAGATCTCCAGCTATCTACATGCCAAATTTGGTATATCAATGTCTCAATCTTTTGAGGTGTGTAAATTATATAAATGTTACGGTTTTGAGCTTGCAAATATATCGATTACGGATGCGGAAGGGGGCGTGGGCGGAAAATTCTGTGATGTTTGGGGGACCTTACCAGTAATACATATTCAAAATTTGGTGACTCTAGCTTTAAAACTGTGGAAGATATAGCCATTTCCGATTTTTCAAGGCGGGACGCTGGGGGGTGTTCTAGTGGGCGTGGCCGGAAATCAGGGCGCATTTTTTGGGGAGATCACCAGCTATCTACATACCAAATTTGGTGACTCTAACTTTAATATTGTGGAAAATTTTCAACTTTAGTCGATTTGCGATTTGAGGTGTATCGACATGCTATCGAATTGCCAGCCTCCCAGTGGGCGTGGCACAAAAACTTAACACTTTGTCTGAAGCAGATAACTACAAGTATATATGCCAAGTTTCAAGTCTCTATCTTCAATAGCGTCGAAAAATATTACGTTCATACGGACAAACCAATATACTAGTTTCACTTCGTGAACGTTTATAAAAATTTTTTTGTTTTATCAAATAAAATAATTATTAAATAAAAAAGTTGTAAGTAATGCATTGGTTGTTGATGATGAGTCTACAAGATACCCTATGGTATTGGATAGAGATTTTCTCAGAGGCAGTAAATTTAAACTGGTAGCGATGGTTAAGCGATGGAGAGGAGAAGAACATGTCATAAGAAATAAACAATATAGAGTACAACATAAGAGACAAATTAAAAGAAATAAACAATGTAGAGTGTAACGTAGAAAATATTTCAAAAGAAAGAAAGAAACTAGAGAAAATATTGCAAAGTGAAAGAAAAAGAAAAAACAATATATAAAATGTAAAGAAAAATGAGGTAGAAAAAAATATTGAAAGAAAATTTAAAGCAAGGATTCTTGAAAGCTAGTGAGTCGGAGTTTGCCTTGCCTATTGTATTAGTAAAGAAAAAACCGTTGAACTTAGTGAACTTCGAAAATTAAACAAGATTACGGCAAGAGATAATTATCAGATTCCACTTATTGATGAGCTGTTAGAAAGGGTAAGGAACAAAATATAATTCTCAAAGCTCGATCTAAAAAATGGTTTCCGGTTCGGTTAAGTATACATCCTTTGTGACACCTCTAGGACAGTTTGAATTTTTAAGAATGCCATTTGGCATTCGAAATGCTCCGTTGACTTTCCAACGGTATATAAACAGAATATTTGTAGATATAATCAAAGATGGAAAAGTTATGATTTATTTAGATGACATATTGATAGCTTCCGAAAATATAGAAAATCATTTCGCTATTCTTAAAGAAGTGTTCAAACGAGTGGTAGAAAATAAACCAGAGTTACGCCTAGATAAATGCGAATTTCTTCAACCAACAATTAGATACCTAGGATATAAAATTGACGGCAAAGGTATCAAAGCTGATGACAAGGGACTGGATATTTCCTGTACCTACCAAAGTACATCAAATACTGTTGGAGATCGGCTGCGCCATGTGCGAAGCCCCAAACTGCACGTAGATATGATGCGGCCTGCGGCGTAGTTAGCAACCGAGGCAGCTTGGAAGGTTTCAACGATCGTTGGATTTTGGAGTACTTCAATTTGTTGAACTTAACCTTAATATTTTATTACTTAATTTACAGCAGCACAGAAGGTGCGTCGGATCATTTGGACTGACGCTTACAGACTTCATTTATAGACTTCATTAATAGCTTAAAACTTACGCTGTTGCTAAGCTAGAACATTTTCAAAGCTTAAAATAATCTACTATAGATAACCAAAGTAACTGGACCTAAAGTTCGTATGCAGATATCGGCTTATCTACGCGCATCTGTGCTTTTATCTGTGTGCTCTCATATTCGTTCTCTTTGTGCTCTTTGCTGTCGCTTCGCCCATGCTTAATGTCAGCTGTAGACCGAACAAACAGGTGCTAGGAATACACTGTTTTGAATATTAAAAGCAACACCGACAACTAGGCTCGCATACTGTCCCACAAAGGAAATTAAAAGGCAAGCTGATAAGAACCTGATGAAATGGATATGTTCCCAGGGCTGCGAGGCATAGAAGTACACTATAGCTACGTAGATGACATAGAAAATTGCCTGGAATGGTAGATCAGCAACAGATATTGCTAAATACTAAGAGTTTAGAGACAGGCGGTAGCAAGACAGGCATTTCCAGTGTGAATGATGGTCATAGATGTGTACATCAAGAACAACATGTTGAAGAACAGAAAGCCCAAATTACTAAGTACCTGAACACCATAGTTACTTATGTCATACTAAAAAGCTCCAATGAGAAAGTCAACCAAGAGGTGGGTAAATAAACGCAAGTACATTAAAGTTCAATCACGGTAACTGACGCAAGGTTCTTTTCAGAACTACCCAAAACTGGAGAAATTGTGAGGTTGGATAGCGTTCGGGCGACGTTATTTCTTCTACTTTAATCATAGCATCGCCTTTCTCATTGGTGGTCCCCACAACCTGCGTGTTTCAGCCGTTTTTTTCCTTAACAATGTCGTTAACCATTCTATTCCAAAAACCATTGTTCAGAGTTAGGTTGTCCTCATATTTGCTAGCACTAACGTTTGATACATCGTTCTTAAATTGTGTTCTCTCAAATTGTGTACTTTCGCCAGTTCGTTACGCGCATTTAGATCTTCCGGACATGATATAGGCTCAGTTCGAGAAACAGACAAGAAAGTATTTTATTAAGAGCATTTTATTAAGAGAATTTAGAAAAGCATTGATTTGACACAATGACATTCCAAATAAATTATCAAGAAAATCATTTTGAGTAGTGTAAGTCAACACACTAGAATCAGGACTAGAAATCCAAGTAGGTTCAGCAATATTGAAGTCGCCGAGAACTATAAGAAAATCAGGATCGGAAAGCACAGCGGAGACAGAATGTATAGCAGAAAAGTGCATCGAATAGACAGAATTATCTGAAGAAGGAGGAATATAGGAATAAGTAATAAAAAGGCAGACACTGTTAATGCACAATTTGACGGCAACAAATTCTATATCTGTACAAAAGTTAGTTATTACTATCTCCGAGAATAAATCAGCATCAACAGCAATAAGCACACCACTACCACTACGAGAAGTGCGGTCTTTTCTATAGATAGAGAATTTATTAGATAGTATTTCAGAATTTAGGATGTCAGGCCTTAACCATGTCTCAGAGAAGGCTATGACATGAAAATGAAAAGATAGGCTACTAAGATAAAGATTACAAAGTTTGCTACAAAGACCTCTTACATTCTGGTAGCCAAGTGAGAGGGAGGATGTTAGTTTTTTGTACTAACAGAGACTGCTAGAGGTGGGCTTAGATTAACAGCAGGAGGCGGAAGTGCAATCGGAGACCGATTTTTCTTTTTCGCAGTGTATTCTTTAATGATTAAGGGGTCTGGCCAGAACTCTTTACAGCAAATTTTTCTGAAATGTTCGACCGGAACACTTAAATTAAAAGAAGAAATTTCCCGAATATATGAAAATTGGAATTTTTCCACAGTAATATTGGCTTTCAGTTTAGCCAGAACAAAGGCCTTGACATCATCAGATGTAGTATCAGGGACAAGCCTAGAAACAAATATTTGTTTTTTTTGTGGAACATTTACAAGGGTCACAGTTGGAACCTCAGCTATAGCTTCTAATGGAGCAATAGCCTTGGATAATTGACCATTTGATTCGGTTGGTTTACTAGCACCAGAAGGTTGATCAGTGTCAACAGGGCTAATAACTACCGAATCAGAAAAAGGTTCGGGATCAGAAGGAGCAACATCTATGGGAACTATGTTGGTTTGGTCTCTTCTGTCTTTGATGTGTGGAGAGGGGGATGAAAAATTAATTAATTGTAAATTAGGAGCGGATGTAGTGGGCAGTTCTGCAGGGGCAGAAAGTTCATTTGGGCCAATCGACAGCCTAAAATTGGCTTTTTTACGCCATGGAGATTCGTTCAAAAGCTTCATAGCTTTGAACTCATTATCCAGAGCGGAGAAACCGTCGGACAGTTTTTTAAACTGGCCGAAGATATGCCCAAAGCCCCTCTTTGTCTGCCTCATAAATCCCATCATGTCTCTTTCAATATCCCTGCAGGATTCGCAAGTCCACTTTAAACCTGATTTGGACTCAATCAGGACGATAATACGGCCGTTGAATCCAGCGCATTTTCGTGCGACATATTCTCACGCAGCCAGCAGCAAACAAATTCCATATTTACGTTTGCACGCACCTGGCAATCTTTCTTATTGCAGACAAACATTATAAAAGAGTAAATACAAAAATA
Source organism: Drosophila sordidula (assembly GCA_035047465.1). NCBI lineage: Eukaryota > Metazoa > Arthropoda > Insecta > Diptera > Drosophilidae > Drosophila > Drosophila sordidula. The sequence goes on along the minus strand of JAWNPQ010000031.1, from coordinate 1,088,464 downwards.
AAACAAAAATATTCTGCTCAGAGAGAAAAAAAAAAAAAGAATGGGTTAAAGAAAAGAAGAGAAAAAAAATACCTTAGTGTGCGGGTTAAAATTGAGATTTGTACTTACAACAACAATACAAAAAATAAAAAGCGCGGGCGCGACGACCGAAATAAGCAACGGGATTAACCAAAGCAAAAATTTGAAAAAAAAAACAAAACAGCCGACAACAATTAGCGCGGAGAGTGTTTTAAAGGGAGTTTTAGAGCACGGAATGACTGCAAGAGCGAAAATGCAAAAACAAAACAATGCAACTGCACAAGAAAACCGGTATGATTGCGCTGCAGTTTGTTGTTGATGTGTTTCACACAACTGAACATGAATCACACTGTTTCAATAAAATTTTTAGGCCAATAAAATGCGAAATTACGATTGATTAGATTAGTGAAAATTAGACAATTCGAAGAGCAAGAAAAAAACACGTCCGTTGCGAATGCGAGAACGATACAATTTTATGAAGATCCCTATCACGCCACTTTAGTGTTAGGTGTTAATTAATTTACCCGCCCGGGTGCTAAACCCAAGTATTAAACCTCCAGAGCGAGCTCGCCAATTTCGGAAAACCAACTTGGCCAAGCTAAATCAGCTCTTATCGAAGACTGACCGGCATTACTTGTGTGGGGATATGGATAGCGCAATCTCAATTTTTTATTCCACTTTCATCCATCTTTTATATAAATATGTCCCGATTTGTGATTCAATTAGGTCTAATAAACTTGTTTGGTTTAAATTTACCAATTTAAAAAATAAAAATTCAAGTATGTCCGGGAAGTTCAAGAAATCTGGCTCTTTCTTGGATTACACTCTGTCCTCAATAACCAATGTTATAGAGAATACTTGAAAAGATATAGGATACAGTTCCAGCGGGATCCTAAGAGGGCCTATTATTTCGTTAATGCGAAACGCAAATCATCAACTCTATCATCAACTGTGCTTTTAAAAAACGGCTGCCGGCTTAGAGCAGTCTATTGCTGGCTATTGCTGTTTCTGAACCATAGAGGTATTTCTAAGTTGTCTGCTATATCTAACCTATTTGAGAAGCTGATAACTTTTCAACTACAATATCATTGTAGATCTATAATTTCACCCTGCCAGCACGGGTTTATGAAATATAGATATACTACCACTAACTTTTTGGAATTCACGTCTTTTGTTATTAAAGGATTTCAAAATAAAATACAAACAGTAAAGTGTTTGACTCTGTTAACATTCGCTTTTACTGCATAAGCTTAATCTTCTGGGATTTCCAAATAACTTAATGGTTTGGATATCTAACTATTTATTTTTAAGAACGCAAAAAGTTTACTTCAAAGGGCGTGTCTCTAAGCCCTAAGTTACTGCCGGAGTATCACAAGGTCCGTTGTTATTCACTTTGTTTCTTCCTTCCTTCTGTGATAAATCACTCTCGGGTGGTGAGTCATGCCGATGACGTAAAACTTTGCCTGTCGTCTACTAATTCTCTAGCTGGCCAAAGTTTGCAATCCGACCTTGACAGTTTCAAAACCTGGTGTCAAGTGAATTTATTGAATCTTAATTACAGTAAGTGTAAATTTATGTCTTTCTATAGACGAATGCCATTTTTTAATAATTATTTCCCTTATGATAAACCTCTTCAGCGTATAGAGTCCGTTAATGATTTGGGTTAGCTTTAACAAGCATATTTCTATTTCTGCTAATCGAGCTTTTGGAGTCCTGGGATTCATAAAGCGCTGGTCGAAAGAATTCAACGATCCTTGCGTTACTAAAACGTTATATACTTCACCTGTTGCTCCAATTCTTGAATATTGGTCTTGTATATGGTGTCCCCAATACAAGGTTCATCAGGATGGAATTGAATCTGTACAAAAATATTTCTGCTTTTTGCCCTCCGGGGTCTTAACTGGAATACTAATTCTAATGCATACTATGCCATCCACAAGCCATTTCATATACGCCCAATATAATATACATATGCAAATTAACGAAACGCAGCATTCTTGTTTAAGTTGGTTATTAACTGTAAGTAAAATGTAAACTTAGCTAGTCGTTTTGGCAACCACGGTTTCAGGCCTAGGCATTGAGCTAGCCGTCGCTCGTAGTTACATTCATACAGGTGCTAAAAAAGCTTAATAGCTCAACTTTAAGCATTTTAAGAAAAATGTTCAGTATATCGCCGTCTCTTTGTTCTTATTATGCAAAAAATCAAAGATTAAAGTTGTAAATGCAGGCACGAACGTAGGAGATGGAAACAGTTTATTGCATATAGATTTGTATCTTACAATTTGATACTTAATTACTATCAACGATGTTGTTTATATTTTGTTTATTTAATTTTGGTAAGTGAACTTAGAAAAAGTAATTTAGCTTTGTTGATTTTCTTTTCTTTTTTAGATTTTAAAGAATGGCGCAGAGTTTAACGACCCATTTAGATTTTTTACCTGCAAAACAAAACAGCCGTCAGCACTGTAAAACTACCATTTGGACAAGAGAAAAAATTTATAAGCTGATTGAGCTGTATCGTGCATCTGACTGCTTGTGGAATCATTACTCGGAATCATACAAAAATAAAAATTGTCGCAATAAGGCTATAGATCGTATATGTGCAGCTCTCGAAATCACAAAAATTGACTATGGAAAAAAAGTTCACAATTTACGAAACCAGTTTAATTCGGAGTTAAAAAAATATGAACGAGGCTTAGAAAAAACGGTAGGAAAAAAAGCTGTGTCACCTAAAACTTGCCGCTGGGAACATTTTGAAACGTTGATGTTTTTGCGACCTATCATTGAACCCCGCCCTGGATACCACCCACAAACGAAAGTAATTTTTATTCGTTTTTTATCCTCATACATACATATGTATACATATATATAAGGTTTTCTTTTGCAGAAAGTAGAAAATATCCATAGATTTTCTTTTTCCAACGAAAATGCTCAACCTCTAATTTCGACAGCAAAAAACCAGACCGAAGACATCATACAGCTAAAAATACTTAGTGTTCGGGACGCAAGCTATAGCGATACAAAAGACCAAGGAACATGTGAAATGCAACGTAACTCTTCATCCGAAACTTGCAGAAGTTCGCCAATTCTTATTCACAGCGGCCAGCAAAATTATATGGCTTCTTCGGGACCTGCTCCATCTAATGGGCGTGATGAATGGGATGCCTTTGGTGAATTAATTGCTAATGAGTTTCGAAATTTAAACTCTACAATTTCACGCAAAAAACTAAAACGAAAAATCATGCAAATTATGGTTGAAGTAGGTGAAGAGGACGATAAAAGTTACACAAGCAATTGATTTTTTTGTTTGTGATAAATTGTATGTTAATGACATACGTACATATGTATATTTAACATATCCTTTTTCTGTTTGGCGATACAATTTAGCGTTTTCTTTAAGCAGTAGCACTAAGTGTATGTATGGCATACATAGTGATCATTAATAAAATATAAATAAACGCACGGCGGGTGGGTAATCACCACAGCTATCCGAAATATGCTGCGTTTCCATTTACCAGGAACGCAACAGTTTATACTTATGTTTGCAAAATAGAATTGATAAACAAACTGTTTAGTATTGTTAGTACATACATATGAACTCTCTTTCCAACTATGAAAACTTCTAAACTATGCATATGAACTACGAGATTTTTTTGAAATCGCTGTAAAAACCAAAGCGTAAGGCTGTACTGCTTGAATTGCATTTTTGAGAATTCTGTGCCCAGTGAGGGGAGGTATTTCAAAATTCAAATATTCCTGATCTGCATATGCTTTCCGAGAACATACTAAACTTGTGGCGTCAGTTTTTATTGTCTTATCGATTTTCTTTGAAAAATCATTTAAGAACTTAGTGCAATCGTGCCCTTTGGTTTGTTCATACAAAGATTTCGATTCCTCTTTTAAGATCATAAAGATCATATAAATAATTAAGTATATCCAAATTTTATTTTATGTGCACATTGTGCTGCGTTTCTGTATAATATGTTGCATATTTTTCTTTTTACCTTATAACTATGATATGAAATAATAACATCTGAGGTATTCAAACAGGCTTCAATCATCATCAATCATCAATTCATCATCAAAGCAACTATGTCGTTATAAAAATTCCCTTATTTTTAGTCCAACGCAATAAATGTATATACAAAAAGAGATGTGTATATTTGTCCTTGTATTTTTGCCTTCTATGCTATTGACAAAATAAAGAATTTTTGCTGCAGTTTAATATTTTTTGTCTCGCGAAATGTCGGTGCTCACTTTAGTTTAAACACTAAAAAAAAACAAGTAATAACGTTGCAAACAGGCGAAACCGTCAATTAACACAATCAATAACATACTTCGAAAAAATATACATTTTTACATTTTTGGCTCGATTTTTAGAGCAGGTCACTGCCAAATTTTGTGACATATCTGAATTGTGGGAGATATGCGTTTTGGCGGATTACCCGCCCCCAAGATATATACGTAGACTTTAATTCTTTACCAAGCCCCCATATTGCGAGATATTTGGGTTTTCGCGGCTTAACCGCCCCCAAGATATATAGATTTTAAACCCCCAGATTGAGCGATGTTTACAGGAGTCGTTCAGTAATATGTTTGAAAGTCTGATATGTGTAACTTTCAAACTGAGAGAGATTAAATCGGCTTGCCACGCCCACTGGGTCGTAACTAAAAAATAACCTTTGCGGGAGGTCACCAACAATCTACATACCAAATTTGGTGACTGGCTTTAATATTGTTGGAAATCTTCACATCTCATCGATTTGGGATTTGAGGTGTATCGACATGTTATCGATTTGCCAACCGCCCAGTGGGCGTGGAAGAAAAATTTCAACTTTGAAGTATACAACTACAATTATATGTATATGTATGTATGTTTTGCAATAGATTCAATAGCGCCAAAAAATTGAGTTCATCCTGACAGACCCATGGACAGTATGACGGACATTGCACAAACTCAATATATTATTTTTACTTTGTGAACTAAAATAATAATAAATTGTGATTGGTTGAATTGGTTGATTGGTTGAAGTTAAGATACTTAACTTAACTTACTTAACGATACTTAACCAAAGACTCGAGGAAATATGCATATCCTTCTGAAAAAAATCTAGGCAGAAATTGTATAAATTTTAATGCAAATATGTATATATATATGTATGTGTATGTCCATATATTCATACATACATATTACATACATTGTGTATTTAAACTTTTTTTTCCAACTATAAATATGTACATACAATGCCAGTAAAATATGTACATACATACATAATATAATTATATATATATATAATTATAATATTGATCCCTATTTTTTCCCTAACAATTGTACGTAGGTATTTATTTGAAATGGTGTATTTGGCGACACATTACACAATATTCTTTTAGAAAAACACAATTTTTTGGGTGTATGTAATTGTATCTACATACATACAAATGTAAATACAGATATGTGTTCATATGTAAAGAACATATCCATTGTACATTGTCTGCATACATGCTTTCGGACATACATTTGTATGGGTTGACGTTCACACTCAGTCAAAGGCATGTCAGATAACCATATGATTAATACGCATTAACAGCTGATTCATCCGAACCTATTGTTTGTATATAAATACTTATGTATGTATATGTGCATGTACATATAAATTTGTATAGTCACACCATATACATACATCTGTATGTAGATATTCATTGGAGCTCAGCCGCTCGAAAATACACAGACAAAGCCAGCTGGCTGTATAACTAAAACTGTTGATATCAATAAAACCACCAGGTCCGTATTTTGAATGCCAATTCAATAGCTTTATAAGAAATTAACAGATTATCATTAATAAAATGTTGCTTATATGCAATGAATTTTATACATACAAATATATCAGTATTTGTTACAATAAATTTTGTTTTTTTTTAAACTTTATAATAAAACATAATTTTCAATATTCATCACAAAAAGAATATTAGATTCGCATAAAATACCTTCCAAATTTGCGATTGGTGTATTAAATCAAATGTCTGGACTGCTATTTTAAAACTGGTACAAACAATTTTATGTGCCTTTCCAAAATTTAAATTAGGTTGGAATAAAATTAGTTGATATTTTCATGACACTTCTGAATACAAGTCAGTATTAAATTCAAAATTCGTTTATGGGCCACGAGTTAACCGCGCTGCACCACTGAAGAGGCGCTCTCTCTCAGTTAAGTCTCTCGCTCTTCGTTTTGAATATGCAAGCGCACGAAATGCATAAATGTGTATGAATGTGCATGTGTACATGTACAAATGTATATGTGGGATGTATTGCGGTGATTCAAGTCATAAACTTTGCAAAGCAGTTCACTTGAACAGCTGTAAGCGATCGACAACGACCTCATCGGTTAATACAAATCTGAAGCGACAACGCCAAAAAATAATATAATAATAATAAACAATAATATTTTTATATATATATTTATATAAAAGTATATACATTCATATGTACAAAAATGCCAGTAAAGTAAAAAAGTTCAAATCTGACGAATCATATAAAAGTAATTTAAAATATACATATGTGCATATAAGATTGTGTTTGTATGAGTATATACATATATATATATATATATATATATATATATATACATATAAAGAGCGATAAAAATAACAACCTAAAGTAATTTGCGTAGTGTATTTATGTATTGCAGTCATGTGTATGTATGGATTCATGAGCATATGAATGTAGTTCTCGTCACATTCACCTCGTATCTCAATCGTTTTGTGTTCGTCGTGTTCGCTGCTTTGCGACTGTGCTTGCACTGGCTGTTTGGCGCTAAGATTGGATTGAGCCAGAATGCTCCGACTTTGGCGTGGAGCAGTCGGTCGCAATATGTGTTCTGCTCCGTCGTAGCCTCGAACAAGTTTATTGAAAGAGCGTCTAAAGCAAATGTTACAAATCAAATAAAATTACTATTAAATTATAAGCTACATCAATAAATAATATGTAAACAATTAAGCAACAAGTGTAACTTAATGCATGTATATGTATGTATGTACATTCGCGAATGAAAGCACTATGTTTATACAAGCAAATGTGATTTAAACCTTTCCGTTTTTTAAAATAATAATTGACCTGCATGGTCATTGTGATTGTGAGTGGCTTCTATAAATATGTACATATGTGTATAATACTCGTCAATATACACACGCATGCATTTATGAATGCATGTAATAAAAAAGTTTTGTATATTTATTCACAATATATGTATATAGAAATAATATTTTCTTGTATGTGCTTACAACCAAATAAATATAACTTGCTACATTGAATTATATACATACGTAGATATGATAATATACAAAATACGTTGATAATATACGTACGTATATACATACATAAATACATAAATACAACTGTTCATTATAATCGTAATTTTCTGATTAAGTTATATTAGGATTACTTTTGAGAGCGATTCCAAATCATTGTTCAAAAGCAAACAATACCAACAAGAAAAACTATAGTAAATATGTGTACATAATGAAGTACATGTAAGTGTATACATGTACATATAGTGCTCGTATGTCTGTGCTTTTTTAATGTGTTAGTGTTCACACAAGAGTAGGTGAATATACATTTGTGTTCACGTATATACAACATGTATAAATAAAATAAATCCATTGCCGCACACGAAACTCGAACGTGAGTCTTTGAACATTGCGAACAAAATACAAGGAACCAGTTTTACCTTGAGTCAACACACATACATGTATTATGTATGTACATGCATACACAAATATGTACAAGTAGCATCTAAATACATACATGAATGTACATAAGGACGATCAAAGATATCCGTATACTTACATGTAGATATGTTTTCAAATGTATATGCTTTTATACGATCGAAAAAACATATATGTATGTATATTACAAATATGTATGTATGTAAATACACAAATAAATACTAAGTGCTGCATTCATACCTAGTGTGTAACAATTAATTTTTATATTTTAATTTTAATTTTACATATTAATGTATGTATGAATACATGCAATACATATACATACATATGTAAAACTGAATAAAATACATATACGTAAAATACATGTCCGTGTAAAGGAAAACGATCACTCATGAACATTTACATATGTACTTTCTTTATGTGTGTATTTATAAAATATATACAACTAGTTCTCTTTTTACACGATAGATACGTTTCCAAAGATTTCGTATTGCCTATATGGCAAAATATCAAATGGGTTGCAGACCTACAAAGGCAACTTAAAAGTATAATAAACAATATTACAAAATTCTTCCTAAGAAGTTAAATTGAGAAGTTATTATCCCTGCTTACATATTTTAACTCATTATATGTACTATAAAAAAGAAAAAAAATTTATTAATATAAAAAAACTAAAGCTGATATAAACATAACATTTTATTTGTTTTTTTGACAACGAACCTATCTGTACGTTTTCGTAGTACTGCAATATCACTTGAATAATTTTATTCATAATTTGGTTTTCTATTTGTTTATATTTTATTAGTTTTCAGAGCAAAATTCTTAAACAGAAAATACGCATAAAATCGATTAATAAGTGACATATTATTGTGAGTGAGCAAAAAAAAAAAAAATTAATAGAAAATAACAAATAATTTAAAGAATATTTAAAATCGCGTTAAAACAAATCATTTCGTGTAAAAAGAGAAAAATGTCAACTTTTTAAAGCGGGTTATTTCAAATTCGTATAAAAAACCGTATAAATAGAGAATTAGGTGTATATTTATATGTGCACGTCTATTCATAAATACATACAAATAATACCTGACTCAAAGTATTTATATTTTGATGTAATAAAATACAAAATAATTAGTCAGTCTACTCGGCGATCTACTACAATTAATACTACTAAAATATCGATTTTAATAACGCCATAATCCGTCATTAAAAGTCTTTTGAACGTTAAAAAAGACGTCCAAGATAATCATAATTCCAACTTTAGTGCCAGCTTCTGTCTACAACAGAACTATAATGGAAAACCATGGAAATAGCAACAAAAGTAAAAGATCTCCAACAGAAACTTTGCGAAAAATGGAAACGCCAATCGACAACATGGATTTGGTTTTTGGGTCTACACTTGTTTCAGTCAACTCAAGTACTCCTTATTCGGATGCAACTCAAGTAAGTAAATTTTATTTACATATACATAAATGTAAAAAAGAAATTCAGGGTGCCGAAGATGAAATACTATTAGATACATTTAAAAGATGTGCGTTAAATATCTATAGTTAACTATATTTTTAGACAAAGCTGGTAGTGCGATGTTTATTAATTTTTGACTTATATGTTAGCATTAGAAAACAAAATTATTGACTCACATATTCGGTTTTACTGATTCGGGGGCTTTATAAATAGCGTGACACAAATACAATACCCATTGAATCCATTGAAATTTTTCTAAATTTGTTCATTATATTGGGTTAGTTTTAGTTTAAGATGTGGCTCTTATACGTACATCATACAAAGTGATTTGTTATTTATTGTTAATAACGTATAATACTTGCTTACAAAACAAAGAGTATACTAAGAATTTTGTGCAATGTCTCTCGCTGTCCGTATGAACTGAAGCGTGAGTCTTGAGATTCTCACTATATACCCGTGATACCTATGACAGATAGAGTGTTAAGATATTTGTCATCATTCGCTAGGATCGTGGAACATGGCGAAAATGTTTATTTGTAAACCAAAAAATACTGCAACAGTACATTCAAATGGATTTCTAGTATTTCTGCTCAGAACCGTAAAATTAATTTTGCTGAGTAAATCGGTAGAATAAATTTCGTAATTGATTATTTTGTCTAAGAAGATTGCACCACGCATGGTTCTATGATTAGAAAGAGAGGGAAGATTTATTGGTAAGCGTCACCTAAGGTAAGGAGGGCAAAAGGCAGAAATTGTTTTTGTACAGATTCAATTCTATCGCGATGAACCTTGTATTGGGGACACCATATATAAGATCCATATTCAAGAATTAGACCAACAAGTGAAGTATATGAAGTTTTAGTAACGTAGCGATCGACAAATTCTTTCGACCAGTGCTTTATGAATTCCTGGGTTACCTCGGTTAGCAGCAGTAGAAATATGCTTGTCAAACTTAAGCTTGGGATTATGCAGACAATTGAAAATGGGTTCTAAGGCAATGCATCAATTTTAGTGCTTAAAATATAGAATATATTGCAAAAACGACTGGGATTTTGTAAGTTATAAATATTGCAATTAGCATGTCCTATTTTGGTAGACAACTGTGTCTCACAACCCTTTAGAGAATACCTAACAGTTTAGAGAAAAGTAGAGATGGGCACGTTTGCTATTTTGATTGAAAAGTTGTGAGCTCACCAAGCAAGATACTGTTCCTCTGATTAATCCCGCTGCATTCAATATTAAACTCGTTCACAAAGTGAAAAGAGTACATTGGGTTTGTGCACTGTCCGTCTTGTTGTCCTTCCGTCCGTTTGTCCGAATATATGTAATTTTTTTTTCGTCGCTATTGAAGCTAACGACTTGGAAACTTGGAAAATATACTTGTGTATATCCACTGGGAGGCTGGCAAATCGATAACATGTCGATACATCTCAAATAGCTAATCGATGAAATGTGAATATTTCCCGTAATATTTTAAGCTAGAGTCACCAGATTGGGTATGATTTCCGGCCACGCCCAGTTGAACGCACGCCAGCGTCCCTGCCTTAAAAAATCGGAAATGGCTATATATCCCACAGTTTTAAGCTATATTTAGAACATATAAGAGCAGCAAGAGAATCAAATTTTGTTGTGAAACCATAATTCAGAAGTACAAGCTATTCCTTCCCAGTGAAATTTTGTTGAAAATTTAAATAATTAACATTTACTGAAGATAAATTATTATTTATATTTAATATTTGGGAAACTTTCAGTTGGGTGGTGGCTGATTTTATTTGCTAAGCTACTGTCATGACCGCCAACTTATGTTTCTCTATTTGAGTGCACTTCACTGTCAGCTGAAGAAAAGAATTTAGTTAAGGGTGTCAAAGTTCTGTTTACAGCTACGGAATATACTGAATAATAAAAAACGAGTTGACAGAATAAGCGTTTATTAATTAAATTTAACATTGATATATTACCCAACAAACTTCAAAATCGTTTTTTAATCTATAAAAAAGTATTCCTGATATAATTACCACACTGTAAAGTATGTGGAAAATTGAAAATAACATTTTGCTATATACAGGCGTCAGATAAAGTGTTTGAAGAAATCGGCTGCGCTCACAAGGGCGTGCGTGGCACTTCGATAATCAATATATCCTAATGTGAATTTAGAAATCACTCAATCATCAATCGCACAAAAGTACGCATAATAAAAAAAATATTTATAAAAATGCACAATACGTGGCGCTTACATTCATTTTATACATTAATTAGTGTTGTTGAACTTGATTACTAGGTGGCGCTAAATTGCCAGACGATTTCTTATTCTTAGATTTGTAAACGCGGCTGTTTGCCATAAAATGACAAATTGTAGTAATAAAATCTGGTTATAGTTAATTTTAACAAGAACTAACAATAATAACTACTGTCTACTATGAACGAGTATTACGCAGTCGGCTACGCCCGAATGCATCTTTCTTACTTGTTTTATTTATTTTTTATTTTCTTCCGAAATACCTAGGTTTTAAATTCAAAAATTATTATGAGTTAACGTGATAGAGATTTTTATACCGTGTCCGCTTTGAAAATGGGTAAAAAGGGTAGAATGTTTTTGTGTTAATGTACAAGCAGAAAGAGGCACCTCCGATCCCATAAAGAATGTATATATGTATATTTTTAGACTCTACCAATAACCGAGTGGATTGAGTCATGTTTGTTTGTCTATATGAACGCGTCGATCTCAGAGTCAACAACAGCTAGAGAGTTGAAGTTTCGCTTTTTAAGTTTGTGTATGTGTTAAGTTCATGCATACGCAGATAATGTTTATTTCAAATTGCAGATTACCTCCTCTCCGTTTTCTTGTTATCAACAATTATTGGTTTTTTGACCCAATTTTAGAGCATATCTAAAACTAAGACCACCAAATTTGGTTTACCATACTCGCGTAAAGCAGACACAGATTAAGAGTATTTGGGAATATTCAAATATTACATCAATGTGCTTTGGTTTGTACGTACATTTGGATGGTCTTTTTAATTCCGAAAAAGCTCGCAGCTGGGTTCAGGGTATCTCCTAGACAGGTACTCCTGACTAGGGTAATCTTAATTGTTTTATTAAAATAAATCTGTACTAAAATCTTTTAACTAACATATAATTAAGGTTTATCAGCGAGTTTAATAAAAAACTTTTATACGAATTTTTGTCAGGTTTTGTTATAGTACGTACATATGTATCTATATATGTACATATATATATCACTTAACCAAGTGTGTCTCTTATGTGATAATTATAGTTCAGTTTGTTTCTGTTATTCTTACTAGACATGAGCAATATAAATCGATAATTTAAAGTCACAATTTAGCAACGACAAAAGTAATGTCAATGTCCGTTATAACATTCGTCTGGTTTCACCTCACCATCGCTGGATTTGAGCTAACAAAACAATGCTGGTGTTTTTCTTGCTCGGTCGTTGGTGCAAGCTATATTGGTTGGTTGAACTTGAGGTTCACGAACTGCTCCAAGGTCGAAGTTAACGCTATTACTAGTGTTGTTGGTGTCTCTCAAATAAAACGGTTATTCACACCAATAATATTTTGCCACTATATGTCTATATGTCACTATATGTATATGTATATGTATATGTATATGTATATATATGTATATGTATATGTATATGTATATGTATATGTATATGTATATGTATATGTATATATATATATGTATATATGTATATATATATATATATATATATATATATACATATATACATATATATATACATATACATATACATATATATATATATGTATGTATATGTATAGGTATAGGTATATGTATGTATATGTATACGTGTATGTATATGAATAAGTGTAGGTGTATGTATATGTATATGTATATGTATATATGCATCGATTTTAAGGAAACCGGAGAGTTTATGATGGGGTAAAATCTATTGGTCCGTGTAAAATAAACAAGAGCGTATATTTAAAATTTATTGACGCTGTTGTTGCTTTTCTAGGCCCTTCACACAAACATACATTTGCACAGCTATAATTTTTATACCCTTAATTCATTAAAATGGGTAGATAGGATTATATAATAAATATAAATAAATAATATAAAAGTATATAACGATTTTGTGCAAATGTATGTAACAGGCAGAAGGAAGCATCTCAGACGCCATAACCTATACACAATATTCTTCATTACGGACACGAGCTAAGTTGGTTTAGTCGTGTCCGTCAGTATGAACGAAGTGATTTGGAAACTAAAAAAGCTAGAGACTCAAACTAAACGACTATAGATTCTGTAAAACCATACGCAGCATACGTTTATCTTTTTTGTCTATATTTGGCTCCGTTTCACTAATATCAATAAGTTTTGAATAGTTTTCTTATCATATTTCCTAAACTATAAGAGCTAGAGCCACCAAACGTGAAGCATCCGCAGCTTCAGAATATTTTAGATTTTGGATACCTCCCCCCACTCGCCCCAATTTAGTTTCCATTGTGATGGCCAAGCGCAGCGGCTGAAACACGCATTGCCTGGGGCGTAAATTTATGTGTATGTGTGATTTTGTGTATGTGTGTATAAATGCAAGCGGGTTGACATGTACATACGTGTCCTATGTTAATTAAAATCTAAAAATTCCGTAAATTCCGTATCCATATATCGGGGATAAGTCTAAGTTTCTCATTTCACGGGATGATTGCTCAGTTGTTTACATTTTATTTTACTTTACAAGCTTTGAGCGGAGCGAGTCGCACGTTGTTCCAACCTGCTGACTTCATGTGCTCGCACCAGCTTCACTGCTTGTATTATTCTTTTTAACTCCTTCTTTTCTTTGTTTCTTTTTTTTTTTTTGGCAACAACAAGTTTTGTGATCTTCAGAATAAGCAACTAATGCATGTCTTTGCTGTCTTGTCTTGTCTTGATAATGCTGTCATAATGATTAGGTTATTGACATTTCTGTTTTAAATCAAATTAAATCAAATTTTCCCACCTATACATATACTTTTATACCCTGAACCTATTCAAAATGAATAACTTGTCAAGATGACGAGCCGAGTCGATTTAGCCATGTCCATTCGTTTATCCATTTGTATGATCCCAGCGATCTGACATCATATATAGATTCATGTATATACAATATATACCACTCGCGTAACAAGTTTATCTCGTTTCTTTACCGATATCTTGCCCCGTTTCATTAATACCGATAAAAATCGATTTTGAAACTTTGTTTTTCTTAGGCTATCTTGGAGACTTTAAGAGCTGGAGCTACCAAAGTGTTAGTTTATTGTGTTCTCGGAAAGCTGACGCATATCAGTTATATTAAGGATTTTTGATAGCTTCCACACTCGTCCCAAATATTAAAAACAAGCAATGCGCTTTGGTACATATATTGACATGGTCTTGTTATGTCCTGGAAGTCCAGCCTATTCCATGTTAAAAATATTTATAGATTTTCAGTTATACAGCTATTGAAGTCGATCTTTAATTTTCAGGCCACGCCCCCTTCTGCTTCCGTAATCGCTATAATCGATATATTTACAAGCTCAAAACGGTAACAAGTGTATAATTTACACAATTTTAAAGCTAGAGACACCAAACGTGGTATGTAGATTGCTGGTGACCTCCCCAAAAGGTTGAGTCCTTGATATCCCGGCCACGCCCACTAGAACGCCCCCCAGACACCCCGCCTTAAAAAATCGGAAATGGCTATATCTTCCAAAGTATTAGAGCAATAGTCACCAAATGTTGAGCGTAGATTAATGGTTAGCTCCTCTAAATAAGGGTACAAACATTTACCGTCCACGTCCACCCCCGCCCTCTCCCGCCCCCGCAAATCGCGAAAAACTATATCTCCCACAATTTTGGAGCTAGAGTCACCAAATTTTAAACGTAGATGGCTGGTAACCCCCCTTTAAAGATTCTTAAAACAATTTTCCGGCCACGCCCACTCCCTCCCCCGCAAATCGCGAAAAGCTATATCTTCCACCCTTTTAAAGCTCGGTAAGAAAATTTCCCGGCCATGCCCACTCCCGCCCACTCCCACCTACTCCCGCCCCCGCAAATCGGGAAAACTATACCTCCGACAATTGTGGAGCTAGAGGCAGAAAATTTGGCAGAAAGTGTTTGTGTGACCTTCTCTTAATGTTGGCCACGCCCACCCCCGCCCCTACGAAATATAAAAATTCTATATTTTTTTCAAAATAACAATAATAATTTCCGTGTACTGTGAACGTGTATTACGCAGTCGGTTACGTCCGACTGCAACGTTCTTACTTGTTTTGTTATAGATGTGTCATCTATATTTATTATTTGGTTAGTGGTTAGAGCTAGAGTCAGAAAATTTGGAATGTGGACAGTTGGGGCTCCCTTTAAAGATCGTTAAAAAACTTCCCGGCCTCGCACACTTCCGCCCCCTAAAATTGCAAAAGTCTTTATCTCCCACATTTTTAAAGCTAGTGGCACCAAATTTGGCTGGTCACCCTATTTAAAGATCGGTAAAAAAATTTCCGGCTCACTCCCACTTCCGCTCCGATAAGCGGAAAATGTTTTGCTACACATACTGGTGGCGCGGCAACTGGATTAAGCTGTTTATCTCCCGCAGTTTTAAAGCTAGATGCATACAATTTCAAATATATTAATGAAGACCTCCTCTAAATAGCGACACAATATATTTTTTGGGTACGCCAAATAGGATTGTGGCAAATAGGTCAAATTTATTTATCTTAGGTATACCGCGCAACTCCATATTGTTCGTTTTGGAGTATAGCCACCTAATTTGGGAGACAGTGTTGGGATGACCTTTTCTTAAGATCAAGCCAAAAAATGTTAACCTTGCCCACAGCCCTCAGAAAACATAAAAATCTATATTTTTCCATAATTTTGTTCTTATTATAATTGAAGAATAGGATGTAGTTATAAACTATCAACCTAATTCTTTTAAATAGCACTTGCTGATTTGGCTTTCTGCAAAGACAAATACTACATATCCATACACTAACCTGGGAACCTGGATCATCGTTGTTCAGTTGCCTCAAAACCTAACTACTGAGACAACTCATCTACGGAGGACCGCAAATTTCCAAAATAACAATAATATCTAAGAACATATTTGACCGTTTTAAGCTGATATTTTACTGTGAACGAATATTGCGCATTCGGCTATATCCCATTGCACCGTTCTTATTTGTTTTATATTTTGGGCGAGTTCCGGAAGGTATTTACAATCCGATTATTAAAACCGGGTAAAAAACAAGAATTATCGATAATAAGGGAACTGTGAGAGTTATCGACAGTTTAAAAAATAAACTTGATCTGCGTCTGGTATACTTAAATCCTCAAATTACAGCTCTCTAGCTCTTGTAGTCTCTGAGATCGACGCGTTCATATAGACGGACGGACGGATGGCCAGACATACAGACGGACGGACAGACATAGTAAATGGACTCGTCTAGTGATGCTGACCATGAACATATGGAATTCATTGGGCCGTAACTGCCTCCTTCTGCACAAAATCATTATACCCATTTTAAAATATAGGTAAACTGTAAAAATATGTAAATAAATTTCAGCAGGTTTCAAAACATCTAAGCCGTGCAGTCTCTGGAGGTAACCGGTAGTGTTGTACTTAAAGGTTTTTTTTATTTAATAGTTTAGCATTAAGCAATTTATTCGTATTACTTCATTTCATATTACCAAACTTATCATAATTTTATTCATATCTTTCAGACAAAAAAACACTCTCCTGGCCATATTAAGAGACCTATGAATGCATTTATGGTCTGGAGTCAAATGGAGCGGCGAAAAATTTGCGAAAGAACGCCAGATTTGCATAATGCCGAAATATCAAAAGAATTAGGAAGACGGTGGCAACTTCTGGCTAAAGACGATAAGCAGCCATATATTATAGAAGCAGAAAAGCTGAGAAAACTTCATATGATAGAATATCCAAATTATAAATATAAGCCACAAAAAAAGCAATCAAGATTGTCAGTCGTTTTAAAACAAAGTCAAGATATAGTTAACGATGTGAATGTAACAACATCTGTTGCAATAAACGGAACATGCACTGCCGGTCGAAAAAACAAAAGATCTACCTCTACTTGTCAATCTGGCACGCTGTCGAAACGGCTGAAAAAGGATTCAAGTGATACTATAAAGAGTAAATACGATATAAAGAACCCCTCCGATTCTCTCGATGTTATACTCGCATCTGAAAAGAATAATGTAAGCTTCCAGTCATCCGAATTTTTATCTACAAATAATGCAATTGAGTGCGGTATAGGGAGCCATTTAGACAACAGTACTGTTAAAGTGGAAAATATATCAGAAATTCATTCCTTTAACACGCAGGATAATATATCAGAAGTTCTTAAATTGTATCCGTACTTCGACAACTTGCCGAAAATCGAAGACACATCGGCAGAAGTGAACTTACCGTCTATCAGTCGAGATGCTAGTCATCATGTCTTAAATATTATAAAATCTCAGGAAAGATTTGACGATTGTCAAAATATTGGTGAATCCGTATTTGATTCTGAAGAAAACATTGTACATGATGCAAATTTGCATTCGGCTAGCCATCATTTAACCCCGTATGTGACAGATACACACGAATGTTTTGCTGAAGACTGTGGTTCGGACAGCATATCCCACCACCCGTCTTTTACAATACAGCCGCAAACTGTTACAATGAACATTGAAATTCATAACAGTTCACTTACTTATGGAGGGCATACATTCCAAAATGACGAATTCAACCCAATACCATCGGCACCCGAAGACAGCGACTGTAGCATTCTAACATCTACACATTCTCCACATATTGGCTTCTGTAGTAGCAATATAGATAACAGTTTGGTGGAATCTGAGGGTATTGCACACCCTTGTTCATATACTAACCAGGAATACAGCGGTTTAATTGGAGCACACAATGATCTCAACTACTCAGTACATGATAACAATGGAGCTCTCCTGGCTTATACTAGTGAGGACTTACCACCTCAGCCAACTGGTAGTCATCTAGAATTTAATACAAACAGATATGAGTTTTCAAGTTTATACAAAATGTGAGCTATAAAATGTGAGAAATATTTAAGCTTTGTGTAATTTGTATTTAATATGTTTTTACGTTTATAATTATACACCAAAATATATACAGATAAATTAAGATATATACACAAATATATATACATACATAAATAGATAAACATATATTTAAACGAACAATAAAATGCTTTGCATTAAACGAAATATTTTCTGGTCGAACAAAATTGCGATTTTTTCTACAAATGCTTATTTTCTAGTAAATGCTTATAATCAGAACCAAATAAAAAAAAAACAATTAAGAACGTTGCCGTCAGATATAACCATAGGGATAGGGCTGAACGTGGTCAACATTTTTCAGTTCGATCTTAAGAGGAAGTTACCACACATTGTCTGCTAAATTTCGTGACTCTAGCTCCAAAATTGTGGGTGATATAGCTTTTCGCGATTTGCGGGAGAGGAAGTGGGCGTGGGCGGGACACTTTTTTTTTACCCATATTTAAAAAACTGGGCGACATAGGCTTTTGTGATTAGTGGTTGGGATAATAAGGCCCAATCTTTGATGTCTCTAGCTTTAAAATTGTGTGATGTATACACATATTACCGATTTGATTCTTCAGGTGTATCGGTTTAAGCGATTACGAAGGCAGGAGGGGGCGTGGCCCCCTGCGATATTTTCTGGAGCTTTCCAGTAATATGTATTCTAAATATGGAGAGATATAGTCATTTCCGTTTTTTTAAGGCGGGGCGCTGGGGGGCGTACTAGTGGGCGTGGCCGGGATATCAAGGCCGCAATTTTAGGGGATGTCACCAGCAATCTACATATCAAATTTGGTGACCAACTTTAATATTGTATTTAATATTGTATGAAATATTCACCTTTTATCGGATTGCGATTTGAGGTGTATCGACATGTTATCGATTTGTCAGCCGTGGCACAGTGCGCGTGGTACACAAATCTTCACACTTTATCTGAAGCAGATAACTACAAGTATATATCCAAAATTTCAAGTCTCTATCTTCAATAGCTCCGAAAAAAGTTGCGATCATCCAAACAGATGGGCAACATGATGGATGTTGTGCAAAACCAATACACTCTTTTCACGTCTTGAACGAGGACGCAAAGCGCGAAAATCAATATATTCCACAATTGTAAAGCTAGAGTCACTGAATTTGGTAGACGCTGTTTGGGTGACCTCCTCTTAAGATCGAAGTTTTGGCCGCGCCCAGCCCCGGCCCTACGAAAATAAAAATTCTATAATTTTCCAAAATAACAATAGTAACTTCTGAGTACGTTCGACTGCAACGTTCTTGCTTGTTTTTAAATGCATGCGTACGTTTACTTACATACATACATTAGCGTGCTCTAGAATTTTTGTATGCTCTTTGCGATTGTGGTCGTGGCAGATAGCTTCGAAGGTTTCAAGAATTTATTTTCCATAGTGGGCTCCAATCGCAGCCGCTAAGTAGTGCGCAGCTTTCGGCTTATGATTTTGTGTATGTCTGTATTACTGCAAGTGGATTGAAATGTATGTAACGATAGGCCATAGCTTGGTTCCGGGTGTATCCTAGCTAGACATTCCCGACTAGAGAGCAATCTTTTCAATACTATAGTATGAAACTATACAACTGTGTCTTAAGGGTACTTGCGTCCAATTTTAAAGAGCGCAATTTGGTATATAAGTAATGAGAGCAATTTTGTATATACAATTTTATTAAAAATGTTTTCTATAAGAAACGTTATTGACATCTTACAACGTCTTGACCAAGGTTAAGTATGCTCATTCAAAAAA
This sequence comes from Drosophila sordidula, assembly GCA_035047465.1. Classification (NCBI taxonomy): domain Eukaryota; kingdom Metazoa; phylum Arthropoda; class Insecta; order Diptera; family Drosophilidae; genus Drosophila; species Drosophila sordidula. The sequence continues at coordinate 1,068,431 of JAWNPQ010000031.1, read as the reverse complement.
GAATTTTATTCTATTTTATTCTAAAGAACTGATCGCCTTGGATACGGGCAACACCATCGATGAATTTGTTAAAGTGAATGCGCTTAGATACATATATAGATCGCGCATGGATCTAGTGAATTCAATTATGATTTCCAATTGCTTTAAAAATGAAGTTAACCTAAATTTAAGCTTTAATAGATATCCTTGCGCTGATTCATAGGTAAGATTCATTCAGAATAGTACGTTCCAGAATGAGTGGATAAAGAGCAGATATTCGATTTCTAGGACGACAATCTACTGTTTAACTGGGATAACTTAGAGAAAATGTATTCAAGATTCAGACAGACCTCAGACATCTGGCTAGGGGGATGGACTTCCCTCTGCCATCAGGAATATGTGCCGAACTATCGAGAGAATGACGGATATGCAACAGCAGGTTTTGGGGATAGAGCTGTTGCTCAACTTTTTGAGCGCGTTGCTTCCCAAATAAATACTCTACTGAAACTGCTAATCTGTACATTGTACATTGGGTTCAAGTTACTGTAGCGCTGTCCTCGCCCGGAGTAACTTGGTAAAATTCTCACAGTTGAGTGGTGCCAGTCGTCTCTATCAATACATACTGACGATATCAATGTAATTTTCAACTAGGCTAGAAGCAGCTACATGGTGGGAAGCGACTGCAACGCTGTGGGGCACCCGAAGCAGCGAACGCGCATGACATTCAATTTGCCTATAGTCACGGGATTAGTTCGATGAGACCACCTGAGCACTGGAGGCCCCACTCTAGATGTCACCACCCATCAAGACCATCCGCGTGATCAGCGCAATCAGCGTCCTACCAAGTGCCAAAACTCCAGATCATGATGGAATCTGAGGGCCGTTTTAAACACGATTCTAAGAACACAGCACTTTCCTGCCCAGCGGAAGTTAGCCAGTATTCTTATGGTTCATTAACCGGGTAAGGAATATAACCCTGAGTCTTATCAGACAATCAAGCAACTACTTTCCACAGGGTGTTAACCATATACTTAGGGCTTTCGACAGCAAAGAGTATTGTTATTGTGTTTTTGTTGACGTGAAGCAGGCCCTTGTCCGCGCCTGGACTGAAGGTTTGATTCAAAACATCAAGTCGAGCGTGCCTGAAAGTTTGAAGTTAAGGTGAGGACTGCGATCTCTCCTCTTGGTAGTTTGAAAGTGAGTGTCCTCAATAAATCGTACTGCGTTCTTCCTATACCTTCCTCACCCCAGACAACCTGGACGAGTTTGCCACTCCCGATAAATTCATGACGGCCACATTTGCAGACGTCGTGGCTATCTTACACTCTGTTCACGCACAGGACTATATCCTGGTTGAGATCTGGGCTCGCTGGTGGAACATTGAGTTAAATGCTTCGAAGTGCGTCGAGGCCCCCGCAGTCTGGATAAATGGCAACCTCCTTCACACCGGTAGCTGTACCAAGTATTATGCATAGCACTCGACAAGAGACTGCTTTCAGACCCCTATAGACGGGCTCCTGAGCCAGCGGCGCCTTAAGTAGACCAAGGCCAACTGGCTGCTAAATTCCAAAAGCCCACTACGGTGTATTGGAGACTTGAAATCCTGGCCTTGCGCCGAATGACTAGTCCTGAGTGGTATGTACGTAATTCGACTCTGCACAAAGATTTAAATATGCTGCTACACTGCAACCAGCTGGCGAGTGAGCTCGAGGGGAGAAGACTTTTAAAGAGGATCCTTTTAGGATCTGCATAAGCGCTGGCAGGAGACGTCCTCCGACAAACAAGATAAGCCAGCTCTCTTAGTATAGCAGTCTTTAAAAACTGTTATCCATGGGTACGCCTGGTGAAACCAACCGGGCTTGATTTTTTTATTCAATACAATAAACATACAAAAATAAAAAAATTAAGTTAGGGGGCTCTACTCGAGCCCCCGATACCTCGAACTCTCTTTACATACATTTTAACTCCTTTGGATGCATACATACATACACAAAATGATACTTGCACACAAACAGTAGAACGGGAAGAGCTATGTCATAGAACTGGGAGACATTTTACAGTCACTGACTTGATAGAGATCCTACTGAGCTCTGAAAGACAGCGCAACTCGAAACCAAACTCCAGATAGAGCTCTAGAAGAGGCTTTCATGCCATCTTCCCCTCGTGACGTAATACTTAGCGGTGGTTCCGCGAGAGAAATACGAGGGTAAATGTATTAGTGGGTGAAAGTCCCACACTTCGGCTTTTAATGCTTTCCCCCCTTCCCAAAAAGAAAACAAAAAAAAGTACAAACGCACGCTATGCATCTTATGTAGCAGCTGTGCTTGGCCCTACTATGGAAGCTAAATTCCAGAATAACTTCTAAACTAAGAGCATGATCTTAATGAAATTTTCAGAGCTTCACAAGAGTATTTAAATCTATATAAAAACAAAAGCGCAAATATACCCATTTCGGAGGGCGCTCAGTCTACCGATCTTATAAAACTAACCCATGGACACCTTTTCAACAAAACTCTACCACCCAGCTGGACGTTTTTCACCATAGCGTAACCAAAACTTTTTCGTAACCTAGAATTAACTTCTAAGATACGAAAGATAAGTATTAATAATAACAATAGACTGGACTTTCCGTTCTCTGAAAAAGCAATTTATTCTACCCTGAACCTATTAAAAATAGTTAAAAAGGGTATAATGGTTTTGTGCAAATGTATGTAACAGGCAGAAGGAAGCATCTCAGACCCCATAAAGTATGCATATTCTTGATCAGGACGACAAGCTGAATCGAGCTAGCCTTTTCCATCTGTGTGAACGCAGCGATTTTGGACTACAAAACCTAGAGACTCAAACTAAACCACTATAGATTCTATAGTACAATACGCAATACGAATTTATTCTTCATCAAGTATTACTTTCGGAATCATCCGCGAGAGTGCTCCCTGCATCCCGGACGCCTTTTTGCTAAAGTAGCCTACGTGGGAGCTTAAGATCAGCCTGTTGTTTATATTGACTGCCAACTATTTTATGGACTCCTTCGACTTGATTGTCTCGGTGTCCACATGTAAGTTTTTTAAACTCCATCTTTTTCATACCCGTGATGAGCACTGCCTCTGTTTTGTGCGATAGTTGTTATTACGGTGTTTGCAGCCGCCTGTATTTTCCTGACTTCTTTTGTCAGTACTACAATTGCTAGGTAGTAGGCAAAATCAATTAGGTTGCATCCATTTGGTAGCTGCATTCTAAGAACATTATCGTAAATAATGTTTCACAGAGAGAGATCTCAGCTTGAGAGTCATTGATGTGCATTACTTGTGCTTCAAAACTACGCGTTAATTAACTGTCGTTTATTCTGAATTTTATACTATATTGTCCTTTATTTTATAATCTTTATTTTGCTGTGAAAACAGCTTTCAATATTGTACATCGTAAGTATTTTTAATAAGCTTATTAAATGTAACTAATGTGGTGTCAGTGTTGCATTGTTGTTAGAGTCTGTTTTGGTTATCTCCATTTGCTGCTTTACATTACATTGTTCGTTTAAAAAAAGTTTGTTATACATACATATACATAATTCTCATTGCTATAAGAATTATCTTCTGCTTTTCATTTATTAAAAACTTCTTACTATACTGGGCCCGACAACATTCCTAGTTGTCTACTCAAAGAGTGTAGTGCATCTCTGCTTGGTTTTTTGCTAAAGCTTTTCAGTCCATTCCTTAAATCAGTGCTTTTTCCATCCCCTTGGAAAGAATCGATTATCATTCCACTCCACAAAAAGGTCTGATATAATAAACTATAGGGACATTGCCAAACTGTCTGCTATTCCAAAATTATTGGAAAAAATAGTTACTTCCACTTGCTCATGGTTTCGTAAAGAGTCGGTCAACTAAGACCAGCTTTCTTGAATTCACTTCGCTGGAAGTGATGCTTTCCTGGCGAAAAAGAAAACTGATGTCATTTACACCGACTTCAGTAAAATATTTGACTCTGTACACCATGAACTTTTACTGCTGAAGTGTGACCTTATAGGTTTCCCTCGCTCTCTCCTGGCTTGAGTCTCGTCTTATTTAAAGGGAAGAACTCAAAGAGTTTTACTTAGATCCACAACCTCCAAACAAGTTCATGCTACCTCAGGTGTACCCTACCTACCCTACCTCAGGTGTACCTCATTTTGGATCTTTACTCTTTACTCTTTTTATAAATGACCTCCCTTCTATAATTTCACATGCTCGCATTTTTATGTACGCATAAAACATACATACATAGTTTCCCAAAATCACACTCGTCTACAAGACGATCTGAACTCTATGCAGCTTTGGTGTTCGGTCAACCAGTTGCACCTTAATAGTTCAAAGTGTATGTTTATGTCCTTTAAGCCACATTTAGTTAGTTATACTATTGAAAATTTTCCATTGAATCGTATACTAACTTGGAGTTCTCTTTGTTTCAAAGCTAAGTTTCTACGTTCACATATTTACTCTTCTAAACGAGGCTAAGGGTGTACTTGGGTTTATTAACCGTTGGTCAAAGGAGTTCAATGATCCCTTAAATAAGAAACTTTTTTATATATATCCACCAAGATCGATTTGAATTCATTCAGAAGTAATTTCTGCCCTTTGCCTTACGTCGCTTAAACTGGCATCCCAATCTTCGGCTGCCATCTTTTACCAGCAAGCTTTTACTTTTACAATCCTTGGTGTTGTCTTTCTACATAAGTTGAATAATGGCGACATAGATTCCGCATTTCTTTTAGGTCGCCTGACCTTCTCTGTTCCGTTTAGACTTACTAGAAACTGTTACCCCTTATTCCTTCCTACATGCACAACAGACTACGCTTTGCATATTTCTTTTCGTGTCTTTTGACTACGCTATAATAGCCTTTATCACGTGTTCTCCTCAGAGATCTCTTTTACCTTAATGAACTCATTGCTTTCAAGATATCTTCGCGAAATCACTGACCACCTTTAGCTGGGAGCAGGGCCATAGCTTTCCGAACGGGCTAGTGACGATCCCCCATCGGGTCAGTGATTTTCTGTCTCTATCTCTTTATTATCTATCTACCTATCCAATACAAATCATCATTATTATTATTAATAATTAAAATTGTTTCCTTCACTTTACGTATTATTTTGCTTATCTTTTAGATTAGATTTACATTTTAGTATATTTTTTTACTACTAAAAATTTTCTCTTTAGCGGTAGGTTCTCTTAACGTTATTGGCAACAATTAGCTGTGATTAGGTGAATATCTAGCCGGACAGGCTAACTCACCCCATCGTGTCGATGATGTTATGCGAATTGTTTATAATTCTTTTAGGCTTTTAGCTTTTAGTAGTTATATTTATATATATGTGTATATGTTTGACACTCGCTTTGTCATCTTATTAAATAAATAAATAAAATTAACCAGACCCCTGTGGTACTTCTGCTGACATCTTTGGTACCTCGTCCATCTCGTACTCCAGCACTCTATCCGCATCAGATAGGTTGGTATTCCTATCTGGAAAAGAGCTCATCGAATGCAGGTCCAGTTTGCCGACTTAAAGGCATAGGGGATGTCCAAAATTACAACCGCACAGTACTCCTTAGTCCCTCATTTCTATCGTTTGCGTCTCCTAGCTGTGCCGGAACGGAACCTCGTGCACGTCTCCTAGAGACAGGGGATTCAGAACTCGATAATTCAATGTCTTTGTCGGCCTTTTTACTTTAATTCATGAACTTATGTTTACAGTTAAGAGTCAATAAAAAATCAGACTATCTTTCTCCCCTGCGCGCTTTTTGTCGGCCGAAAACTATTTTTTTCACACGCTTCTTGCCGGTCCAAAACTAATTAATTTGTCCACTCTGTGGCTGAGCTGAGGCTCGTGTCTGCCACCGAACTCTCCACAGCTTTCACTTTCCACCACGAAGCTTTTACAGTTGATCGCAACCCTGCCAGTACAGGATAACAGCTGCTTGCTATGAACTTACTATATAAGGCTTAATATGTATTGATATTTGTTATCGAACTTGTGAGCGGACACACACTTCTTCCCAAATTATTTGCTGCCTTACCTCAAATTCGAATGTGAACCTAGTCTTCTCTATTTGCGAGTGCTGGGGAAACAGCGATTCAAGAATCCTGCGGAGTAAGGTGGGGCATGTTACTGACAGCGTTTCTTAGCACCTTAACTTTGTGGTTACAACCTTGTAGGCCATTTCCCAGGAGTTGATATCGGCCTCCTCGCCCGCATTACTGAAGCCCTGTGATAGCTGTTGTGCCATGTTTTCGGCTGATCCTTGGGTTGGGTTCCACTTAGAATGACGCAGGAAGTCCGAAAAGGTTTCTTGGTCAAAGTGGCTGTTCTTCCATTTCGATGATTTGGTATACACGAACTTAGAAAGTTCGGGTTCGACTGTCGGCTTCTGCAGTCTCCGAAATCAACGCGTTCAAGGCAGATGGTTTTTTATCCCCTTTAAAGATCCGTAAAATTTTAAAATTAAAATTACGCAGTCGGTTCCGTCCAACTGCAATGCTCTTACTTGTTTTGTTTCAATAATTCATACTGAATCACATTTCGAAGCAAACAGACGTGTTTTTTTTATGCACTTACGTAGATATTTCTAAAACATCCGGTTTTTTTTTGGATACTCGTTCACAATGTGATAGAGTATTTGGATCCCCATATGACGAAAAACTCTCAAAGAATGCAAGTTGATGAACATTATCAGCAGTTAGAAAATAATCATTATGCACAAGAAGCGTAAATTTTCAGAACAATCAAAATGAGGAAATTCAAAATAATGAATTAAATGACAAAAATTTTCCAATGGGAGCCTCGGGACAAACCAGTACATAGAAATTAGGCGCTATGGATGTGTCACTGGGTCGTCAATAAATATGATGAGTGAAAATTTTCTTAATATATCAGTTTACACAAAACCTACTTAGAACCTTGGGCAAAAACTTATTAAACGAAAACAACGCCATAATAATTAGTAAGAGATCATTTACACATAGAAATTCATTTGGGATCAAAATACAGAAAACTATTTTTAAGCAATTTTAAACCTAGAAAGCTAAAACAAAGAAAATAATTACGAAATAAATAATGAAATAACAACGGGACAAGAATATCGAGGTGATCATCTAAATGATGAAGAAAAAAAATTTTTTTTTTAAATTTCTAAAAATTTGACTTTCAATAGCAATGTTAAGCACGAATTTAATATATATGAAAATCCAATATATTGAATACCATACTGTTATCATTTCGCTTTCGAACAAGATGTCGAACAAGAAATTAAAGATGTGCTAAACCAAGGTATTATTCGGCATAGCCAGTAGCCTTATTGTAGTCTATTATGGATAGTACCAAAAAAAGCAGATGCCTCAAGAAAAGCAAAATTTAGATTAGTGGTTGATTACAGAGGATTAAACGACATTACAATTAATGACAAATTTCCCATTCCAAATATAGATGAAAATTTGGGAAATTGGGACGATGGTTCACGACAATAGACTTAGCAAAAGGCTTCCATCAAATTGAAATGGATCAGAAATTAATAAGCAAAACAGCATTTTAAACCAAGTATGTATATACTCAAATTCCATTTGGACTTAAAAGTGCACCAGCTATTTTCCAAAGGTGTATGAACTATGTTCTTCGTGATTTAATCAATAAATTTTGTCTTGTTTATTTGGACGACATTATTGTCTTTTCCACATCACTTGACGAATATTTCAAATCACTCAATAAAGTCTTTGAAAAATTAGCGCAGGCAAATTTGAAACATCAATTAGACAAATGTGAATTTATAAGAAAACAAACAGAATTTTTAGGCCATAAAATAAGTTCAGAAGGCATACAGCCAAACAAACTAAATCATTTTACATTATTCCAGATTTTAAAAATTGCAAAACCCATGACTCTATATTTAAAGAAAGCAAAAACTTACATTTAAAAATTTTAGCAGCATTAATTAGAAAAGAACGAAACATTTTCAACGCCCATTGGCTGCAGTTTAATTCACAGTCGCGGGCATTCAAATACATCAGCGCCACCGCCCCTTACCCCCACCCGCAACAAGTTTGCGCCCGAGCCACCCATCATCGAGCTGGTCCGTACTCGCCGCTCCAGCAGATCACGCTCCGCTGCCGGGCAGCCGACAACAGCAGCAGCTTCTGTGTCAAGGCCACGATCAAAGCACCGTCGCCCATCAAAGAAGTCAATGAGGCATAGTCTCCCGGACACAGCTCGAACAGCAGCTTTCCCATTACGTTAATCACGAACACATCGTCGCGTGCGCCCAATGCAGCGATGATTATCTCCTCGGTGAGCAATCCGAGCAGCAGCCGAACCTTCAGCAGCAGCACAACCACGACGGAGCGCATCGAGAACCGCGCTGAACGCGGCAGCGGTGCTGACGTGGACACCGACTCCATACGCAAACGTCTGACGGATCGACTGTGACGATCGCTGTCGAAGACCATCTCGAATGTGGCGGCCGCGGCCACGATCAACACGGAGGATGCAGGCAGTCGGTACAGCCGGTCCGTTTCGCGATCAGAAGCACAGTTACTCCACCGGCGAGAACATCGACGGGGAGGATGAACAGGGACGAGCAATTCCGCAGCTTCGGTGTTACGCGGCAATCGACGACACCCGTGCTGAGCAATGCCTGCCGGAAACTGCAGGTGCCGCGCGAATTCTGTGGCTGGCCGCGCACACTCCTTCTGCTCGTGCTGGTGCCCGGCCTGGTGTACTGTAACCTGGAGGTGCACGGCCCGTAACACCTGTCAGTTCAAGTGCGCCAATCTGGCGGCCCTGCTCGACTGGAACTATCTAACGCAGCAGGTGTTTCAGGCGCAGGTGTTCTAGGTGCACGTCATCGGCGTCTTCACGGCCTATCAGTTTGTCGTCTTTCTGCTGGTGGCCCTGCTGACCGGACGACGGGTGCACCTGACGCGCAAAACGTACAAGTTCAACGGACTAGCATCACCCTGCTGCTCGCTGGCGGCATCGTCGAGTACCTCAAGTATCCGATCGTGAGCTTTATGCTGCGCCATTATCTGTGCTTCTGCATCTACGGACTGGTGAGCACCTTTGTCGCCGCCACCTAGAGCTACTGGCGCGTGGACACCACCAAATACAATGTGCTGCGCCAGACGCTGACCAACGATTACGGACGCAGCAGCAATTTCCTGATGGATTTCGTCCTGGAACGGCAGCTGTATTCGAAAGGGCTTGGACGCGTCGACTGGAATCAGTACTACTATCGCCACTCTCTGGTCAGCACCATGCTGTACGCCGCCTGCTACATTTACCAGACGCTGCAGTGGCCCCAGTGGCCACAGGCCCAGGAGGGCTGTCTCTACCTGGTGCGCTACTACTGGAGCAACATCAACTACGATCCCGGCGCCCTGCTGGCGGCCAGTTCGCTACTCATCTACGTGCTGGATGTGGTGCTTCTCGAGCACCATCCGAACTGCTCCCTCGAGATGCAGCACGAGGTCAACGGCTGCCAGCTACTGTTGCGCTGCGTGGCCACGCCGGATTTACTGACCTCGATCAGCAAGTACTTCTACGAGCAGCGTGTGCCCGTTGGCTGCTGCCTAGCGCCGTATGCGACGCTGCTGCTCCTCCTCCTCAGACTGTGCATCAAACGTACAAAAGTACAAGTATCGCCTGAACTCGCAGAACCATCTTCGCCAACATCGAGACCATACACACCTACCAGGTTAATCGGCTGCTGTTGAACGGCCTGTCTATCCTACTCCTGGCACCGCTATTGCACCCAGGTGCGTTCCTCTGTAATCCCCAAAATCTATTGAGCTGTCATCGCTCCTCAATTGCTTTTAATGATTTTGATTTCTCGTTGTTCCCGCCGTTTATGAATTAAATTTATACAATTTGTAGTTTTTGTAGCTTCATTCAAATTTTTGTTTTGTATATATTCATCCCATCGATAACTCGTATTTCATTCATATTTTGTCCTTGCCGCTGTCCCATTTCCCTTTTAAATGATTTTAGTTGAAAATTTTTTTTAACTTTACAACACAAAAACAGAATTTTTTTTACTAAAGCCTAATTATAAAATGCTGCCATCAAATTAAATACTACTTATACACATCGCAGCGCTACTTTTCGGACCATTTTATTTTTTTTACTATGCTAGTCTAGCAGGCAAAAGTTCTAGCTTCTGGCGCCGCGCTTCGCGTATGCAATAACAACCGCACTGCACTGACGATGAGGACAGACGACGAAAAAGTTTCCGTCTCTTTTTGTCGTGAGCTACTGCCTATGATCTGCACTCTTCTTTACTTTTTTCTTCTTTGCTAAGCCCGCGACCCTCACCGAAGAACTCAGTTTCTTTACCTGCTACAACTAATGCAACCGAAATTGGTGTGGTTATTGTTACCCCGATCCCTCCGAAATTGCATATGAGCTTATGAGCTATTGTTTTTGTATTTTCGCTATTGCATCCATGCCGCGCTCTAAAACGCTCTTTAAAACTCTCTCCGCGCTAATATTGTTGTTGGTGTTGGTCGGCTGTTTTTTTTTTTTTTTTTTTTAATTTTAGCTTTGGCTTAATCCCGTTGCTTATTTCGGTAGTCGCGCCCGCGCTGTTTATTGTTTGTATTGTTGTTGTAAGTACAAATCAGCATCAATCTCTATTTTAACCCTAGTGTGCTTATTTTTTGCTTTAAAACATTTTTTTTTCTGTTTCTCTCTGAGCAGGATATTTTGTTTTATTTTTGTTTTTATTCTCTTATAATGTTTGTCTGCAATAAAAATGATTGCCAGGTGCGTGCAAACGTTACTTGTTTGCTGCTGGCTGTGTGACAATATGTCGCACGAAAAATGCGCTGGCCTCAACGGCCGTATTATCGACCTGATTGAGTCCAAATCAGGTTTAAAGTGGACTTGCGAGTCCTGCAGGGATGTTGAAAGAGACATGATGGGATTCATGAGGCAGACAAAGAGGGGCTTTGGCGATATCTTCGGCCAGTTTAAAAAACTGTCCGACGGTTTCTCCGCTCTGGATAATGAGTTCAAAGCTATGAAGCTTTTGAACGAATCTCCATGGCGTAAAAAAATCAATTTTAGGCTGTCGATTGTCCCAAATGAACTTTCTACCCCTGCAGAACTGCCCACTACATCCGCTCCTAATTTACAATTAATTAATTTTTCATCCCCCCCCCAGAAGTGACCAAACCAACATAGTTCCCATGGATGTTGCTCCTTTTGATCCCGAACCTTTTTCTGATTCGGTAGTTATTAGCCCTGTTGACACTGATCAACTTTCTGGTGCTAATAAACCAACCGAATCAAATGGTCAATTATCCAAGGCTATTGCTCCATTAGAAGCTATAGCTGAGGTTCCAAATGTGACAAACCAAATGTAGCAAACTTTGTGATCTTTATCTTAGTAGCCTATCCTTTTATTTTCATGTCATAGCCTTCTCTGAGGCATGGTTAAGTCCTGACATCCTAAATTTTGAAATACTATCTAACAAATTCTCTATCTATAGAAAAGACCCCACTTCTCGTCGTGGTGGTGGTGTGCTTATTGCTGTTGATGTTGACTTATTCGCGAAGATAGTAATAACTAACTTTTGTATTGATATAGAATTTGTTGCCGTCAAATTGTGCATTAACGGTGTCTGCCTTTTTATTAGTTGTTCCTATATGTCTACTTCTTTAGATTACTCTGTCTATTCGATGCACTTTTCCGCTTTATATTCTGTCTCCGCTATGCTTACCGATCGTGATTTTCTTGTAGTTCTGGCTGATTTCAATATTGCTGGAAATACGTGGATTTCTAGTCCTGATTCTAGCGTGTTGTATTCCACGACCCAAAATGATTTTCTCGACAATTTATTTGGGAAGTCATTGTGTCAAGTCAATGGTTTCCCAAATTCTCTTAATAAAATGCTTGATCTTGTTTTTGTTTTGGATCAATCTTTCTTGTCTGTTTCCCGTACTGAGCCTATATCATTTCCGGAAGATCCCTATCACCCCACTTTAGAGGTGTTGATTGATTTACCTGCCCTCCAGCCTGCAGAGCGAGCTCGCCAATTTCGGAAAACCGACTTTAGCAAACTAACTCAGGTCTTATCCCAGACTGACTGGTCTCGGCTTTACATGTGTAGGGACATGGATAGTGCAATCGAGATTTTCTATTCTACTATAAACCATCTATTCGATTTATGCGTCCCGATTTGTGATTCAGTTAGGTCTAACAATCCTATTTGGATCACACGGGAATTAAACAATTTGAAGAATAGAAAGTCAAGTCAAGAAGTTCAAGGAAACTGGCTCTTTCTTGGCTTACACTCAATATCTGATTGCTCGATCTAATTTCTCTGTCCTCAATAACTAATGCTACAAGGATTAGTTGAAAAGTTGTAGGATACAGTTCCAGCGGGATCCTAAACGTTTCTATAACTTAATTAATGCGAAGCGTAAATCATCAACACTACCATCAACTCTAGTTTTTGAAGAAACGTCTGCTGACTCAGATCAGGGTATTGCAACATTTTTTTAAGCTACTTATAGTTCGCAGAATTATGTTCTTGGTTTGCCATATGCTTATCATGTAAATGTTTCTAACTGCATTTTTGGGCCTTTGATAACAGAAAATGCACTACTAAAAGAGCTAAGTGTTATCAAGCCCGTATTTTTACAGGGATCTGGTGCAGTACCAAGCTGCGTGCTTAGATACTGTGCTGAGAGTCTCTTAAAGCCTTTATATAAACTATTTTATTTGTCCGTGGAGTTAAGTTCTTTTCCTAATATTTGGAAAGGATCATTTATTATTCCTCTCTTTAAAAAAGGAAACAAGTCTAATGTTCAGAACTATAGAGGTATTTTTAAGTTGCCTGCTTTTCCTAAGATTTTTGAAAAGTTGATAATTTTTCAATTACAACATCTTTGTAGATCTATAATTTCACCCTGCCAGCACGGGTGTATAAAATATAGATATACTACCACTAACTTATTGGAATTCACGTCTTTTGTTATTAAAAGATTCCAAAATAATATGCAAGCAGATGTCATTTACACTGATTTCAGTAAAGCGTTTGACTCTGTTAATCATTCGCTTTTACTGCATAAAGAGTACCACAAGGAAGTCACCTTGGTCCGTTGTTATTCACCTTATTCATAAATGAACGAACGAGTATAAATAGAACAAATTGACGAAGATTATTGTGAAGAAACTAATAGAGGTCGAAAAATTAAGTATTACAAAACAAAAATAAATTAGATAAGAGCAAATATTTACAGAAGGACGAAATTCAAAAGCAGGACCCATAACTTTCATATTCCTGGCACTAATGATGTCAACACTATAACCAGGGAGTAATAACCAATTTATAGACAAAACCCCCATTACATGGATACTTACTTTTTAAAATAGGTGTGACCGACATACCAGATAATTACGAATACCATTGTCTTACAATTACAACTTAAAAATACAGAAGACACATATAACAAACTTATATTACAGGCGAAGATTGTTGGCACCGAAATAATTTTAATTTTGCGCCCAAGGCCGGGAGCTAAATTATAATTAGTTTAAATTTTAATTGAAGAAAGGAAATAAAGTCAAGGTTAAGCTTGCTAACTCACAGAAACTAATTGCTACATAACATAAAACTACTGCTTACGCGCATCGCTATTGGTACGAATTCGTACAATAAATGCATACAAATATAACGTGCAGTTTTGTATGCACGACTTATTAATTCGTTGATTATCTTGTCTTTGAAGATATTGAACAGATCGCGTTGTTTGAAGCAGTTAAGAAATTGTTTGGCACTAATAATTTGAGCATATTGTTTAAGTCATTTAAAATAATAATTGACTGTATTAATTTAACAATTTGGTTGATATTCGGTAGAGCAACATGGCTCCAAAGAGAATCAAGAAAGATTCAGAGTTTCACTCGTCACGTGAAAGCTTAATGAATTCTTTAAGGCGGAACAAGACTTATGTGTTTAACAATTGAATGTCTATGGTTGCCGCAGAGCTAGAAACTCGTTTAAGTTTGAACGAATCTATCTTTACGCAAATATGCAGCGTCCAACAACAAATAGAAATAGATAGTGAAGATGTCAATGAATTTGAGACTCGCCAGGAAATAGAGGATATTTATTGCGAAATCAAGGCAAAGATACTAGGGCAGTTGACCCAAAGGGGACGTCACTCTTTATGCGGATCAGATCCCGCTGCCAATATAACACTGACAGGGCCTAATACAAGCTCGCGCACTTCCAAATTGCTTAAATTGAAATTGCCGGAATTTAATGATAAATTTACAGAGTGGACTAGTTGGTTTAACATGTTTAGCACCTTGATCGAATCAGACATCGAACTGGACGAGCTCTCTAAATTTATTCATTTGAAATCTTGTTTAGGTCCAATTCCACTGCGAACGATCGACAGTTTGGAATTGTCCGCAGATAACTACAGAAAGGCTCTGCAGCTGCTTAAGGACCGTTTTGAAAACAAGGCCATAATCGTTGAGGCCCATGTCCATGAGCTTTTTAGCATTAGTCGGCTCAAGCAAGCAAATTCGGATTCCCTAAGAGGTTTAGTTGATGCTGTTAATTCGCAGTTGGAAGCTCTGCGCTCGATAGGTAATGACGCTCTCATGTTAGATGTTAGATGCACTCGTGTTTCACTTGGTCCAAAGTAAATTAGATGAAGATGCACTGGAGAAATGGGAGAGCGAATTTGATTGGTGCCAGATGCTGTCTTGGAAGTTGCTCTCGCAGTTTATAATCAACAGAGGCATCAATATTCATGTTACTGTTGTTTAAGTTCGCATCACATTAAAGTGTACCAGAAATTCATAGCCTTGACACCATTACAAAGATATTTTGATGTAAAGAAGCAGGGTCTATGATTTCGTTGTTTTAGCAAGCGTCATCAAACAGAAAAATGAAATGCTAAGTCGTGTACTATTTGCAATAAGCCGCATCATGATTTGTTACATAGGGGATCAGGATCGGAAGTTTAGAAGAAATAGTCCACCAGCTGGCGCTCAGACTTGTTCTCTGCAAAGTGCACTTCTCACAAATAGAGGACAAGTTTTCTAGCTACTGCTATTGTACTTGTTAAAGGTGCCGATAATAGGTTTCATCAATGCCGATGTGTTTTGGATTCCGGTAGTCAAATTAATTTTGTGAGAGCCAACTTAGCATCGCAATTGAACCTAAGTATCAGTGAGGTGCAATATCCACTAAACGGAATTGAAAACTTAAAGTCAAGAATTATTGGTGAGGTTGAGACTACGTTTAAGTCTAGAGTAACTAATTTCATTACAACGAATAAATGTAGTATTTTACCAGAAATATCGCAGTACAATCCCAGCACTAGAGCAGCGTTTTTGAAGCTGCAGGTACCGATGAAAGTAAAACTAGCTGATTTTGATTCCGCAGAAAAAATAGAAATGCTACTTGGAGTAAATTTGTTCTTCAAGCTTATAGTAGCAGGCCAAATTAACATGGGACTGAATAAGCCAGTTTTACAGAAATCGTTACTAGGTTGGGTAGTTGTTGGCGAGTGTATTGCTGATGAAACTGTGGCATTAGTAGTTAACAGAGTGGAGAGCCCGAAGCAAGAGGAAGTAGAGCAGTTATAAAAATTGGTACAATGTTTCTGACAATGTGGATAAGTTTCCTAGCCGTTCAAAGGGTTCACAGAATCAGAGCAGCTATGCGAAGATAACTTTGTGGCTACTGTAAAGAGAACAGACGATAATCGCTTCTCAGTCGGTCTGCCTTTTAAGCAGCCCCGAGAACAGTTGGGAAATTCGTATAATATAGCTTTGACTAGATTTTTGAATTTGGAAAGAAAACTCAATAGGCATCCGGAGCTCAAGAAGGCTTACGCCGAATTTATAGAAGAGTATGGGAAATTAGGTCATTTGGAGCAGATACCGGCTACCCAAACAAAGAATATGAAAAACTTCTTGCCTCACCACCCTGTAATACGGCCAGAAAGCTTGACGACTAAGTTAAGAGCCGTCTTCGATGCATCGTGTAAAACAAGTAATGGGCTCTCTTTGAACGATACGATGTTAGCAGGGCCGACTTTACAACCAGAATTGTTTGAGACGCTAACTGAATTTCGGTTTTACAGGTATGCTTTTACTGCTGATATATGCAAGATGTATAGGCAGATTTTAATTGACCCCAGTGACCGCAGTTATCAGTGCATTTTGTGGCGTCATTGTAGTACGGACTTGGTAAAAGTACTACGCCTTAAAATTAATTCAGCACCATTTTTAGCTGTTCGCTGCTTAAACTATTTGGCCGATAAATTTGAGCATCAATATCCGTTAGCTGGGCAAGCAGTAAAGCATAATTTTTATATGGATGATAGAAGGAGTCATTTCGAAGTCAATAGAGCCTTTAGAATTCCAGACGACAGAAACGGCAAAAACTCTTGGAATTGGTTGGGCCTCGACAATCGACAAGTTTCAGTTTTCGTACACTGCAAAAAATGCAGGTATCTTAGGAAAGATATTTATGCAAGAGTTGTGGTTGCTTAAAAAGGATTGGGATGAAGAATTTCCGCCAAGTTATACTATACAATGGCAAAAATATAGAAATGAATTAGAGCTCGTTCATAAGTGTTCGCCGCCGCGAGCCGTAGTCCCAATCGATACGGCAGTAAAAAGGATAGAGCTGTGTGGATTCTCTGATGCATCTTGTCGGGCCTATGGAGCCGCGGTATATATTCGAGTCCTAAATAAGCAGGGTGTTATATCAGTAAATTTGCTGGCGGCAAAATCAAGGGTTGCACCGGCTCGAGTATTATCTCTACCTCGATTAGGAGTTGGAAGGTGCGAGACTTTTGGCGCAAATCGTTTTATAGGATTTGTTATTTCACGTATTCAACAATCGTTCTTAGTTGGATTTCGTCCCATGCCAGCCGTTGGAACACATTTGTAGCCAACAGAGTCGCAATTATTCAAGTATTTTTAAAAGTACAGGAATGGTTTAAAGTGGAGTCCAAGCAAAACCCCGCAGACATCGGTTCTCGTAAACTGAACTAGAGTATTCAGTTATACCTTCGTTGGCGCAGCATTCTATTCAAGGTAGATTCGACTCGAACCAAAGCGCTAACGGCGAACGAGTTAAAGGGTGGCTTACATTATATAGTATTCAATCTAGAAGCTTTACATTTTTATAATAAAATCGTAAAATTGCGCGAAGGAAAGCATTAATAGCATAGATATAATTCGTGTAGGTGGCAGACTGTCTCAGGCCAATGTACCATTTGACATTAAACACCCAATTCTATTGCCAAATAATCCTATTGTTTTAAACGCATTGTTTGAATACATGCATCGAACCAACATGCATGTTGGAGCGCATGCATTATGCGCTTTCGTGCGACAACGTTTCTGGACAGACAGAACGGAGTTGCGTTGCATACTTTCGGCAACGTCCAGTATTGACAACTCAAATCATGGACTCGCTGCCAGTAAGCCTAGTACAACAAGGATTGCACCCTTTCGAGCGAGCTGGGCTAGACTACGCTGGACCGCTGTGGATGTATTTTAACCAACGAGGTCGACGGCCGATCAAGGTGTACTTGTGCGTCTTCGTGTGCTTCCACACCAAGGCCTGCCACTTGGAAATTGTACAAATGCATTTATCGGCGCCCTTAAGCGATTTTTTGCGCGCCGTGGGCTCAGCTCAGAATTGTTTTGTGATAACGCCACAAATTTTGTCGGAGCGTCGCGGGAACTGAAAGCGATGGTAGACCTCCTATGGAATGATAGTAGCAAGCGCCAAATTGTGGATTAGTATAGCCATCTTGGTGTTAATTTCCATTTTATACCGCCCCAATTGCCCCATTTTGAAGGGTTATGGGAAAGCGCTGTAAAGGTCGCGAAGCAGCTATTATTTCGAAGCTTCAATGGAACGGCGCTAAATTATGAGGAACTAAACACAGCTATCTCACAAGCAGAGGCAGTGATGAATTCTCGCCCCCTTTGTCCGTTGTTCTCAGACCACAAAAATCTTGAGGCATTGAGACCTGGTCATTTTTTGAATTTGTTGAATTCCATCATCGAACCATTTGATGAGGCTGTTCTCAAGTTGTCGGCGACAAATCGGTGGAAGAGAATTGTTGCAGTACATTATGCCTTTTGGCATTACTCCAGGAGCGAACCAAGTGGGCATCTGCCTTCAGCAACATCCAACAAGGAACTTTGGTCTTAATAGGAGAGGACAATAATAATAACATAAGGAGGACAATAAGGAAATAAAGTCAAGGGTAAGCTTGCTAACTCACAGAAACTAATTGCTATATAGAATTACGACTGTTAAGTTAATTGCAATCGATATTTGTAACCATAATCGATATGTAACACATGTATCATTTTAAATTCGAGATAGAGGATCCGAACTGCGCTGAAGAGTGGCGGAATTAAAGATAGAATACTAATTCAATATTTAACTAAAAATTGCAAAGATATGTAAATAAATGTTTCAGAATAGTAAAAAGAAGCAAAAGGGGATTACTAAATTTTGTAGGAACAACATACCAATACTTATTTGAAATAAACGAACTCAACTATGTAATCGAAGCTGTTAACCAAGGAATAAAAACAGTAAACAGGGAAAAACAAGAAAAATAAGAATCTAAAGTACTAGAATTACTAGCATTCCACTTACAACAATTTACATAATATATCGATATATGAAGAAATGGGAATGCAGCTAACTATTATGGGAATTTTTAATCCAAAATTATAAAAACACGCCTATCTAATGCACGTTAACTCAGAAAAAAATACTCTATATAAAAACATCTACATGCCTAAGATCAGATACAAATGAAATTTTAATTATTTCCCACATTCTAAGAGAAATAAATAAAACACCATTATACGAAATTTTACCGTACCCAGACGACGATCAAAATATTTTACAAGACGAAACTGAATACAAATACACTCACGAAATAACAGTCTATACAACAAGGATAACCCGATGCGTATATGGCAATATAAGCCAAACTAATATCAATTGAAGATATTCTAAAACGCATTTAATAACGCAACTAACTAACTACATTGAACCAAACATACTCATAACTTAACCAAAATCATTTTAAATCAAAACTGCATAAAAAATTAGATTTTAATTTAAGGAAATAACATAATAAAAATCCATAATTGTTCAGTAATACTAAATGAGATTTTCATAAACAATTTGAATTCAGATTACACATGTTACGTACGAAACAATATTACTGAATTGAAACCACACAAAAAGAAAAAAAAAAGAATTTCGAGCTTGAATCGTGCCAAACCGGTGTCGAAAGTACGGTAATACGCACTTGTCTTGAATCAAGCCCAAAATTCTCAACGCAAGGCTGACATTTTAAGAAAGAACAATTTTGAATTAAGCTTTGTTGGTGCGTTTTTAAGCCCAAACGAGCTTATTTTAAGAAGGGAACAGTATTGAATGAAGTATAAATGGTATTTCAACTCGAAATAAGACTCATTGAGTATTAAATTAAGCTCGATTTAGATTTAAAAGAATCACAGGTTAAGCTTGAAACAAGCTCTTATTATTCTTGATTCAACTCGAAATAAGTCTTATTGAGTATTAAATTTATAATTTCACATGCTCGCATACTTATGTACGCCGATGATGTGAAACTAATTTATTCCTACATAGATTCCCAACATCACACTTGTCTCCAAGACGGTATGAACTCTATGCAACTTTGGTGTTCGGCCAACCAGTTGCACCTTAATTGTCCAAAGTGTATGTTTATGTCCTTTACTCGTTCTAAGCCACATTTAGTTAGTTATACTATTGAAAATTTTCCATTGAATCGTATACTAACAGTAAAAGATCTTGGTGTGCTTTTTGATTCAAAGCTGAGCTTCAACATTCACATTCATACTATTGTAAACGAGGCTAAGGGTGTACTTGGGTTTATTAAACGCTGGTCGAAGGCGTTTAATGACCCCTTCACAACGAAACTTCTTTATATATCTCTTGTACGCCCAATCCTGGAATACTGCCCATGTATCTAGTGTCCGCAGTACAAAATCCATCAGGATCGAAATTACTCCGTCCAGAAGCAATTTCTGCTCTTTGCATTACGTGAGTTAAACTGGGATCCTAATCTTCGTCTGCCATCATATTTCAGCAGGCTTTTACTTCTCAATCTCCCGTCACTAACCAACCATAGGATAATCCTTGGTGTTGTCTTCCTACACAAGTTGATCAATGGCGATATTGATCATTTAGGTCGCCTGAACTTCCCGGTTCCGTTTAGACCTACTAGATACTATCTCCCCTTATTCCTTTTTTTCGAATCTTATGCCTACGCTATAATAGCCTCTACCACGTGTTCTCCTCTGATCTCTCTCTTCCCCTAATAAAGTCATTGCTCTCAGGATATCTTCGGGAAATCATTAGCTGTCAGCAGGGGCACAGCTTGCCGGACGGGCTAAATCTCTCCCCCATCGAGTCAATGATTTCCGCCTCTATCTCTTTCCTCTGATCTAACTATCTAATTCTAATTATTAGTATTACTTACTACTAAAACTGTATCCTTCTCTTTCTTTATTATTTTGTTCATTTATAAGTTTAGATTTATATTTTAGAATTTACTACTAACTCTACTAACAACCTACTCTTTAGCTGTAGGTTCTCTTAACGTCACTGACAACAATTAGCTGTGATTAGGGGCTTAGCTAGCCGGACAGGCAAATAAAATACCCCCATACTGTCGGTGATGTTATGAGAATTGTTAATAATTCTTTTAGGGCTTTAGCTTTTAATTTTTATATTTATATATTTCTTTGTATTTTATACACTGACACTCGATTTGACAACCTATTAAATAAATAAATAATTAAATTAAGCTCGATTTAGTCTTAAAATAAATAAATATTCAGTGTGAAAAGGTGTAGTTAAGGTTACTAGCCCTCAGTAATATTTTTATTATAAAATGTATCTAATATACAACCAGCTTCATATGATACAATACAATATATTTATTAAAAAATGTATCTAAAATACAACCAACTTCATATGATTTATAATGGCTATCATAATCCATAATTTCTATTCAGTTACATAATACGAATACATAATCTTTAGAAATTAATATTTTTGAAAATTTATATAATTCAAAACTTATATTCTTAATTACCAAATGATTATTAATATTATAATTTGTTTCATTGTAGATGATTTTGTGTGTTACTTTAAAAAATTTTAGTTTATCTTACCAAATCGCACACTCTGGCTTCTGAATATTTGCTGCATTGATGGAAGAATGGGAAGGTGTCCAATGTTTTTCATTCAGACTGTCGAAGTTGGAACATTTTTTCCAATTTTCTCGGACCTGCGGCCAATCATTCGATTCCCGATTTAAAAAGGTTTTCGAGGACAAGGCAAACTCAATGTCAAATTCTGCATCCGTATTTGCAACATGTGAAGAGTTTGTACCCAAACTGGAAACAGATTTAAGCCTCTTGGCCATTCTTTTCTTATACTTAGTGAATACCCTGCCGCCGGGATTGGAGCGACTTCCTCGCGTAATGAAATAGAAATCTTAAAAAAAAGTATGTTATATAGAAAAATGGAAATATACCTGTAGTTGAGAATGTAGGAAAGTTCTATATTTTAATAGTGATACTATTTGCCAAGGTGTCTTAAACTCTCTCAAAAATTCAGTATTATTATCATGCACCGCTTGGTAGGCTACAATTTTCTTGCCTTTACTCGTTTTCTGCAGTAACGAAAACAATTTCTGAAAATAAGCAAAACGAAAATGTTGGTAAAATTCACATTTACAATTGTTTATTATCAGCCGACCATAATAATAGTTCCTGGGAGTAGTTTGCAGCCAATTACAATCTTATCTTGGCGCACTTAATGTGTCGTCATCTCTTCCAAACAATTTAAAAATAAGTGAGAAGACTCCAGTCGGGAGCGTCCGACTGGGAAATACCCTGAACCCTGTGTTTTAATACATTTGAGTTCCCTTGCATTTATGCACACATACATAAAATCACATGTACACAAACACACACACACAAACATTTAAACGCAGGCTGCATGCGATGAACTGTGCATGGGCCCCACAATGAAAACTAACTTATAACTTTTAAACTAAGAATATGATCTTAATGGAACTTTGAGGGCTTAGCAAGAGCAGTGAAATCTATGTACAAACCAAAGTCCAAGTCCGTAGTATTTGAATTTCACATTTTTACATATATGGGGCAAATGGGGGGAGGTATCCAAAATCCAAAATTTCCTCACCTGCGTATGCTTCACGCAAACAGTTTGAACTAAGTTTAGCTGCTCTAGCTATTATGGTTTTTAAGATATCTTCAAAAAACAGATTATAAAAACCGATATTTATCCATATTAAGAAAACGATATGAGTTATCGATGATTTGAAATAAGCGGACACACGGACGGACGAACAGACAGACGGACAGGGCTAGATCAACTCGGCTAGTGATGCTGATCAAGAATATATACACTTTATGGGGTCGGAGATTCTACCTTCTGCCTTTTACATACATTTCCACAAAACCATTATACCCTGATTTATCCATTTTCGCTGGATTCAGGGTATAAATATCTAATTGCAAAACCAATGATTTAAATTTAAAAGTGTGTGTGCTTAATAGATATATTCATTAGCTTTCGGTTGCGAAATTACCGAGTAATAATCAATAATGCAAGCTCACTTCTGAAAAAAACCAATAAAAAAATACCAGTTTTGAAAATTTGTTAAAAAGTCTCACAATAGTAAAAATTATAAATTGTTTTTTCTTCATATGGGGTACCATATGTATCAGAATATATATACTTTATGGGGTCGGAGATGCTTCCTTCTGCCTGTTACATACATTTGCACAAAACCATTATACACTGATTTATCAATTTTCATGGATTCAGGGTATAAAGATAAGTTAACAATTGATAAATTGTTTTAATTAAAAAAAACACAACTGTTTCAATAAAGGGCTTCTTAAGAACAGATTTACAATGATAAATATAAATTATGTTATAGCTAAACTCCGCCGCCGCTGGTGCTGTCGCCGCTGCTGCTGCTGTCGCTGTTGCTGCTGTTACCGCTTCTATAAGCTTTGTTGTTGTCGTTGCTTCCGTTGTAGCTCCCACGGATAGGGTGTTTGGTAGAATGTGCATGCATTTTTGGTCAACTTCGTCTTTAACTCCTCCCCCGTATGCGATGAAAACGCGTTTTTGCTTTGGAATTATGCTCGCTTCTGCGTTTGTTTCTGCTTCTACCACTTTTTTATTTTTCTGATGTATTGAAGTGAAGATCTTTCGTCTCATTGAGTATGTGATGATTCCAATTATTAACATTAGCAATATTTCAGATAACGTAAAATTGGTTGTTGTTGTAACCCTATTGTAGTTCTGTATTGTATTGAAGTTAAACTCCTTCAACATTTGCAGTGAGAGTACTTCGTCGAGTCTGTTTTTTGTTGAAACTATTTGAATTAGGGGTGCTGTGACTTCTGGACTAGGAATGTTCCTCTAAGTTCCATTTCATCTTTATCGATTTGCTTGTCTTGCAATTCGGAGTCTGGCTTTTCACGAGTGGAGTTATGTAAGTATCATTATTTAAATCTATTAGATTATTTCGTTTATTGGGTATTGCAAATAATAATTTAACCACATTTTACAATATTCTCATATTTTATTTCGTTTATTACATTTAATTTCTGAATGGGCTTTAATAGCATAGCAGTACATACTCCGCTCTAAATTAATGGTATGTTAATTATATAAATCATGCTTCTGCCATTTGTTGCTATTTAACTTTGAGCGAAATCTAACAATTCTTCGGCGTTTTAAAATATTACTTTTTCGTTTTCTAAAATTTTTTCGGCTGTTTTAACTTCTAATTCTTAATTTTACCGAATTTATTGTATTGGTCTTTGCCTAATCTATAGCATGGATTAAATTTGTTTCCTCATCTTTAAAAATTGTTTGAATTTAAGTATCGTGATTTTTTCTTTGTTATAATGATCATTTTCTTTTAACTATCTCGTAGGTGACGCTGCTAATCTCATTAATTTTATTTGTAATATTATTCACTAGTTGCTCATTAATTTTAGTTACTAAAATTTCGTGATAATTATGGTCCGGCGAGCCGGCAAACCATTTCCAAGCTGTGTTTATCGCTCTTGCCGCTCTCTTTGAGGGTTTGAGTCTACGTAGATCACCTTTCAATCTTTCGATCTCATATTTGAATAATGGAAAGAGCTGGTATGCGGTATTTATGGAATGTAGATTATCGTCGAGTGTAATAAAAACTTTTTACATACATACAATACATGAATGATTCTACACGTGCCATTTTGGATTGCTGCAGAACCCGTTTTTATTGAGATAATTGCGAACGTGAGTAATCAGTATTGTTGCCAGGCCGAAGCACGTCGGCAGGAATAATCTCTAATGTAATATTATATATATTGGACGTAGATGTACTAACGAGCCGTATATTCAAGTGGCCCAACGATACCAAGCACGGGCTTGTTAACGCGCGGACCCAGGCAAAATGCCACCCACCTCCCGCCAAACCGACCGAGGGGCACGCCGCTTAACGTGCGGTGTCGAAGATCGCGAACAAATGGACAGATGACAAAAGACTAAAGTTTTAAGGATAGGAATAGAAGTAGCATTACTTATGAAACGGAATAGATTATTATAATTAGAGCATAAGATACGAAATGGATTATGAATAGAATAGTCACTATGAATTCCTCGTATTTCTATTCGGAACCGCAAAACTAATTTGGCTGATTAACTCGGAAGAATCACTTTCCCCATTAATTAATTTGTGTATGAAGATTACACCAATCATGGTTTAGTATTATTTATTTATTTAGTATTCCAGGTATGACCCCGGAGGGCAAAAAGCAGAAATTGTTTTTGTACAGATTCAATTCTATCCTGATGAACCTTGTATTGGGGACACCATATACAAGAACCATATTCAAGAATTGGACGAACAAGTGAAATATGTATGAAAATTTGAATTTTTCCACAGTAATATTGGTTTTCAGTTTGGCCAGAAGTAAGAATCATCAGATGTAGTGTCAGGGGCAAGCCTGGAAACAAATATTTCTTTTTTTAGTGGAACACCTACAAGGGTCACATTTGGAACATCAGCAGTTACTTCCAATGGAGCAATTGCCTTAGTTAATTGACCAGTAGATTCGATCAGTTTATTAGCACTAGATCGCTGATCTGTGATAATAACTTCAGAAACTGAAAATGGTTCGTGGTCAGACGAAGCAACATCCATGGGTACGATATTGTTTTCGTCAATTGTATCTAGCCTTTTTGGTCTGCCTCATAAATTCCAACATTTCCCTTTCCACCTCCCTATAGGATTCAGGTCGATAATGCGGTCGTTGAGGCCAGCGCATTTTTCGTGCGACATAATATCGCTCAACCAGCAGCAAACAAAACCCATCTTGACGTTTGCACGCACCAGGCAATTTTTTTGTAACAGACAAACATCACTCAGAGGGATAAACAAGAATATATATTTAAAAGAAAAAGAAAATGGAAAACAAAAGTGAAAATAAGTGCACAATATACAAGTAATGTATTCAAAGTAGTATGAACAAACTGGGGGTAATCAAATTGACGCTGATTTGTTCTACTTACAACAACAACGTTTGACAAATGTAAAATGTTGCGGGCGGCGACGACAAAAAACAAGCAACTGAATCAAAACAAAGAGCAAACAAGAAGGAACGTTGCAGTCGGACGTAACCGACTGTTTAATACTCGTTCACAGTACACGGAAATTATTATTGTTATTTTGAAAAAAATATAGAATTTTTATATTTCGTAGGGGCGGGGGTGGGCGTGGCCAACATTAAGCGAAGGTCACACAAACACTTTGTGCCAATTTTTCTGCCTCTATCTCCAAAATTGTCGGAGGTATAGCGGGAGTAGGTGGGACTGGGCATGGACGGGAAATTTTTACCAGCCAGGTTACCAGCCATCTACGTTTAAAATTTAGTGACTCTAGCTCCAAAATTGTCGGAGATATAGCTTTTCGTGATTTTTTACGACTCTAGCTCCAAATTGTGGGATATATAGGCTTTCGCATTTTGCGGGGGCGGGAGAGGGCGGGGGTGGACGTGGGCAGTAAATTTTTGTACCTTAATTTAGAGGAGCTGACCACTAATCTACCTTCAAAATTTGGTGACTCTAGCTCTAATACTTTGGAAGATATAGCCATTTCCAATATTTTAAGGCGGGGTGTCTGGGGGGCGTTCTAGTGGGCGTGGCCGAGATATCAAGGTCTCAATCTTTTGGGGAGGTCACCAGCAATCTACATACCATTTGGTGTCTCTAGCTTTAAAATTGTGTAAATTATACACGTGTTATCGTTTTGAGCTTGTAAATATATCGATTATAGCGATTACGGAAACAGAAGGGGGCGTGGCTTGAAAATTTTTTCTGTGATGTTTGGGGAACCTTACCAGTAATATTTATTCAAAATTTGGTGACTCTAGCTCTAAGACTGTGGGAGACATAGCCATTTCCGATTTTTTAGGGCGGGGGCGCTGGGGGCGTTCTAGTGGGCGTGGCCGGGAAATCAGGGCCGCATTTTTTGGAGGAGATCACCAGCTATCTGCAAACCAAATTTGGTGACTCTAACTTTAATATTGTGCGAAATATTTAACTTTAATTGATTTGCGATTCACGTGTATCGATATGTTATGGATTTGACAGCCTCCCAGTGGGCGTGGCACAAAAATCTTAACACTTTGTCTGAAGCAGATAACTACAAGTATATATTCCAAGTTTCAAGTCTCTATCTTCAATAGCGTCGAAAAATATTGCGTTCATACGGACAGACGGACAGCATGACGGACATTGCACAAAACCAATATACTAGTTTCACTTCGTGAACGAGTATATATAAAAAAGGAAGAAATAAAACCGACCAACACCAACAACAATATGTAAGCGCAGAGAATAGAGATCCGGGAGAGTTATAGTGGCGTTAGAGAGCGCGCGAAGATAAGAAACGCATGCAGAGAGCAAACATACAAAAACAATGCAACTGCGAAAGTCAAACAGTATGCTTGCGCTGCTGTTTGTTGTTGTTTTAAAACTCAATTTAAAACAATTTAAATAAACTGACAAATAAAATCAAAACTATGTATCAACAAAACCGATGTAATTACAAGCCAAAATAAACGAGTTCTGGATAGATTTAAACTGGTTAAAATTAATTATTTCGAGTTGCAAGAAAAAAACACGTCCGTTGCAAAGCGAAAGTGATTTTTATGCACCTTTCTCCCGCTTTTTGTTTTAATCGTAGTATTCCCATTTTCCGCTACTATATCTTTCTTTTATTTAAGGGTAAGCTTTTTTCTTTTGTCTATTTTCACGTATACAATGTCTCCGATATTATAATTCTTTAACTCTTTTTTCTTTAAATTATGGTATGTTATATCTTTTTCTTGTTTAACGATCACTTTAGCTCTTATTTGTTGTCTATCTGCTTCTAACTATTGGGGGTCTCGAATATTTCGTTTTACGAAAAATGTATATTTTGGTTTTTCTCCTGTTGTCGTTTATTGGTTCGTTGTAGAGTAGTACTGCTTTGAAGATTAAGTCTTCGAAGTAGGCCATACCATCGTCTTATTTTATACATCTCATGATCTCGGTCTATGTTGATTGAAATCTTTCAACCTGTCCGTTTCTAGTAGATGCATACGGCGTTGTCGTGTAGACTGTTGCCGTAGATCAGCTAGATCTTGCAGAAAGAATTTTATGAATGCTGCATTTAAAGCTTTTCCATTGTCCATGACGACTAATTTTGGCATACCAAAGGCCATCATAATTTCATGTAATGGGTTTTTCAAATCTTCGGCTGCCTTTGATTTAAGTACTTTGATTTGGGCATACTTCGAAAATTTAGCTATGGCTGTGAATGCTAGGTTTTTTTTTTCGTTATGAAAAGATCAATATGGTCTGACCGGGATAAGAGGGAATTGGAGTTATTTGGATTTCTCCGTATGTTGGTTTTCTATCATATTTAGTTTCCTTGCATGTTGCGCATGCTTTTGCTATTGTGTCTATTTGCCTCTTCATGTTCGGGAAAAAAATCTGCTTAATATTTGGATTTTATAGGAGCTAAAATGTAAAGGAAATATGTTTTCTATTTTGCCCATAATAGCACCGGATGTGAACAGTCCGTTTACAATTTTCGAATCATGACCTTTCTTTAAAATCTCGATCAAGTCCTTTTCTGAATATCCGGTTTTCTTTATTATGTGCCTATGAAAAGATGGCACAAGTAAACTAAATTCGTACGTTTCTTCGTCTGCAATAAGCAAAAATACCTGATACTTGAAAACATCGATGGGGACCTCCATAACGGGTATTAGGTTGTGCGGGGAGCTCTCGTCACTGTGTACGGAAGCACTTGTGCTGTTAATCTGATGGTCAATGAGATTTCTGGACAATGCGTCCGCTACGACATTGGTTGAACTTTTCGAGGTAGCTTTTCCACATCTTGCGTTTACCATTGTGGTTCCTTGTGTTAAGGGCAAAAGTCAGGGGTTGATGGTCTGTGTATATAACCACCTTTGCGGTACCATATAGGTACATCGCAAGCTTTGAAAAGAAACGTGCGGGAAATGAAGCTAATCGGTCATCGGTACCATTCTGTTCGAGTACTGCTCCAATAGCAAAGTTCGAAGCATCAGTGGTTTATTGGAATTCCCGAATTTTCGCTGGGACCTGAGTGCTTAGGTACTGTGCCAAATGTCTCTTAAAGTCTTCATATAAATTATTTAAATTTTCTGTAGAGTTAAGTTCATTTCCTAACATTTGGAAAAATTCATTTATTATTCGTCTCCTTAAAAAAGGAAACAATAATAAAAAATCAAATTAATAAATTTAAATAAAATAACCGAAACAGTGAACGGGTTATGAATACCCTTTAAGCCCCACCAACGCGTCCCATAATGAGACAGAACCAAGGGAAGCCGAGGATGGCTTGACCAAGAATCCCGGGGTAGGGATACGTTAGGTACATCAACGGCGAAAAGAAGAGTTAGAAGGGCTCGCACAGGAGTTCGGGCTGGAGAAGGAAAGGCAAGTAGACGAGTTGCGTAAGCGGTTGGCGCAGTTTATTCAGAAGCGTATAAACCCGACCGAGTTATGGATCCGGAGGTAGAGGGCGTAACATCCCCGTACAAGAAAGAGGCACGGTCGAGACACAGAGTATGGTGCCGGTATTGGGTACCCAAGAAAAGTGGTCGTTGTCCGT
This sequence comes from Drosophila sordidula, assembly GCA_035047465.1. NCBI lineage: Eukaryota > Metazoa > Arthropoda > Insecta > Diptera > Drosophilidae > Drosophila > Drosophila sordidula. The sequence continues at coordinate 1,039,116 of JAWNPQ010000031.1, read as the reverse complement.
ACAGCAGAGGAGTCATGTCACAGTACCCGTACAGGTCCGTAAGGTCGCAATACGCTTCAATGGACATACGGACCCACTCTCGTTTCTGGAAACTATAGAGGAGCGGCCAATATCTTACGGCATCTGCCTGGATAGGTTGCCACGGTCAGTGGATGAGGTTTTGAGTTGGTTCATGACCAACCGTCTGCGGGATGCGACTTGGGCGCCATTCCGTTGCGAGTTTTTGAAATTCTTTCTGCCACCACGAGATCCGAGATTCGCCAGCGCGAGGGGGAACACTAGATTATAAAGACAAAGATTATATATGATAATGCCGCCAGGAAACTACATCGGGGCTACGAGAACTCGGCACCAGAGTACCGGTTGTAGGTGAGGAGAAATGACTTCACTACTCAACCCCAATTTTCACAATTGCCAGTGGAATACGAGACCGTAACACGGCAGGCCCACGAACACTCCGGACTCTCGGTTGCTCTGTTCGCTCGACTGACCCTAGATCCCCCAGGTCTTGTCGAGAAAACACCATCGGCGACCGTTAGCAGAAACACTTTTCACTCGTCGTCAGTTCAAGTGTTTCCCTCGGGTTTCTGTAAGAATAACCCCGGAACGCCGGCGACAAACCCGTCGAAAGTTAGCAACCAAATGACAGGCTGAGAGAGCGACCGACCGTTTCACCCAGGTCAAGCCGCCCATTTCTCGAGGAAGTGTCCGAAGCGTAAGGTCGTGTTTTGTAGAAGGTACGGTACTCACGGTCGTAGAAGCAAGGAGTGTTGGTAGCGATTAGACCAGGGAAACTCGAGTCGGTCCAACGCCGGAATCAAGTAAGCGCTGGGGCGCCCGGGATTCGAAGGGGGTCTGATCGGTGCCACGGTCGGGTTCAGGCGAATCAAGAGATTGGCGACAGACACGGGTGCGACTCGCTGTTTCGTGAGCGAGGCTGGCACGCCAGAGGTGGCTAGGGACGGGGAGATTGGGACGGTGCAGGGCCGCGGACTGCATCAATGGCGGGTGATGCTGCTTAGGTTGTACTCGGCAAGTGGCACGTTTCAGCGGGCGTTAGACACGGTAAATGATCCCAAGCTAGAGCCGTACGCCTCCGCCTACATATACGACATAATCGTCATAGGCGAAACAATAGAACAGTAGTAGTAGAGTTAAGAGCACCGACGAACTTAATGGAGATACGTCAATGTCTCGGAATGGTTTGGTGGTACCGGCGTTTTGTCCTCAATTTCGTCACGATCGTGCAACTGCAAAAGAGCAAGAAGTGGTCGTAGAATGACGTGCAACAGGAGGCATTCGAATGTCTTAAGGAGAGTTTGACAACCGCTCCTGTGCTCGCTTGCCCTGACTTCAATGAAAAGTTTTCTCTCCAGACGGACACAAGCGATCATGGTCTCGGATCAATTCTGACCCAAACGATCAAAAGGGAAGAAAGTGTGATAGCGCATGCAACTAGGAAACCGCTGAAAGCCCAAGAAAATTACTTGGCTGCGGAGAGGGAATGGCCATCAGGGTTCGTGGAATGAACTTCTGCCCAAAATATCACTGGCGGTCGATTGTAGCATAGCGGAATCGACGGGATTCTCGCCAGCATTTTTGGAGCAAGGAACAGCCGGGAAGGCGCTTCGAAGGACCAGAGAAGATATAATAATTTAAGGAGGCGAGGGGGGAGACCAGTGATCAATTCCTTGGTACTTTTACGGCAACACCAGTTCTCCAAAGCTGCCGAAGTGTTTGCAACGAATTTGGTGGCAAAATATTTATTCCATTTTAAACCATTTATTTGATATATGCGGTCCGGTTTGTGATTCAATTCCGCCTAACAATCGTATTTAGCTTACACGGTAATTAATCAATTTAATGAATAGAAAGTCAAGGATGTACAAGAAATTCAAGGAGACTGCCTCTTTCTTGGCTCAGACTTGGTATCTGATTGCTCTATCTAATTACTCTGTCCTAAATAACCAATATTCTAGGGCTTACTTGAGAAGTTTTAGGATACAGTTCCAGCAGGTACTAAATGGTTCTATAACTTCGTTAATGCGAAGCGCAAATTATCAAAAGTTTTAAAAAAATGTTATCTCGTTGCGATTTCCTTATCATGTAAATGTTTCTAATTGAATTTTTCAGCACTTGATCACAGAAAGTTCACTACTAAATAATCTACAGGTCAAGACCGTAGTGCTGAAGGTCTCTTATTGCCTTTGTATAAACTATTTAATTTGTCCGTGGAATTATATTCTTTTCCTAACATTTGGAAAATATCCATTATTATTTCTCTCCTTAAAAGAAGAATCCAGTCAAATGTTCAGAACTATAGAGGTATTTCTAAGTTCTCTGCTATTTCTTAGATTTTTGAATATTTGATGGATTTCCAAAACACCCAATTTTTTGGATCTCTAACTATTAAACTTTATAAGACTTTTATGAATTGATCGATTGCAAAATTAAGCATAATTATTAGGACTATAAATGCAGAATCACCAGTACTATTAAATCTACACAATTAAAATGAAACTGTCCTAAGTATAAATAATATACGTCTATTGATTTAAGGCCCATAATGAACGGTAAGAGCATATGCACGGCGAAGCAGCATATTTATCGACGCCATATATATAAACCAACCTCAGTGGCAATTTAATAAGCATGTAATAGAAAAACGACTCCAGAGATGCGGATGGCAGGCTGTCCGATTACCAGCAGCAATGCTAACTTGAAAATCAAACACACGCACAATTTGCAGCGGCCCAATCGAGATAATAACACCCATAAAATGTCCCGTAGGTAAATTAATGAATGGTAATAAGCCGCCATATCGTTTCCTCGCGACTTCTCTCACGGAAGCAGGGGAAAACAAGTAAGAACGTTGCAGTCCGACGTAGCCGGTTGCGTAATACTCGTTCACAATATTTTTCCACTCAATCTTAAGAGAAGGTCACCCAAACATTGTCTGCCAAATTTTGTGACTCTAGCTCCAAAATTGTGGGAGAAGTGGGCGGAAGTGGGCGTGCCCGGGAAATTTTTTGAAAAATTTGTGATGTTTGGGGGAACTTACCAGTAATATATATTCAAAATTTGTGTGACTCTAGCTATAAAACTGTGGGAGATATAGCCATTTCCGATTTTATAGATCGGAGTCGCTGGGCGGTGTTCTAGTGGGCGTGACCGGGAATTCAAGGCCCCATTTTTTGGAGGAGATCACCAGCAATCTACATACCAGATTTGGTCACTCTAATTTTATTCACTTTAATCGATTGCGAATTGAGGTGTATCGATATATATAGTATAAAAATATATATAAAATATATGCAAATCGAACTCCTACTAGTACATTAAAAATCCTTAAACTCATAATACGACAACGACAGTGACCGATCTTTGATCGAACACCAAACTTAAATATAACCAAATATCACGTTTTTGTAGATGTTTCCATCAGAATGCGTTCTCAGACTCATAAAAGCTCATTCCACCTTATAAAATTATAAACTATGATTCCTAAAGCGTTTAGCCGAACTTTGCTAAACATTCAAGAATCTTAATTTACGGAGATGCGTTTCGAAGCTTAGCTGAATAAGTTTATTCTTAGTTATACAGTTAAAGTAAAATTCATTATAAAAACTACAAGTTCAATTGAAAATCAAATTTTATTTAATGTCCTAGGTTTAAAATTATGTTTTACAATACAAAATAAGCTTGCATATTAAGATTTTAAATACAATGAATCGGTCAAAGATTTCGGAAAACGATTTAAAAAACGTTCAAGTCGAAGAAACTTAATTGATATAAGGCGTTTATCAAACCACCATCCATTTATTTCGTTGTGAACTATACCAGCGTCTGTTTCACTTGCACATCGAATATATACGCAGCAAGATTGTGTATCCAGTTGGACATCACATATATTACAATTCGAACCCACTTTTTCAATTATTGATTCAATGATTAAGTGTCTTAAATTAGGTTCTTCTATTTCAGATGCATCAAACATGTGCCTTATTTTTAAACAAGATGTAGGCGGGTTGAGGATTTTATTTGTAGTTTCGAAAGCAGAGCTTTGCCATTTTTTTGATGTACCTAAGTCCTTATTGACTATGTTTCTATTCCATGTCAATGTACGTAATTGCTCCCCATTTCGCACAATCATACCAAATAATACACGGTTATCATTCTCTTCTAAAATTTTAATAGCATTATTCCAAGAATTTAACAGTTTAGAGCGTTTATTAGCAGGTAAAAATTTCTCTTGTAATTGATTTATTATTATCTCTGAATTTTCTGAATGCGAACTTCGATACATTAGTTCATTAATTATGTCTTTTATAAACTGTTCAGTTGCTAACAAATTTTCTTTCTGTTTCATACGATAAACCACAGACAGGAAATAAAGTATAAGGCAACCTGATATGATTAGAATTAGTAATCCAATAACAGTAAAAAATCGAGTAATTTTTTTATAGATAAGGCATTTGAATGGCAGTTTTGGTTCAATAAGCTCAAACGATACAATTTGCTCTGAAGAGTTGTAAGTTGAGACAGTTGTTTTTATCATCCACTGCGGATTCTGGGCAACAAGGTACTGCGTAGCTAATAGTTTCTTTTGTAGATTGCCGTTTTGTATATCAGTTTTCCTACTTAGAGCTTTTGTGAATTCACTCATGTCAAGCGTGGCAGTATGATCTTCGCTAATACAATGGTGTAATATTGCTCTTTCATTTAAGTACTTAAAAAGTTCTTTACTTATGTACATTGCCTTATTAAATAAATCTTCGCTTATACACTTAATATTCTGAGAATGTCGAAAGTCTTTGTCGTTAACATTACACATAGTATATTTGATGTCCTTTTGGGAAACAGGGTTAATTTCAAATTTTTTTGCAGTGTATAAAACTGAAATCATGGCCAAAAAAATTAATAACGAAGCAATAAGTATAGGTGGTATTATATATTGGCTAACATCGGGTTTTTTAAGAAACGATTTAATGTCAAATGTAATTATTTTATGTAGAAACCCATTTTTTATAGGTGCTTTTGATGTATGTACTGAGCATCCATCTTTGGACACTGTTTTTTTTTGTATTGAAGTATCGCGAAAACTAAGTAGTCTGTTAACAACACTTCCATCCCAATTATTAGATTTTCCATATAACTTAAGATATGTGGTGGATTTATCTGTTAAGTATAATAACGGCTTACGATGTTTGGTGGGAACGTTTAAAGGATGAGGTTCATTTTCATAATCAGATGCTAAAAGCGGTGGCGGCGCATACATCCTTGAGGTAAAAATTTGTGCAGCATTTTCATCAGTTGCGCTGTTATAGAGTATTGATGGACTTTTACATGCATAATTTTTATTGCTTTCAAGATCGTTTTGTAATAGTTTTGGTTGTTTTTGTATTGGTTTTAAAGGTTTATCATTACAGCAAAGTACATAATTTGTGACTTTTCCCCTTTTAAGTTTTTCTCTTTTTATATATTTCATTAGTTTCTTAATAAGTATTGGCCTTGTAGTTTCAGTCACTGGAGTATTTGGAAATCCAATTTGCGTCAGCTTTCTTTGTATTTCGATATCGCTTAAACAATCCACGTTATCAGCCGACATTTTTGCCTAGAAGTAATGAATTTATTTATTAAGTATATTTCAAATTGTATTGTGGGCAAAAACTGTTAAATCGCGCATACAAATGTTTATGTAATTTAAGTAAAATAGTAACATTTAAAGAAGTGTTCTACTTTTCCGAAACAACACAAAAACTAGACTGTTAAAGTTAACCCGACATAACCCTGGTCCCAGTTTGGTCGCCAAACTAGATTGCGCTTGCGATAGACTGATCGCTACTTGTATGCTGAATGCCGGCGGTGGATCGGAAGACTACTTAGGCCAACAGCAAAAGAAGAATGCCACCGACTAAGCAACGACTTCGGAGAACAAGCATTAGTACATATACAAAATTGTAGGTAGCCTTAGCTTCAAGACTAGGTAGTCGATTAATGGTCTAACTGACCCAGAAAAGAAGATTCCAAAAATTTTGTTTCACACTGAGCACGATGGCATTAGTTGATACATTTAGAAGTCTCTGGAGCTGCTTATTTAAGCTTACTTTCTCAGATACACTCATTGAGAGCGGCTCTCTTATATTGTGCGGTATGTAGTAATAACGTTACAAAAAAATTAGTCTGTAAGCGACCTTTCTCACATTCATATAAAATTCTGTTAGTCTTCGTTTTGTAAACCTTAGTAAGAGCATTAAATAAAAAAATAAATTTCAGCTTATTGAAACTGCTGTAAATCGACAGGACCGGATGTCATACAGTCAGTAGTGCTGCAAGCAGTGCCTTCGGACATCTTTGCCATGTCTTAATAATTTTCAGGGGTGTCTTCTCATAAGGAGGGTGGTTTTTCCTTCCAAGCCAGGGAGGTATGAAGATCTATTACTGAATCATCGTTTACTGGATCTACGTCCAAAAACGAAGCTTAATCAGCGCAGATTTTGTGGACCATAGTACGACTATTTAAACAGTAGATGGGCCCTTGAAATAAATTGAGCTTTAAACAATGTCATATTAAGGCAAGATGCTACGCTGTGAGTATTGAACGCGATAAGCCTAAGGACGAAGGTCATCAGAGATTCTTCACAGGAGTCATATTCTCTTTATTGTAAGTTTTCTTTATTGTAAATTCTGTGTTAATCAAATAGCAAAAATGCGTTAGTTCAACTTCGCGATCCCATGACGATTAAATTACGAGAATGCCCTCAGTAAAACAACTGAACTTTAATTTTAAAAAGTTTACTTCACACGAGCGAGCAGCCGAAACGAATAGTGAATAGCATATTATAATGAATAGATGTTAGTAATTCGCTGCCTAAGAGCGAATAATGTAACCAAATAATAATGTTAAATTAATTATAATGGAATAAATTTGTGTGCTGAAGGTCTCTTAAAGCCTTTGTTTAAATTATTTAATTTGTCCGTGCAGTTAAGTTCTTTTCCTAACATATTGAATGAATCATTTATTATTCCTCTCCTTAAAAAAAGAAACCAGTCTAATGTTCAGTTGTCTGCTATTTTTGAGAAGTAAATAACTTTTCAACGAAAACATCTTCGTAGGTCTATAGTTTCACGCTGCCAGCACGGCTTTATGAAATATAGATCTACTACTACTAATAGAAATATGTTAAACGATTCTGAACACAAGTGAGAAGGCTCTAGTTGGGAGGATCCGACTGGGGGATAACATTTTCACATTTCACACAGGGTCACACATGCACACACATATATAAACGTAGGAAGCACGCAGTGAACAGCTGCTGCGCTTCTAAACTAAGAGCATGGTCTTAATGAAAATTTTAGGGCTTAACAAGAGCATTGAAATCTATGTACAAACCAAAGCCCAGGTCCGTAGTATTTGAATTGCACATTTTTAAAATTTTTTACGTATATGGGGAGAATGGGAGGTATCAATTTTTATATTTATTTATATTTGTAAATATATATTTATATTTAAATATATATATATATATATTTAAATATATATATATATATATATATTATATTATGTTTGTATATGTATGTATATACATATATGTATATTAAGAGGGCACATGTGGATTAGCACGCATATATGACACACAGCACATAGAAACACGTACGTTGTACGTACATTACCATTAAATAAATTATTTAGTTTTGGATTTACAATACAATTTAAAACTTACTCTATGATTTTAATTTTTCGTACGCAAAGTGGACTTACCAAATTACCTATTTTCAGCTATTTCCAAAACTGTATTACGACTCGCCAATAATCATAGTCCTTAAAAAAAATACACAGCGAATGGATAAGGTACGCATGGCAGATATATCACGATTAGTGCTGGACGAAACATCGATACATTGACGTTTTTAATTTTTTTTTTAAATATCGTTATTTAATCGGTGTACAATTGTGCTTACTAAAATTATAAAATAATAATTTTTGTGTATTAGAGTGGGGGAATATGGTATTGGGATGTTTACAACCTCGATGTTTCCATAGTTTTGAAAATAAAAAATCGATGTGTAAAACTAAACATAAAAAAAATATACTAAACAATTACTTTCCGGAGGCATCTGGAGATTTTAAAAGATAACAAATTTTTGATTATGTTTGATTTTTAATGAGCATCTAGAGTCTAGAGTCAATAAATAGCTATTTTGCATTGCTAAACATGCGTTCTGATTCTCATATATTAATAGTGATTATTATTGAAGCAAAATTTCCATTTACAAAATATTTTGCATTCGTAACAGTTTGTTACAACAATATTCGCTGAAGCTGCATTATCCGGTGTGTGTTTCAGGCTAAAGCAAAATATGTTTTTGTGTTTTATAAAGCAAGGGAACATTATTATTTATGAGACAACACACACCAAAGAAAACGAAAACAAATATTTGTTTTTGCTTTCTAGTGTTTCGCTAGTAGTTGCAGGTAAGGTAGTACATGCATACGAGCAACATACCGCGGATAACACAAAACGTTTTCGAACCAGCGCCATTGTCTATAATTACCTACATCCTTATAGAGCAAAATACACCAAGTGAAGCAAAGCATAGAAAAACATTAAGATTTTTGTGATACGCCCACTGAGAGGCTGGCAAATCGATAACATGTCGATACACTTCAAATCGCTAATCGATTAAAGTTGAATATTTCCCACAATATTAAAGTTCGGGTCGCCAAATTTGATACGTAGATAGCTGGTGATCTCCTCCACAAAATGCCTTGATTTCCCGGCAACACCCACTAGAACCCCCCAGCGCCCCCGCCCTAACAAATCGGAAATGGCTATATCTTTCACAGTTTTAGAGCTAGAGTCACCAAATTTTGAATATATTTGACTAGTAAGGTCCGCCAAACATCACAGCCACGCCCACTTCCGCCTCCGTAATCGATAAAATCGATATATTTGCAAGCTCAAAACGGTAACACGTGTATATTTTACACAATTTTAAAGCTCGAGAAACCAAACTTGTTATGTAGATTACTGGTGACCTCCCCCGAAAATTGTGACCTTGATATCTCGGCCACGCCCACTAGAGCGCCTCCTCCGTCACTAATTGCGAAACCATATATATCCCACACTTTTAGAGCTAGAGTCACAAAATTATAAAGGTAGACTAGTGGCCATCTTTTTTAAATAACGTTGAAAAGTTTCCCGCCCCTTCTCATGAAAATTGATATCACAATTAATTAGTTAACAGGTAAAGTTACCAAATTTGGCTGACAGTGTTTGGGTGACCTCCTCTTAAGATCGAGATAAAGAAATGTGAGCCATAGCCACTTCCACCCCTACGAAATATAAAAATCCTGTATTGTTCCAACGTAACAATAACGTACTGTGAACGAGTATTACGCAGTCGGTTACGTCTGACTGCAACGTACTTATATTCATATACGAATTTCGGACCCACGCACGTAACTTTATAAAGGGACAATTGCTTATCAGTACTCGATATCGATATTGCCATTGCCCCCCCATCGATATATGATCTGTGATGCTGGCCGTAACATGATATTATTAATTTATTGACAAATTAAAACTCACAATCGTTTGAAGTACATTATTGTAAACTTTAAAAAAAATCGTCAATAGCAAATGTCGGTACATGGACGTTCGAACGAATACATTTGACAACGATATTTAATATGATACTAATTTAGTGTGTCGATACGATGATAAATGGATTTACGTTTTATGGTTTTATTGTTTTTTCCTTAATTAAAATTAAAATAAAACGGAAGACGTTTCATGAAATTATTTATTCGGATCCCCTTAACATGTATTAATAGTTAGCCATATTTTAATTTGTTTGATATTTTTATGATGTATTATTTTTTCGACCTGCCACTAAGCGAATATAATATAAATCTTTGCCTGGCCGTCGCACCACCGTAGTGCGGCTATTCCAGGTACTGTTACTATCTTCGAGTAAGTCGATAGTGTGTTTTTACTTTTGGTCTATCCCAGCCCTGGCAGATCAAACTCCAATTCGGCTCATTCGTTCGCTCCCAATAATCGGACTTCTTCATTTGATTTTTCGTTATTCTTTCCGTAATTTTCTTCACACAGATAGTACTTGGATAACCACATTTAAAACAAAAGAGCTTCAGCTCCAGGAACGGAGTTGCACCTCGCAGTTCCAGCAATCGGATCGGCACTTCTTCAATTTCTGCAATTTCCATTTCCAACTCATTGACGCTTACTTTTTATACAGGTTGGCTATGTCGCCAAAGCTGGCTTTCACTTCGTACACTTCATCTCGCAATTGGTTGACGGTGAATATGTCCATTGCTTACAAAAGCAAAGCTAGCTGTCGCATCGCATGAATATAATTTTCCCCCTATCCCCGCCTGGCTGTTGCTCTCGTTTTAGTAGTTTGACTATCTCGAAACCTATCAAACAAGACTCTCCTCAACGATGTCAACCTATCCATTCTCGTTTGTTTTACATGCAACAAATACCAACAGCTTTATTAGCTTTACCCCTCAGAAGAGTATGAAATTACTTTAGTATTTCATTCCATTCGTTACCCAAACACTGTCTGCCAAATTTGGTGACTCCAGATTTAAAATTGTGGGAGACATAAATATTCGCGATTTGTGGGGGCGGAAAATGGCAGGAGTGGGCATGGCTGGGAAATGTTCTTTCCGAGCTTTAAAAGGCGTGACCAGCCATCTACCTTTGTAATTTGGTGACTCTAGCTGCAAAATTGTGGGATATATTGCTTATCGCGATTTCCGGAAGCGGGAGTAGGCGTGGCCGATTCTTTAAAAGGGGGTGACCAGCCATCTACCTTTCAAATTTGATGATTCTTGTCCTAAAATTGTGGGTGACATAGCTTTTCGTGATTTATGGGGGCGTGGGTGCCCGTGGGTGGGTATTTTTTGTACCGTTATTTAAAGGCGCGTATCATTAATATACCTTTAATTTGGTAACTGTAGCTCTAAAACTTTGGAAGATATAGCCATTTCCGATTTTTTAGGCGGAGTAGTTGGGGGGCGTCATAGTGGGTGTGGCCAGGTTACAAAGATCGCTATCTTTTGGGGAGGTAACCAGTAGTAGTTTAGTGTCTCTAGATTTAAAATATTGTGCATTATACACATGTTAACGTTTTGAGTTTTCAAATATACCGATTTTAGTGATTACGGAGGCGGAAGGGGGCGTGGCAGGAATATTTTTTCTGTGATATTTGGGGGACCTTACCTGTAATATATATTTAAAATTCGGTGACTCTAGCTCTAAAATTGTGGAAGATATAGCCATTTCCTATTTTTTAAGGTAAAGCCGCTGGAGGTGTTTTAGTGGGCGTTGCCGAGAAATCGTGTTCGCATTTTTTGGAGAAGATCACCAGCAATACCAATTTAGTAACTCTAATATTGTGGGAAATATTCACCTTTAATCGATTTGCCATTTGTGGTGTGTCGACATGTTTTCGATTGGCCAGCCTCCCAGCAGCCAGCATGAAGGACATTGCACAAAACCAGTATACTAGTTTCACTTCGTGAACGAGTATAAAAAGTTTTAGCACTAATTTAATAACATGAAGTCAAATTCGTATTTCCAAATCTGAAACATGGGCTGGATTGTCGACTATTCAGTTCGCCCTGCTGGAGGAAGGCCGATCGTCAAGATTCGATTTTACTAATCCATAACGTTTTCTGGTTGCCCTGTTTGGTATCCTCCTATCCAAATGCAACACTTAGTGAGAATATTGCTATTACGGGAGATTCGGGACACCGGACAGTCTCGAGGACCACCCAAATGCAGAAAAAGGACGATTATAAGCTTAAATACCTTTCAAGTAAATGAATTTACAGATTAAATTATGTTTTTGTTAAAACTACAAAAACTACAATATAACCTTCAGTATATCACAATATTATTATCACAGTCTCGTTCATATCACATTTTGCCATCAGGCAATTTTCACTCTTCTACCATAAGCAACAGCACACTGACACCATTAGCGACATGAATGCTTCGTTATAATTATCTAAAATTTCATAGAGCAATGTTTGCTGTCCCCACAAAAGACGCATCAGGCTCTCAGATCTACCCTGTCCCTACTCTGACTTAGCGCAAACATTGCCTTCGCGATCACTCTTAGACTGCATGATTGTAGTGAGACTTTACAATTCGTGGCTTCAATATAATTTTATTCCGTTCAGTAGTTTGATTAAGGCTGACTAGAAAAGTTCGCTTACGCTATATTCAAACCTAAACAATAATTGGAGATCGTGACTTCTTGCAAAGGGACAGCAGCTTGTTTAGTGTTTTCTAATCTTGCTGGTATCTTTCTATAGGTCAGTTTTTGTATAAATAATTTGTTGACATTATGCGTTTGGCTGCAGAAAGCAAGCTGACGATGTATTGATTTGCGCCGTGGATATGAGAAGGCTTACCGTTGTTATGATCTTTCCATTAGTAAACGTACAGTGGGGCACATTATGCAATGCAATATATGAATTACAGTTGTTAAAAATTGTATTGGTGTGAACATGTCACTATATATATATATATATATAAAAAAAATTTATGCAAGTGCAACTGTAAGAGCAAAAGAGTTTGCACCCAAGGCGGCCAACAAAACGTAAACAAGACACAAGCACAAACAATGCTTGTATATGTACAAAAATGCATAACTGTACGAGCAAGCTCGTCTCGAAAAACTTTTTTTGCAAACACCAATGCTTTGGTTCGCTGAAAATTCTAAGAGATCATGCCGATGTGGCGAACCCTTTAAAAATTTTACATTACTCTTCAATTGAAAGGGAAGACATGCGGCCGAAAATTGAAAAATTGAAATTTCAGCATTGCTAATAGTGCATACACAAGTACATGCACAAGTACATGCACAAGTTTACTGCTGAATGATCCAAATGTCATCAAGCCCATGTTTTCACCAGGACCTGATGGAGTACCAGGCTGCGTGCCTAGGTACTGTGCTGCAGGTATCTTCGAGCCTTTGTATAAACTATTTAAATTGTCCATGAAGTTAAGTTATATTCCTAACATTTGGAATGAATCATTTATTATTTCTAACCTTAAAAAGGGAAATAAGTCCACTATTCAGTAGTACCGACGTACATCTACAGGGTACTTCTTCGTGAGCCCAAAAAAAAAAAAAAACTAAATCTTGATGTATGCCGATGACCTAAAACGCTGCCTGTCGTTTACTTTTTTTTTATATGGTCAAAGGTTGCAATCCGATCTTGGCGATGGTTGCATAAATAAAATAACAAAAAAAAAATAAGTGCCATATAATTGTGGCATAGGGTTACACGTGCAATGGTACAGTGGCGCGAAAATTGCAGTGTTAAAGCAGTGTATATTGGATAAGTTAGTACAGACAGCATAGCCGGAATAACCTTTAATTGATCTTGAAAGCGCAGGTGCAGAACGCAGCATCAGCGAACAGTTATTTGTTGTTGTAAAGCTCAACAGATTAGCCGAATTTGCGGTAAACATAAAACTACTGCTTTCGCGCATCGCTGTTGGTACGAACTCGTACAATAAATGCATACAAATATAATGTGCAGTTTTGTATGCATGAGTTATTAATTCGTTGTTTATCTTATCTTTGAAGATATTGAACAGATCGCGTCGTTTGAAGCAGTTAAGAAATTGTTTGACACTAATAATTTGAGCATATCGTTTAAGTCATTTAAAATAATAATTGACTGTATTAATTTAACAATTTAGTTGATATTCGGTAGAGCAACATGGCTCCAAAGAGAATCAAGAAAGATTCAGAGTTTCACTCGTCACGTGAAAGCTTAATGAATTCTTTAAGGCGGAACAAGACTTATGTGTTTAACAATTGTATGTCTATGGTTGCCGCAGAGCTAGAAACGCGATTAAGTTTGCTCGAATCTATCATTACGCAAATATGCAGCGTCCAGCACCAAATAGAATTAGGTAGTGAAGAAGAAATAGAAGATATTTATTGCGAAATCAAGGCAAAGATACTAGGGTAGTTGACCCAAAGGGGACGTCACTCTTGAGGCAGATCAGATCCCGCTGCCAATTCAAGCAGCTCATCAGCTGCTTAAGGACCGTTTTGAAAACAAGGCCAAAATTGTTGAGGCCCATGTCTATGAGCTTTTTAGCATTAGTCGGCTGGTCGAGAAGTGAGAAAGTCGGTCGCTGCTAAAGAGCGTGTTTGGTGCTGCAGTAGAACCCAATACAAATTTATGTTACTGTTGTTCAGATTGCGAATCTAATCACATTAAAGTCTACCAGAAATTCATAGCCTTGACACCATTACAAAGATATTTTGAAGTAAAGAAGCAGGGTCTATGATTTCGTTGTTTTAGCAAGCGTCATCAAACAGAAAAATGCAATGCTCAGTCGTGTATATAGGCAATAGGCATCCGGAGCTCAAGAAGACTTACGCCGAATTTATAGAAGAGTATGGGTGTAGAAGAGTATGGAATTAGGTCATTTGGAGGAGATACCGGCTACCCAAGCAAAGAATATGAAAAACTTCTTGCCTCACGGCCAGAAAGTTTGATGACTAAGTTGAGAGTCGTTTTCGATGCATCGCGTAAAACAAGTAATGGGCTCTCTTTGCACGATACGATGTTAGTAGGGCCGACTTTACAACCGGAATTGTTTGAGACGCTAACTCAATTTCGGTTTTACAGGTATGCTCTTACTGCAGATAAGATTATCAGTGCATTTTGTGGCGTCATTGTAGTACTGACTTTGTAAAAGTACTACGCCTTAAAACTGTGGGCTATGTCACTAATTCAGCGCCATTTTTAGCTGTTCTGTGCCTATACTATTTGGCCGATAAATTTGGGCATCAATATCCGTAAGCTGGTCAAGCAGCAAAGCATAATTTGTATATGGATGATATGATAGCTGGAGCAGATTCTCTCGTTCAATTGAATCAATTGAAACAGGATGTAACGGAGTTGTTAATATTAGGGCGGTTCGACCTACACAAGTGGCGCTCTAATATTGATATATCTAATATTCCAGGCGACAGAAACGGCATAAACTCTTGGAATTTGTTGGGACTCGACAATCGACAAGTTTCAGTTTTCTTACACTGCAAAAAATGCAGGTACTATAACTAAACGGCTAGTCTTGTCGAAGTTAGCTCAATTGTTTGATCCACTTGGGTTTTTAAGCCCGCTCCTTATTTCAGGAAAGATATTTATGCAAGAGTTGTGGTTGCTTAAAAAGGATTGGGATGAGAAATGTCGCCAAGTTACACTCTACAATGGGAAAAATATAGAAATGAATTAGAGCTCGTTCATAAGTGTTCGCCGCCATGAGCCGTAGTCCCAATCGATACGGCAGTAAAAAGGATAGAGCTGTGTGGATTCGTTGATACATGATGTAGCCGCGGTATATATCCGGGTCATAGATAAGCAGGGTGTTATATCAGAAAATTGGCTGGCGGCAAACTCAAGGGTTGCACCGGCTCGAGTATTATCTCTACCTCGATTGGGAGTTGGAAGGTGCGAGACTTTTGGCGCAGCTTATGGCTAAAATCAAGAAGTGCGTATCTAAATCGTTTTATAGGATTTGTTATTTCACGTATTCAACAATCGTTCTTAGTTGGATTTCATCCCATGTCAGTCGTTGGAACACATTTGTAGCCAACAGAGTCGCAATTATTCAAGAATTCTCAAAAGTACAGGAATGGTTTAAAGTGGAGTCCAAGCAAAACCCCGCAGACATCGGTTCTCGTAAACTGAACTAGAGTATTCAGTTATACCTTCGTTGGCGCAGCGTTCTATTCAAGGTAGATTCGACTCGAACCAAAGCGCTAACGGCGAACGAGTTAAAGGGTGGCTTACTTTATAAAGTATTCAATCTACAAGCTTTACATTTTTATAATAAAATCGTAAAATTGCGCGAAGGAAAGATAATAAGTTCCGCAAAAATTTAGAAAGCATTAATAGCATAGATATAATTCGTGTAGGTGGCAGACTGTCTCAGGCCAATGTACCACTTGACATTAAACACCCAATTCTATTGGCAAATAATCATATTGTTGTAAACGCATTGTTTGAATACATGCATCGAACCAACATGCATCAATGCTAGACGACTGGCGCGCAAGACAGTACGGAGTTGCATTGTATGTTTTTGGCGACGTCCAGTATTGACAACTCAAATCATGGGCTCGCTGCCAGTAAGCGGAGTACAACAAGGATTGCACCCTTTTGAGCCAGCTGGGCTAGACTACGCTGGACCGCTGTGGATGTATTTTAACCAACGAGGTCGACGGCCGATCAAGGTGTACTTGTGCGTCTTCGTGTGCTTCCACACCAAGGCCTGCCACTTGGAAATTGTACAAATGCATTTATCGGCGCCCTTAAGCGATTTTTTGCGCGCCGTGGGCTCAGCTCAGAATTCTTTGTGATAACGCCACAAATTTTGTCGGAGCGTCGCGGGAACTGAAAGCGATGGTAGACCTCCTATGGAATGATAGTAGCAAGCGCCAAATTGTGGATTAGTATAGCCATCTTGGTGTTAATTTCCATTTTATACCGCCCCAATTGCCCCATTTTGAAGGGTTATGGGAAAGCGCTGTAAAGGTCGCGAAGCAGCTATTAGTTCGAAGCTTCAATGGAACGGCGCTAAATTATGAGGAACTAAACACAGCTATCTCACAAGCAGAGGCAGTGATGAATTCTCGCCCACTTTGTCCGCGGTTCTCAGACCCCAAAGATCTTGAGGCATGGACCCCTGGTAATTTTTTGATCGGCCGGCCGTTGAATTCCATCATCGAACCATTTGATGAGGCTGTTCTCAAGTTGTCGGCGACAAATCGATGGAAGAGAATTGTTGCGAACCAAGTGGGCATCTGCCTTCAGCAACATCCAACAAGGAACTTTGGTCTTAATAAGAGAGGACAACACACCCCCCGGGCAATGGGCGCTGGGCCGTATACACGAGATCCACCCTGGAGCTGATGGAGTAGCTCGTGTTGTCACCATCAACCCAAAAACAGGTTTCTCCAAAAGAAACACAAGATCTGCCCCTTACCTTTTGAGCACAGAGATCGAGAAATGTTGGAAAAGACTTCCAAGGCCGGGAGTATGTTGGTGCCAAAATAATAAGAAGGCCCAAGGCCTAAATTATAATTAGTTTGAATTTTAATTGAAGAAAGGAAATAAAGAAACTAATTGCTATATAAAATTACGAATGTTAAGTTAATCATAATCGATATGTAACACATGTAACACATGTAACCATATCTAGTCCAATAAGAAGAGGACAGAATAAAATTTTTTTGGTAACCGACTCAGTCAGACCCAGCAGCACTTGGCTTTTAAATTCGAGATAGAGGATGCGAACTGAGCTGGAGAGTGGCGGAATCAATACCACTTGTTCATAGAATTATTGAATATGGATGTCGTATATGAACACCAAAAATATCTCGTATATGGGGACACCAAGATCACGATAGAATTGAATCTGTACAAAAATAACTTCTTTTATTTGCGCTCCAGTGTCTTAACTGGAATCCTAATTCTCGCATTCCTTCTTACTTTAGTAGACTATCATTAATAAATCTTCCCTCTCTTTCTAATCGTAGAACCATGCTTGGTGTAATCTTCTGACACAAACTAATTAATTAATATCTTAAAACTTTTGTCTTATGTCATCTGTTGTTTTTGTACAGATACGCGATCTTCGTCACCGTACATCGTACGTTGCTGCCCGCGCTGCGGGAGGTGGGTGGCATTTTGCGTGGTTCTGCGCGTTAACAAGCCCTTGGTATTGTTGGGCCACTTGAATGTGCTGTTCATTAGTATATCTACGTCCAGTGAAAAAAAATGTTTTTCCATATACTTGCATATGACATTTAGTGTTTGAATTTTTAGCACTTTTATTTGATATTGGAATAGTTACTAGGTATTATTATGTTATTATTATGACTGTATACTCATTGCCATCTTGCGATTTTGTGTGCATAATCGTACAAGCTTGTTGATATTTAAAACAAGTTTAGACAGGTTTGGTAATTTTTTCGTCATTTGGGGCCAGTAGTAATATTTCTTTATTTTGCACAGGGTTCCAGAAATTCCTGTCTGGCCTTCTTCTGACGGATCGTTATGGTATTTTCTTAGTATTGCGTTTGTTTGAATTTCGTCATTTTTATCACTTTTTGGAGTAGCGCTAATCTACTTTTGTTAGGACATTATTGCCTTTACTTTTAAATTTATTTAGTGATACAAATACAACGATCTGTTGACTTGATAACATTTGCAATTGTCGAATGTCGTGTAACCCGGCTTCTGATTCAAGCCTTTGGAAGAACTGACCTAGATCGAAGATTCCATTAGAATACAAATCATTGATTGATAACTGTGAAATCACTGTGAAACAACTGTGTTTGACGAGTTTAAACTTCACGTACTTTTTGACGTCTTTGTTGCTAATGACTTCATATACTTTATTATACATTTCTTTAATTATGGGAGTATTTTCGTTTATTTTTGAAGATTCATATATGTGTAATATTTTTTTTTAATCATATTCTTCCATGTCATAAGCGTATTAGTTTAGAGCTTGACTTTCTCACTGAAAATATATATGACAACGGCTTATTATCGCTTTTAACTAATAAATAACGCCGATAGATGTAAGGTCTGAAGTATTGCTCAAGTCAATGCAATTGCCCAATGTATTGCTGTTAATTCGTGTTCTGTGGTAGATTTATTACTTTCACCTTTCGTGATAGTTCTTGAAGCGAATATCTCAGGCAGCTGATGTCCATCGTGCTCTTTGTCTAGTTACGGCATACGTGACTTTGCAAAATTTGTTGCTTAAGTCTGGGTACCGTAATAGAGTTGGTTTCAATAATTCTCTTTTTAACTATTGGAATGCATTGTGGCACTCCGGATCAATCAAATTGGATGTTCTTTTTACAAAGCCTCGTAAAATGGCGTGAATAATAGGATACATTTTTAATTAAACGTCTGTAGTAATTACAGAACGCGACAAAGCGTCTTGCTCCGTCTGCGTCTGTTGAGATTGGATAATTTTTAACGCCATCATATTTAGTGTCATCTGGAAGTATATATATAAGTATGTGTCTTCTTTCTAATTCAGTGCAATTTTTGGTCCGTATGCGAATCGCGTGTAGTAATTCGAGCCGTTGGCCGTTGAAAATTACGACTTCTGAACTGGTTGGTATTAATAGCATATCATCATTAATTAAATTTACTATCACAATTATTCCAATTATTCTATCACAAATCATGGGGTACTAGAAAATCTTCGATTGTAAGCTACAGATCTATTGAACCTAGTGACAGCAAAATTTCTAAATTTTTCTAAATTTCTAAATTCACATTAGGATATATTGCTTATCGAATATCCACGCCCCCAAGTAGTTGCAGCCTAAATCATTTCACACTTTATCAGACGCGGATATACACGAGTATATATTCCAAGTTTCAAATCTCTCTTAAATCTCACCGCCCCAGGTTCTTATAGCCGATACGGCCAGTCTTGCCAGGTGTAAAACACTGGACGTGCAGCGTGATCCAACGCCGACTGGTAGAATTTTCGGCATCGCACGCCGCTTTCCGCTTGCTGCCAAAATTAAATAAAGATAACAAAATTGAAAGTGGAGTGTTGCTTATTCATCATTATTCATTGCACATCATAACATCATGCACACATAGTGAAACCAATTGTAGTATGTATATGTCTCCACATTATAATTTTAATGCAATATAAATATACGTAGCCCACAAATGAGTAACACTTTGTTGCATATCAAATATACAAAAACGCTGATCGTGTATATATTACAAACGCTGCCCGCAAGCCACATGTGGACATTCCAAACCACTTGTAGAACAACTATTGAACTACCCTACTGACGCGCTGACACATACTGAGTTCGTATGTGAGTACTCCCTATGCATATACATAAGACTCTCTTCCATTTATGTACTTATATTTTTAAGCTAACATGTAGCATGTAGCCAAAGCGCATAGACGCTTGATTAATTATTAATGTAGGGAATTCACAAACGAAGAACTTACACAAAAGTTTTTTAAAATTAAACTCCACTGCACCCGTAATAAGTCGTTATTTATATAAAAACTAATGAAATGTCAAGTTGACACACACTCACATACACATATTCATTTACACTGAAATTCATTCCGCGTCATAACACACACGTCATTTTATATACAAATTAAAAACATATATAACATTATCTCATGCACCCAAATATATATATATCTAGTTAAATGTAATTATTTATTTATTTATAAAAAAACCTAAATTTAAACTTAACTTTTAATTAACTTTAAATCATTGTCGATTAATGTTCCAGCGGCGCTGCGCAAGCGAATTTATCTTATTATTTGTCGGGCCCGTGCCTGTTCTTTTTTTTCTTTTATCGCAAGTCGCCGGAGGGTAAATGTTGAAAACTTGATTTTAGTATTAATTCCAATTCCGCTAAATATGTTTATTAATACGCCAATGAATGTGTATTTTTAGCAATTATATAGAATAAAGATGGCGTACGTTTTTTCTCTGTTGGGTGGGACAAACGTGATTTAGGGCGGATGCGTACTTAAATTTGGGAAGTGGCCAGTCCTCATGTGCCCAACTGAAAGTGGGAAGGGCATCGTCCAGGTATACGATAACAGTTGCTTGCCTAAAGATTTTTTAGTGTTTGTACGTTTTCAAAGTTACGCGCGAAAGTCCGAAATCCGAAATTGAAATATATAAATCATATTGTTAAGCGATTCTTGCATTTATCGAGGGTTACACTCATCCCTGAGGAAACCGATGGCTGACTGGCAAATCGATAAATGTACTGCGATGTGAAATCGCCTCAGATGCCCAATCCAAAAGCAAAGAACTGTTCGTCAATAGACGGCGGTTGGACCGCGGGTAGGATCACCAAGCTTCACCTGTTGCTGCCACAACTGTCATACTTCTGAATAGCAAAGAAGACAAGTGAGGCCAAGATCTTTTGAACCCGAAGCAGTTTTATGGTTTGGTGCCAGAGTGGATATTTTAAAGCTCTTCTACGTTCGTAGCCGTTCGTAGATGGCTGAGGAAAAAAGAAAGATTTATATTGATTAAAATACTACATACCGTAAATCTAGCTGCCTTAAGTGGTCCATGCAATTGGCCAATGCATCGTTGTCCGGTGAAGAAAACAACCTAGTAGCAAAATAAAATTGCTGTAGCCTAGCAGGTAATCAAGAGGATGGATGAAAGCAAGAAAAAATCAGTTATTTGGTATAAGGAAGAATACCGAATAGAATCCGTGTTATAGTTGTTGTCTCACCCATATATGTTCATGAAAGTTTATTGAGCTGTAACAAAAAAAAAAAAAAAATAATGAAATTTAAAAAAAGAGATAACGTAGTAATAAAATAATTTAATAAATAAAAAAATAATTAATTAAAAATAGAAAAAAAAAACAAAAAAAATTGGTAATGCCGAAGCAAGAACAAGAAAAATATACTTTTAATCGTTCTTTCCCGCTGAGCTTATGTCTATAACCGGCGCTCAGACGCGCAAAATACAGGCGGGTTACTAACAGCACATACGGGACACGATACAGCACGCAAGCATGGATGAGACCCAACATAAAAATATTTCGGTGGCCGAATTTATGTTCAGGCTGGATCACATGCAATCGACTTATCAAGTGCCCTGGCGAGATATTTTGCGAGATATCTACGTGCTAGTGGAGGGTCCGGCAAAGGAATAGTACTCGATACAATTGATGGAATACGCTACATATTTTGCTATAAATGCGGTCTGCCGGGGATAGTATTGTGCAAATGCCAAAAATGCCAGGCGGGAAACCAGCCGAGAGGCGTGGCGTCAACGAAGGAGTCGCACTCCAGGCCAGTAGTCCAGCCATAAGTACCTCCTCCAATTGCATGTTATCCGTAAGCAAGTACTAAAATTTAAAGAATAATGATGAGGAATAATATCAGTTTTTCGGAGATGCCCAAATTGTCACAGCCTCGACCAAACGAAATGACACCACTGACGGTTTGCCTGAAAAACGCTTCAAAATATAAATAAAATTTATTTGTTATAACATATTAAAAAATACTTGTTCCATTCCAGTGTTTCAATATTAAATTTAAAAGAAATGCCAAAAAAAATTTTTTAATAGTTATACTGCCACACTTTTTATCTACCTACGTAAAAATTAAATCCTAAACAGACAGAGAACAATTGTTCAAGATGAGCGGAGTTCATAGAGAAACAGTTCCAAAGCAAATTCATCAAGATTGGGCAAACCGAGAGTACATAGAAGTTATAACAGCAAGCATAAAACGCATTACAGATTTTTTAAACTCTTTTGGTAAGTATTTTTTTATATACCGATTTTCTAATTGCTGCAACTTCCAAGCCAAAAGGCCAAACACAAAAATTTAAATGTAGATTTTTGTTTTTAACTTAAAGACTTAAAAACAGATCTGAGTTTATTCATAGCAACTCGTTTTTTCACTTAAACTCATACAAAAACCAAAAATGGTGAAATTTTAATCTCACAGCTTAAATGAACCACAGTCTTTCAAATTTTTCATCTATACATATAACCAACAAAAATTACATTTTAGTATAATATTTAGTATTTAGTCCACCCTTATTATCAATAATGGCTTGAAGCTTTTTTGGCAGAAAATCTACCAATTTTTAGGTGAAATCA
This sequence comes from Drosophila sordidula, assembly GCA_035047465.1. Lineage (NCBI taxonomy): Eukaryota > Metazoa > Arthropoda > Insecta > Diptera > Drosophilidae > Drosophila > Drosophila sordidula. The sequence continues at coordinate 1,016,387 of JAWNPQ010000031.1, read as the reverse complement.
CAACAGATATTTGGCCATTCTTCAAGCAACATCGTTTTTTAGTCATTTTGATTCGATATCTGACGTTCTCGGATTTTTTGGTCCAAGATTTCCTAAAGATTTGAGGGTCTTTGGCTTGGTAGACGCGAAAATTGCTTCTAATCCCAAGATTTTCGGAGCTTTTCAGCAAGTTTTTTTTTTTTTTTTAAATGTTGAGGTACTTATTCTTATGCATGATTCCATCAACGAACTCAACCCCATTCAACTCCAAACCATTACACTTCCCCCTCCGTGCTCCGTGCAAATATATTGAATTTGGACTCATCCGCAAATGTCCCAAAACTAAGAAGCCTTCAAAATGGGCTCCTTGGCAAATGTAAATCGGCATAATAAATTTTTGTTGCTGATAAAAGGTTTCTTGCGAGCTACTCGACCCTAAATGTTGTTATCCCGAAGGACCCCGGGAACCGTTTCTGGATTACATGACTTTTCCAACCCTTTGTGAAGCTGTGCAGCCACTTTTGGAGCAGAACATTTTGGATCCTTTTTTTGATTTTACGAACTATTATTATTATTTGCATTTTTTTTTTATGGACTGATTTGTAGATATATGCTGCACATAGTTAGATTTGAATTTTGGTAATCGTCCGATTAGTTTAGAAATTCCAGGCATTTAAAAATATTTTTATGCGCTGGTTTATTTAAGCTGTGAGCCACTGTACAAACACTAACCATACAACATATAGATGGGATATCTAGAACAAAAAAGTGGGAACGCATTGAAAATGGGGATATAATGATTTTGTGCAAATGTAAATATGTAGAAGGAAAAAGGAAGCAATTCCGACCACATAAGGTATACACATGTATAATCTTGATAAGGATCAATAGCTAAGTTAAAGCTAGAAAGCTGAACTTTGACTTTTTAAGTTCGTGTATTCGCAGATTCAGTTTATTTTAAATTCATATCGTTTTTATACCCTGAATCCATTGAAATTGGGTGAAAGATTATAATGGTTTTGTGCAAATATATGTAACAGGCTGAAGGAAGCACCTCAGATCCTACAAAGTATATGTACACTAGTCGTCATATGTATTTTGACGAAATAAAAATCGTTCAATCTTGAGCTTAACTTTTAAATGGCTTTATAGAGAAATCTTGTTTATTTTTTACTCTTTTACTCAAACTTAAAAATAGGCAAAAAAAATTATTAAAAAATATTAAAAAATCAAATCAAAAAGATATACATGTATTACTAATTTCTTGCGGTGGAATAAGTATTTTGACAAGTATAGAATACTAAGATATCAAAGCTTAAACTTAACAAACTTATAGAAATGAACAGGAATTTAATAAAATGTGTAACCTCCTTTGACGTCAATAACTTTTTGAAGGCGTCTCGGTACGGAATCCACTAAATTTTGGAGAATCTCTTTCCAAAGGGAAGTGACCTCAGAAATTGTCTCCTCTTTGGTTTTGTTTAACGAAATTGTTCTCTTTCGTTTCAAAAGGGACCAGACGTTTTCAATAATATTTAAATCGGGACTTTGTGGTGGCCAGTTCAAAGTGGGAACACCAACATCGACCAAAAAGTTTGTTATCAGCCGGGCTTTGTGGCATGGGGCATTATCCTTTTGCAGGATAAATGATTCCCCAATGAGCATATTTCCGGAAGGAAAGGCGTTTTCATTTAGGGTAATCAAATATTGCCCTTGGTTCATCGAGCCGGTGATAGGAACTAAGTCACCCAGCCTATTATAGGCAACACATCCCCAGAACATCACAGAACCCCCACCATGGCTCACAATTTATATTTTTTTTCAACGTTTAATGTCAATTAAAGCAGAATATAGAAGTTTGTTTCCGTTTCCAAGTGCTCAAAAGTGAAAAATATTTACACTTCGTCAAAATAATTATGCCACGCAAAAATTCGTTGCCTGCATGCACTGTTATCAGTTGAACGAGAGTGCATAAGGTAAACAATGTAAAATTTGGTATGCACAGTGCTAAAAATAGATATTTTTGTTTTTTAAATTCGCACCGTTAGTTAACAGCACATACTAAGCTAAACAAGGTTCAATAGCTACGAAATGGTTTCGTCAAAATATATATGCCGACTAGTGTGTGTATTCTTGACCAGGACGATGAACTGAGTCGAACAAGGTTATCTATTTTTCGATAACTCGCCCCATTTCCATAATATCGATCAGAATCGATTTTAAGACTTGGATTTCTTAGCAGACGCAGATCAGGATATTTCAGATTTTAGATACCAATCTCCACTCGCCAGTTTATTTAATTTTTTTTTTTTTTTTTAAATAATAAATAAACACGTCCTCCAAAGCTGGGTGGTCGATATGGTGTTTTTTATAATCATCGTATTACCGCGAAAGCAACTGAATCGCTTAACGCTTAAACAACGTTGAGAAATATCTTCAAAGTTAGTGATAACGATATCGATTGAAAAATCACATTTTTCTAACGAAATGTATTTTTGTCTCGGCGTCTTTAGTAACAAGCAAAGCTGCCATATTTGGTGATTGACCCATTCTTTAGAAATGCGTCGAAATTTTTCACCGTTTAACTAATATCGATCAAAATTGATAGAATTCTTAGCATATCTCCTTGACTATAAGAACTAGAGCCACTAAATTTGGTTCGGTATGTGTGCGTGAAGCATACGCAGCTTGGGAATATTTCGGATTCTGGATAGCTCCCCCACACGTCCCATATGAAAAAAAACGCAATTCAAATACTACAGACTTGGGCTTTGGTTTGTACATAGATTTGAATGAATTACGTAGTAAATATGATTAAGATCATGCTCTTAGTTTAAAAGTTATTCACGATTTTAGCGGCACTGAAAAACGCACTGCCTGGCGTGAATTTGTCAGCGTGTGCGTTTTTTATACTCGTTCACGAAGGGAAACTAGTATATTGGTTTTGTGCAATGTCCGTCATGCTGTCTGTCCGTCTGTCCGTATGAACGCAATATTTTTCGACGCTATTGAAGATAGAGACTTGAAACTTGGCATATATACTTGTAGTTATCTGCTTCAGATAAAGTGTTAAGATTTTTGTGCGACGCCCACTGGGAGCCTGGCAAATCGATAACATGTCGATACACCTCAAATCGCAAATCGATTAAAGTTGAATATTTCCCACAATATTAAAGTTAGAGTCACCGAATTTGGTATGTAGATTGCTAGTGACCTCCCCAAAAGATTGAGACCTTGATATCTCGGCCACGCCTGCTAGAACGCGCCCCAGACACCCGGCCTTAAAAAATCGCAAATGGCTATATCTTCCAAAGTATTAGAGCTAGAGTCACCAAATTTTGAAGGTAGATTAGTGGTCAGCTCCTCTAAATACGGCTACAAAAATTTACCGCCCACGCCCACCCCCGCCCTCTCCTGTCCCCGCAAAGTGCGAAAGCCTATATCTGCTACATTTTTAGATCTAGTCCCCAAATTGTAAACGTAGATGGCTGCTCACCCCCTTTAAAGATTCGTAAGAAAACCATTTCCCGGCCACGGCCACTCCTGCCTCCGCAAATCGCGAAAGCTATGTCTCCCACAATTTTGGAGCTAGAGTCACCAAATTTTAAACGTAGATGGCCGGTCACTGCTTTTAAAGCTCGGTAAGAACATTTCCCGGCCACGCCCACTCCCTCCTACTTCCGCCCGCAAATCGTGCAGATCTATATCTTCCACAATTTTGGAGCTAGAGTCACAAAATTTGGCAGACAGTGTTTGAGTGACCTTCTCTTAAGATCGAGCCAATAAATGTGGGCCACAGTCACCCCGGCCCCTACGAAATTTTAAAATTCTATATTTTTCCAATATAACAATAACTTCTGTGTACTGTGAACGAGTATTACGCAGTCGGTTACGTCCAACTGCAACGTTCTTACTTGTTTTATACTTTAAAAAGACTTAATATTCTAAAGAGACAAGTTTTTCTTTCAGATATGTCCTGTCGATCACGTCTTGCGGTACTCAATGAAAAACTCACCATATTAGAACGACGTATAGACTATTTGGAAGCATGTGTTACTCAAGGAGAAACCCTAACGTAAAAATTAAATTCATGTGTTTATAATTTAATAAGTGTACATATAAATACCTAAATATATACAGTATTAACAAATATTATTGTTATCTAAGACGTCGTTGTATAGAAGATCCGCTGAATGAGAAGAGAAAGAGGATCATCGGATAAAGTGATAAAATATACAAAATTCTCCAAAACTCCAGCCAAAAGAAATCGTGAAAATCACAGTGTTAGAGCCAACACAATGTTAAGTCAACCAATTTTGTAGCTAGATAAAAATTTAGAATATATACTCCAGTACACTCGCGTCAGATAGTGTTTCATTTTTTTGGCTACCAAAAATGGGGGCGTGACAATTCAATTAAATATATTTATCTCCCTCTGTCTTAAAACTAGACGCATACAATTATTTTAGTTAAATTACTGATGGCCTCTCAATTTTTACCTTTGTTCACATCGCAGTAGTACTTTCATGGGGTGTCTGTTTTGAGGAAAACAACGATATATAACATTATTTACTTGAGTTTTATTTTTGTGGTTCATTCTCTCATGGACGGTAATGCTGTTAACAGATGTAGCAGCCGTTACTTTACTTATGCTAATAACATAATTTTTGTATTTGGCTATTATTATCCCCTGAACCCATTGAAAATGCGTAAATTAGGGTATAATGGTTTTGTGCAAATGTATGTAACAGATAGAAGGAAGCATCTCCAACCCCATGAAGTATATATATTCTTGATCAGCATCATTAGCCGAATCAATCTAGGCCTGTCCGTCTGACTGTATGAACGCGTCGATTTCGGAGACTACAGAAGCTAGAAAGCTGAACTTGGACTTTTAAAGTTTATGTATACCATACGCAGATCAAGCTAATTTCAAATCATCGATAACTCATCTCGTTTTCGTATTATTGATAATTATCGGGTTTTTGAGTCTGTTTTTTAAAGATATCTTAAATAGCGAGTTGCGCTGTCTTGCAGCGCTACGCAAGGATTTTACGCATCTGCAGCCATGTGGGTTACTGCAACCCAAATGTTTTGCGGGCTAAGTAGGATGTCTATCAAATCAGTGATTGCAAAGGGTCTCCCAATTCTATGACGTAGCTTTTCCCGTTCTGCAATACATCGTACACGTGTGTGTATGTGTGTATGTGTGTGTGCGTGTGTGTGTTTTTGAATTCTTTTATTGGCGCTATATAAAGTAACCTAGCTTATGTATATATTTACAACTAGTATAGGGTTTGGTGGAGTATATAGGGCGGACTTCCGCGGTACGACCGTGAAGTATTGCTTCGCGGAAGCCATCGCCGATCCTACTCCATCTGTCCTCTCCGCTCTCTTTCCACTCTGCGCAGTTCGGTCATGACGACTGCCGCAAAGTCGCTGCATGCCTGCCAGTTGGTGCTGCCCTCAAGCATAAGTGGCACGAGGTTTTCCACTGAGATTTCGCTGATGATGGTTTCCTCCAAACGCTGGCGTTGCACTGTGAAACGCGCACAGTAGAATGTGATGTGCTCGGCATCCTCGACGAATTCATTGCCGCACCATGTGCATGTGGCGACTGCTTCGTGACCTAAGCGGTGTAGGTAGCTGCGGAAGCAGCCGTGTCCACTTAGGATTTGGGTGAGGTAGAAACTTACCTGGCCATGCATCCTGCTAGTCCACGCATCAATGTTTGGGATGAGGCGGTGTGTTCATCGCCCTTTGGTGGAAGAATCCCAGCGCCTCTGCCATGTCTCCATAGTGCGTCGTTTGGCCTCGGTGCGCACTGTCTTTTTGCGGGCCGTTGTGTAATCTCGGCCATGCGTTTCTTGGAACACGACTGCATTCTCTGTGGCCAGCTCAGCGAGTGGGGCCACGCCGGCTATTACCAGAGCTGCTTCGTTGGATATGGTTCTGAGGCCGCTGCAGATCCTGATCGCCCCTAGGCGATACGTCGCTACCAGCCCGTGGCTGTAGCTTGGAGATTGCCCACTGTGATGGTGGCTGTCTCAACAGACTTCCGGCTGCTGATCAGTACGGCTTCGGTTTTTGGGGAGCTATCTCAAGTCCAACGGAAGAGAGCCACTGCTAGATCTTCGCGATGGCTTGATTGCATCTTAGCTCTGCACAATGGAGCTCCTTGGCCACAACCATAACTGCCACATTATCCGCGAAGCCTACTACCTGGACACCGTCAGGTAGGACTAGTCGGAAGATGCCGTCGTACATGGCGTTCCACAGTATGGGGCCCAGCACTGAGCCTTGAGGTACGCCTCCTGATACGTGGTGCTCTTCTGTCAGCTCACTGTTGTCGTACTTCAGTATCCTGCTCTGGAAGTAGCTGTGTATAATCCGCAGCAGGTATAACGGTACATGGAAGTCTGCTAGGGCTTCCATGATGCAGCTCCACATCGCAGTGTTGAATGCGTTTTTTACATCGATTGTGGCTATCACACAGTATTCTTTTGAGCCGCCCTTCCATCTGGTTCCGGCGATTGCACTCGTGGCTATGTCCGTAACTTTTTTAATAGCATCCAGTGTGGATCTTGCCTTACGGAAGCCGTACTGCATTGGGGATAAGTCACCAGCCGCAGTTAGAGCTCTTTCGAGACGGGCACTGATGAGGGATTCTAGCACCTTGCCAGCCGAATCGATCAGGCAGATTGGTCGATACGATGACGGCTCGTCAGGAGGTTTTCCGGGCTTCGGTATCAACACTATGCACTGGAGTTTCCATCGGTTTCGGAAGACGCCTTCGCGGAAGCATTTATTGTAGAGCTACGCGAATACTTCCGGGTGGAACGCTAGCTCGGTTTGGGATACCGTCAGGCCCTGGCGATTTATTCAGCTTCAACCTCCTAGAAGTGTTCATAATTTCGTCATATGTGACTTCCTCTGTCGGCGCTACTATAGTCTCAGCTAGCAACGCGCGGCTGACTCTGTCGGTTCTGCTGGGGAACAAAAGCTCAACAATGGCTCTCAGTGTTGCGGGATCTTCTGGCTGTGCGCGTAGGTTGGCGTTGAATCTTTTAACAACAACCTTATATGCGTTGCCCCACGGGTCGTGGTCTGCCGTGTCGCAGAGCTCCAGAAAGCATTTGCGCTTGCTTTCCTTTATAGCTCGCTTCAGTTCACTTCTGTTTGCAAGAAAATTTGCTTGTCGTCTCGTATGCTTGGACGTTCCGCGGGATCACTGGTAGCGGCGTCTTGCTCTGGTGCATTCCTGCCGAGCCACTGCGATTTGGTCGTTCCACCAATATACCGGGTTGTGATGGCGTTGGTAGCTTCTGGTTCTGCCCATGCGGGCGTCGCATGCGCTTTCAGCTGCAACATTACGTCCTCAGCCATGCGCTCCGAGCTTCCTCCAGAATTTGTAAAAGCTAGGTGAGCTGCAAACGTCTGTGGTTTTAAGGTTCCCTCACGATATCTCTTCCACTAGTGTACTGAGCGCTGACGATTTACCACGCTATCGCCGACAGAACACTTGATGGCTGCGTGATCACTCGCATTATATGCGTCATCGATACTCCACCGTGACGAGCCGTACAGAGAGCTGCTGACAAAAGTCAAGTCTACTACTGAGCCCACTCCTGCACGGCTAAAAGTGTGTTGCGAGCCGTGGTTGAGGAGCGCTATATCGAGCAGCGTGAATGCCTGCAGCAGGGCTCGCCCCCTGGCATTGGTATACGAGCTGCCCCAATATACCGCCCACGCGTTGAAGTCGCCAGCGATGACAAGCGGGTAGCGGCCTCAGGCGTCTCTCACTAATAAGTCGAGCCTGTTGGTGAACTCAGAGAGCTGCATCCTGGGAGCCAGGTATACGGAGTAGACCCATATGTCGCGCACCTTGGCCCGCACAAAACTGTCAGCCTGGTAGACACTGCAGAAGGGTAGCATGGTCAAATGACCACATGGCTCTACTCGATCTGTCAGCAACCCAGTTGGAGCCTGTACCTACGCAGTTCGACGAGCTTTAGTCACGTTCTCTCGGACCTCGTTAAGTTTTCCATCTTGGCTTCGCGTGACCATAGATAGCACCTCACTGTAGGACATCACACCGTTTGCGCTTATAACCAGCGCATCGGCCCGTGCCCTTGCTGCTGGTGCTGCCCTCAATGGCTTGGAAGGCTTCTTGGGCTGGACTTTGGTCCACTGTGCTGCTCGTGGTGCTGCCACGGTTTGCTCCGTGGGGCCTGCTACGGCGCGCTTATCCACCTTGTTCTTCTTTGAAGGTGTGCCATGTTGACCCGTTTCGTGGTCTCTACGCCTTTTGGGAGTAATGACGCTGGCTGTCTTCTTTAACAACTTTGGCACCTGGCTTGCAGCTCTGGGCGTCGTCTGCGTGCTTCTCTCCGCGTACTCTTCCGGCTTTCTTGCAGTTGGCAAGGAGATTTGCGTTGACTGGTTTGACGTAATCACGTGCTTGGTGTTGTTTGCCTTCCTCTTGTTGGCATACGCGCGGTAGAGTTTTATTGCTTTTCGAATACGTCCTTTGGCTGCGCCAGATCCAGGGATGCTAGCATGGCTCTTGGAGGCGCTTCATTTTGCACTGGTATTGCCGCGGATCCCTGGGGAGGGGATCTCGGCAGCGCCGAGCGACGCACGAAACCTTCCAGCCTCTCGGTGTCTTGGGGCCGCTTGTTTCATTCAATGCTGAAACTACCAGGCTCTAGGGGCGAGTCCCTCGGTGGCCAGAGGTTTCCCTCGACTTTTAACCGATGGGAGTTATACCGCTCCAACTCGGTCACCAGAGCCCCGTTTGTATGGGTACCGCTGCAGCGGGGGGGTTGGCAATTAGTCAGTTCTCGACCGTCTACTCCATTTTTCTCCCTGGAGCCGGTAGTGAGCGTTGCGCCCCTTCCGCTTTCCGTGTTTTAAAAAAGCTGTTATACTTTTTTAAAAACACTTACCTGGTGTGCAGATATTTCGCTTGCCCAGAAGTATGCAATGCTTCCTGACAAGCTATCTTCAGGTGGTTTTGTTGCGGGTGGTTGTCTCCGCTGGCAGCTGGTACGGATCAGCTGGTTGTGAACCGCGGTAACCAACACTACTAACAGCTGTTAGAGTGAATGCAACCAGATGCACAGTTTACTTCGCGAGACGACTGCTATTACTTTCCTATTTTGAGTAGGAATACAACAGAGCAGAAACGTGAACAAACAGGCAAAACAACAACACGCGGGGAACACTCCAACTGGACGCTTCCACTCCCCTCTCTTGGATGCCGAAGCTGGGGACGCTACGCCTAGGAATCGCCGCAGGGATTGCACAGCAAGTACCACGTTGCGATCTAACCACAGGGCGTGCGTACCTCTTTGCACTCCGTATTTATCACCTCTACTACTTTTCTTAGGGAAATTCTCTGAATTTTTGGCAGTTCGCACGGGACAGTTTAAAAACGCGTCCGCCTTGTGTAAACTTTCTCCACTCTCCACACACACCTGTGTGTGTGTGTATGTATGTGTGCTTGAATGCAGGAGTAGTGAACTGTATAAAAACACAGGGTTCAGGATATTTCCCTTATATTTAAATTAATGAGCAGAATAACCAATACAAAACAGATAAAAATGAGACTTAAGATAAGCTTTCTGCTACGAATGTACGGGCCCCGGTAAAAAACTTATGTTTCCACACGAATTGTAAGTACCGGGCAGAACGGCTGTCTTGGTAAATTTTTTTTTGATAAGACTTGTGCGAATCATGGCGACTTTAATGATGTTGTCTGCTTGTAGTATTAATTCCTTGACGCGACCAAGCTACCATTTTCAGGCGGAAGATTGTCATCTTTTATCAGTTGGGTGTCGCTGCTTATCAGTTGCCCCCCTTCTGTAGTAACGACAAGTATTGCTCCATTTTTTCCAGAAGAATTGAGCCGTTTAAGCGATCCGCTTCCAACGACTGAGACGATGGGCGTTAAGATGTGTGACGTCAAGCTATGGAAAATTTGTAAATATTGGCACTGCAAGAAGTGCACACGCATGAGCACTTCAATGCTATCTTTACTAACTGAAATTGGAATAATGGGCATGAATTTAGCATGGCTAAGATTTCGTATCTTTATTCGAGAATCCTGGGGTATATATACCGTAGACTCTATTCACTTGGATGGCTTCAATAGGGATATATAATATAGACGTTCTTGTTTGGCTTACAATTTTGTTATTTTACTTAAATAAGGATATGTACAATATTGGATCGCTGTGAAACAGAGAGAGACATACACATTTTCTTAGTTAATACATGTGTGTAAGATCTATTAGGTCTCTTTTATGAATATAAGGATAATATTATGTTTACAGAGTATACAAGGTAAATAGATATACGGCGACTTTCAATAACAGCCAACTGGAACAACTGACTGATGACTTGACAACTTGACAGCTTTGCGACTCGACGACTTTTTCCACACTATGATTTACGCCTTAGACTGTTGAAACTCTGCGTAACTTTTGGGTGTAGCCACCTGAACAATAATGCTACTTGTTACATTCGGTCATCCTGACCACCGTCGTCTATCCCAGACGACAACAATTCCTCGTTCGAACTGGCGTATTTCCACAATTTCATGTAGTCGGAACTGGTTGCTGTAACAGTTGGACCCTCTGTTTGTGCGGCTTTTTTCACTTCGTAACGGCCGTTGCGTTTAACTTTAGTTATTTGATATGGTTTTATAAATGTACTAGCGAGCTTCTTGCCCGCAACAAATTAGGTGTGCCTTTTTGCAACCAAATCGCCTTCTTGATAACTACACTCTTTTTTTCGGTTCTTATCGTACTTTATTTTATATTTTTGGTGTGCCTGCAGAATTTGAAATTTAGCTGCTTCTCGCATCTTAATCCTCTTGCTATCAAAATTCTCAATAATTTCTTCTTTCAGTACTGATAAAATTTTGTCACTTGTCTTGTTCTGCATTTTCACTCTAAACATAAGTTGAAAAGGCGTCTTCCTAGTTGAGCAGTGACATGCGAATTTATAGCTCTTTGCACGTCAGGTACGAATTTGTACCACTTTGATGTATCTTCAGCCGATAGTTTTCCGATTATTGACAAAATGCATCTGTTGATGCGTTCTACTTGGCCGTTGCCACGATAAACTCAGGTCGTTGTGCAGACGTGATCGATACCATTCTCGTTGATGTATTCTGCAAAGCTATTTGATGTGAATGCAGCTCCTCTATCGCTGACAATCCGTATTGGTTGACCAAAAAGATTGCCACTTACAGTTTTGTAAACGATTCTTCCCTTGAGTATAAAATCATCGTAGGGACGTGATTTCAATATTTCCATAGCCGCTTTGATATGCTTATCTTTCTGTTGTGCAGCCATGAGACGCGCTGTGACCTCGGATGTGATTGCAAACACATACAACGGGTATCGAGTGAAGAAATCGACGTGTTTCATTTTGTCAAATCGACCAGGGATGTTCAACTTGAAAATTGAAATCTTGTAGATATAATATCCATTGAGCTACTTCACGTGGGATATTTTTCCTTTTGACGGTCCGTGTAAATGCTGCACAGTCCGTTACCGTCTTTTTGCTCCAGAAAAATATTGGATGTAGTTGCTCCTTAAACTTTTACAACAATACTGCACCGAATCCATCTTTTGAGGCCTCCGTATGCAGATCTCTGTGCGCCCCTCTGCAATATATACGTAGAATTGGTTTCCGTGATAAAACGTCTTTTAATTGGTTCATCGCACTCTGCTCGGCAGCATTAAAATTGAAGATAACATCTCTTTTCAACAGATCAGTTAATGGCCTAGCTATCTGTGCGTATCCTCTGATGAATTTCCTGAAGAATCCTGTCAATCCTAAAAACGGATAGGGGAATTTTGAACAGCGCGAGATTTCTCCTCTCCTGGCCAGATTTTTCGACATTCGACTGTATGACCAAGGACATTTTTTTTGATTCCGTAAGAAATGACATTTCTTCCACTTGATTCGCAAGTTGTATTTAGCAGTCACTTTAAGTTCAGCTTTCAGATTAGATTTATCCTCGACATTTGAATGCTCGTAAATAATGATATCGTCGATATACACTTGCATGATATCCTGTGCTATCAACTCTTGGAACACATAATTGACAAATCGGACGAACACGGCGGTTGAGTTGCAGAATCCGTACGGCATTCGATTGAATTCAAACAATCCTTCTCTGGTCACAAAAGCTGTATACTTGCGGCTATCCTCTTCTACTGGCACGTGGAGAAAACTGTTCTCCAGATCCATGACAGTGAAGACCTTTGCAGCTTGAAGTCTCTCTAGTACGTCGTTCATAGATGGTACAGGAAAGCAGTCTTTAAGTACCATTCCGTTTAACTGGCGAAAATCGACGCAAATTCTTGATAACGTCGCATTTTTCGGGTATGTATTGGCTTGGTTGATGACGAAATGATTTGATTTGCCCATCCGGCAAAATCTTCAACATTACTGGGCAATCGACAGGTGACGCATCTGGTTGATATTTCTCGATCATCTCTTGGATCAACGGCTTGAACCGTGAAGGAGCATCTATATCAGTTTGTGTCTCGACAATGTTAAATTACTTAGCTCATTCATATCAGCTCTGTCCGACCGCGCTGAAAACGCACCTTTGAAAACGTATATCCATGTTTATCCAACGTAACACAAAATTGTGACGCAAAGTCGAATCCCAATAAGATGTCGTTATCGATATTGTTGTCGGGAACTACAAGGAATCTTTGTTACACGTCGATACCATCAACGTATACCGTGCCCATAAATGTTCCAAGCGGCAGTGTTTTGCAATTCCCGAGACCGCGCAAAACTGAGTAGCACTTCTCCAGTACTACATTTGTTAATTTTCCGAAAATTGATTTGCTTACAATGGTCACATCTGAACCCGTGTCTACCGAGGCCTGCAACTTCTATGCCATTCAGCTTAGCCACTTTCAGTCGTTTAATATATTTCAACACCTGCACTCTTTGCATGGCTTGTGAACAATTTTTGGATGTGTCCAATGCCTTCACATTTAAAACATTTCATTTCGGCTTTAGCCACAATTGAAACAACGGAGGTATTTCGTTCACACATTCGCGATCATATACCTCATACATTTCATTCAGCTCGTGAAATGATTTACATCCGTACATATTAAATTTGTACTCGTTTCTTGTATACGTCGTTATACGTCGTTATACGTCGATGATATAGCCTATTACCGATTCTTCGTCTATTTGCCCTTGCGCGGAAATTTTTTTCGTACTCGTAAAACGGTTCATTTCTCTCTTTCTTTCTGTCTCTCAGTTTTGTGTGTACATCGGCGCTTTTTACCGTTTGCTTGAATTCGGTAACGAGAAAGTTTTTGCTCGTATGTATTCACAAATACATACTCCAGAAACACACTAGCCAATTTCGTAACTTTTCCTCGTGATGTTTAATTCATAAGCTTCAGCGTATTGCTCTAAATTTGCAAGCCAATGCTCGACTGGCATACTGTCGCCATCGAAGTCTGGTACAATCTTAGCAAAACTATCCGGTGTGATTTTAGGTTCATTCTGTCCATATTCTTCTGCTTGTATTTTTCATGTTAACAATTAGTAATTTTATTAATTTTATTAATTAATTGCTCCATATTTCTATTGTTAATAACCTGCAACTCCACCAGTTTTTCCACTTACATCGAAAACCTTGCTGCTACTACTGCGTGTGCTTCACTTCTTTTTGCTTCGTACGGCGATTTTCTTATTCTCAGTATATTCGTGGTGAGTTTTCTCGGACTTTTTGCTGCTTGTGATCGTGTTCTGATGCAGTGTAGCTGTCCTTGTCTCGCTACTGCAGTTCTAACGTCACTCATTCTTTACTCCACTTCAATTACGCAGCTTTTGATCTGCTTGAGAGTTTCAAATATAGTACGCTCAACTGGGTGAGCCCCCAAATGTAAGACTGTTTAGATCTCTTTTTATTAATATAAGGATAATATTATGTTTATAGAGTATATGAGGTAAATAGATATACGACTTTTAATATAGGAACAACTGACGACTTGACAACTTGATAACTAAGCGACTCGACGACTTTTTCCACACTATGACTTACGCCTTAGACTGCTGAAACTCAACTCTTCTCTTCGCCTGCTTCGCACGCTTCACCCTTGCCACTCTGCGTAACTTATGGGTGTTGTCATCTGAACAATAATGCTACTTGTTTCATGTGACCTTTATATACTACAATACTTCTACTGCATTCTTATATATTACACTAGGTAACAAAATTGAATTTTTTGTTTGTATTTACCAAACTTACTTTTCCAATACATATGGGGCCCCATATGAAAAAAAAAAATTCTTCTATGGTGAGACTTTCTTATAAAAAATTTTTAAAATCTGGTATTTCTTTCTTCGCTTTTTTTCAGAGATGAGACTGCATTATTGATCATTAGTCCAGAATTTCGTCACCGATTTCGAAAATCTTGCCGATTACTGAAAGCTTATAAATATATATAATAATCAGTCATCCACTTTTAATATAAGTCATTGGTTTTGAAAATATATATATTTGAATTAGGAAAATTATGATTTCTTGTGCGGTATATTTCACTTTTTTTTTACTTTAATATTAGGTGATAAGTCTACAAATTATAAATTTTGTTCGTCTTCCATTTATTTATATAGGTGCATTCATTGGGCGTCGTTGAAGTTGTTAATAATTTAAATCGATGGAGAGACAAAGCTAGGCAAGTTTTTGTTGATATAAATGATTTTTATACGAAATCTTCTACGAAATTTAATGTCTTATTAAAGCCGCTCCAAATTAATTTATTGGCTGTTTGACTTTATAATCACATAACTATATTAGTGGATATCATACATTAAAATGAATGGAGAAACGATCAATTTATATAATGTTATACTCACAAAAAAAAAAAAAACGATTTTCGGAGCTATTGACCGAGATAAGGCCCCCAATCTAAAGATAAATAGTCATAAAACAATGAGAAATTATATATATCAACAAATGTTTATTAATAACATGATTTACTATTTATTTCTTAAGTCATTACATGTTATTTGAATTTTCAAGTATACTAAAATGTTTCAAAAACCGTGTCTTTATGTGTTAACATCATATTCTCGTATGGGCCCCACACAGAATCGCCCATCATCTTCTGATTCCACAATACCTGATAACGGTGCTCCATAGATTTTAGTTATTCAAATTAAATGTTTGTTTATTTTTTCGAATTTTATATATGTATTTAATTTTTATGTATTTTTCACACATTTTTTTTCCTTCAGTTAAATTCATTTCTTTACAATATACATTATAAATACGTTTGTTTATATTCATAAATAGTTCATATAATAAATTTCGTTTAATTACAAGTGCGAGTATAAGTCAAGCCAAACTGTACATCATCAATTTTAATCTGCACGTTACTGAAAACATTTCAATTTGTTTTTGTTTATATTTGGTATTTTTTTGTATATGTTTTGGTCTCGCACTTGCTTTTTTTTTGTTTAACAATGCCTCAAGCTGGTTTAGAGTTACGTTGAATAAATAAATGAGTTGAGTGGCATTATTATGTTGGTTTTAACTATTATTATTTTTTGTTTGGTTTTTTTTTTAAATTTTTTGTAGCTATTTTTTATTTTATTCTGTGCCACTTCTCCCAACATCATCATGGATAACCACCACCATCCGCAGCATTACCACTGATTCGAGGGGCGACGCTCGGCTCCGGGCGCAGCGCTGCCGGAGAATCGCGGCGAGGAGCTCTGCGAGGAGCTGCTGCTGGGCATAATACTGCAGGCGGCTTCGTTAGCCAGAAGCGTATGAATGGCCGCCAGCAGCTTCTTGCGAGCTCCAAACGCGGTAATGCCCAGCTCCATGAGATTCTCCTCAGTCAGTGTTGAAAACATTTCCAAATCAATTTCGTTCAGAACGAAAATTTTTATGTAATGCTCCAGGCCTAGGCTTGTCAGTAGGGTGTGTATATCCTTGTGTTGTGAGAGTTGCATTCGCCGGCTGACGGGCGTGGCATCGAGCAGCCCCGTGGTGGCGGCGAGGCCGTAGGGGGAGCTCAGGCCCGGCGGCGGTGGGGGCATGCGCCAACCGTTGTTGACGCCAGCGGCGACGGTGCCGGCGCCAACATCGTCCACGGTCTCGATCGGCGCCGGCGAGGTGCGGCTGAGCCCCATGCCCAGCCAGGCTGGCGTCGGGGTGCGCAGCTCGCCGGCCACCGGAGTGCGTTCCATGGCCTTAAAGCCGAGTGCACGTTTCATATCGAAATCGAAGGCACGCTGCTGCTGCTGCTGCTGTTGCTGCTGCTGCTGCTGCTGCTGCTGCTGGTGATGTTTGCCCGCCGCTGCGGCGAGATCGTAGTGCAGACTGCGATAGCTTTCGGCGCTGCCGGGCAGCAGGTGAGCACCGCCGGAGGCGGTGCCCAGGCCGAGCAGGACGCCGTCGCTGAGTCGGCGACAGAGGCGAGCGGCGCCCGCAATGCTGCCGACCTCGCTGCCGTAGGTGGAATCGGGCGAGTAGTGCGACCGATTGGCGCAGCCGCCCGATGAGGAGGACGTCGATGAGACGGCTGTCTGTACTTGGGCGTAGGGCGGATACGATTGTTCCAGTGAGGTGGTGCTGCTGCTGAAGCTCTGATAGCCGCTCGTGTTTTGGCTGCAGCTGTTCCGCGGCGACAGGTTCGCCGCCGCCGTTACGCCCACTGTGGGCGGGCCGTTCGACGCGAACGCCGACGGCGGCGCTTTAAGCAGTCCACTTCCTGGCACTTGCAGATAGTTGTTGTTGTTAAGGGTGTTGTTGTTGTTGGCGTTCCCATTACTGATATTGTTGTTGTTGACGCTATTGTTGTTATTGTTGTTGTTGTTGCCGTTGCTGCTGGTGTTGCTGTTGTTGTTGTTGTTGTTGTTGGTGGGGACCTGGCGCGGCTGATAGCTGCTGTTGTGCAGCTGCATATACTTCTGCGTGGGCGCACAAATGCCCGTGGGCGTGGCCAGGCCAACGGCCACACTGGCGCCGAGCAGCACGTGACTCTTGCTGCCGTACGGCGTCAACTGTCCGCCAATCGATGGCTGCAGCAGCGACGGCGTCTTCGGACTCTCCGGATAGCCGGCCAGCAGCGCCGTCAACTAGGCGCGGTACGAGACGCTCGCATCCTTGTCCTTGGGCATAAAGTAGTGCTCGGGTATCTCCGGGTGAAATTGTTAACGTTTTCCTTCAGAAGATTTCGCTCACTTATCGGCGATGCTAACGTCTCAGCATGTTCCTTATACCCCATTTCCACTATGCTGCTCAACATATCTTACACTTAAAAATTCTACATTGTGCAATTCCATTAGCAAATGCCTGCTGACGGTGACATGTGAGTGGCAAAAATCGTGCAGATCCCTTACCAAATCAATTGATTCCTCCTGTGAAAAGAGCTTGTCATGTTTATCATCTCCTGAAAAGTCAGGAGACCGATGACCGATTTCGCAGGAAGCTGAAAACAACGAGTAGATAATTGCGGGTAAATACATATCATATTTTTCCCAATACCAATTTTTTCAAATGAGCAGAAGTAAGTCAGAACCACGAGAATCGGAATTCTCCCATATCCCAGGTCTTGAAAATTTAAAAGTGTACCTTAACAAGAAAGAAAATTGTAAGTATTTTTTTAATATGAATTGGTTTGATAATATGCAATGTGGTTCTTACTCGTTGTTTTATTTTTTTGACAAAAGTGTTTTTCACGAAGTGCAAATAAAAGGTGGTGCCCAGTCTTTCCAATTTTTGATTTCAATTCCAAACAATATATTATGTACACTTTGTAACCTTTTGTTGAATGTTATTTTAGAGTTCGTAGTGACTGTTTAGTTATCACATATGTAGCAGATCGGCACGAATATTTCCGCACAATGTTACTGATTCCATACAGTATATTTTATGCTTGTATTTCGATGAATGTCACAATTAGACTGAGCACCGCTAATTCTGGTTGGCAGTTTTATATCGATACTCCAATTTGGGCAGAAAGCGTTAACGTGTCGTTATTACATGAGGTCAAAATTAAATTCCGTGTTGTTTGTTTGGTTCAAATTCTCTCATGTATAACTTTCGGTCCAAAACGTAGTCAGCTAACTTTGCCAGGTAATAGTCCCTATTTAGCATTCGATAAGTGTACTGGTGAACTTATGTGCACACGGATACCTGCGACAGGTAGTTTCCCAGAAGTTTGTATGACTGATCTTTTGACTTATACATTAGTAGAGTAGAGTAATGATCAATAATGTAAACTCACCTCTGAAAAAAGTATCAGAAAAAGTAGGTTTGGCAAACAATAACAATAAAACAAGAAAGCTTAACAGACAAAATGTCCATGCCAAGTCACCTCCCGTCTCCGTAACTGCTAAGATCGATGAATCTGGAAGTTCAAAACGATAATAGCATAATTCCTCATAATGACCTCCCCAAAAGATTGCGACATTGATATCCAGTCACCCAAACCCCACGAATTGTGAAGGCCGTAATCTCCATATCTCACAGTTTTAATGATAGAGTCACAAAATTTTAAAGGCAAATTAGTGGTCACCCCCTTTAAATAAGAGTAAAAAAATTCCGGCTAAGCCCCACAAACCCCAAATGGCAAAAAAAATTGTTAGAAAAACCACTTTAAAAATGTTTCTATGGTTAGACTTTTTTTTCAATTTTGAAAACCTGGTACCCATTGAAAATGGGTAAATCAGGATATAATGGTTTTGTGCAAATGTATGTAACAGGTAGAAGAAGGCATCTCCGCCCCCATAAAGCACATATATTCTTAATCAGGATGACGAGCTGACTCGATCTAGCCATGTCCGTCTGTCCGTCTGTATGAACGCAGCGTTCTCGGAATCTACAAAAGCTAGAGACTCAAACTGAACCACTATATTTCACTATTATCGATAAAAAACGAACTAAACCACTGTTGCTTTTTAGTTTTCTGAGCATATATCCTGGACTATAAGAGCTAGATACCCCAAATTGGTTCGGCATATGCGCGTGAAGCATACGCAGCTTAGGAATATTTCGGATTTTGGATATCTCTCGCCGCTCGCCCCATTTTCGAAAAAAAAAACGCATTTCAAATACTACAGACTTGGGCTTTGGTTTGTACATATTTGAATGCTCTTATTACGTGTTAAATTCAAAATAATTCATTTCATTAAATAAAATAATAAAATAAATTTTTCAAAATAAAATAATTTCATTTGGATCATGCTCTTAATTTAATAGTTATTATACTCGTTCACGAAGTGAAACGAGTATATGCTGTCCGTCCGTCTGTCCGTCTGTCCGTATGAACGCAATATTTTATGACGCTATTGGAGATAGAGACTTGAAACTTGGCATATATACTCGTGTTATCTGCTTCAGACAAAGTGTTAAGATTTTTGTGCCACGCCCACTGGGAGGCTGGCAAATCGATAACATGTCGACCATCGCAAATCGATTAAAGTTATTTCCCACAATATTTCCCACAATATTAAAGTTAGAGTCACCAAATTGGTATGTAGATAGCTGGTGAACTCCCCCAAATTATACGGCCCTGATTTCCCGGCCACGTCCACTAGAACGCCCCCACAGCGCCCCCGCCTTAAAAAATCGGAAATGGCTATATCTTCCAAAGTATTAGAGCTAGAGTCACCAAATTTTGAAAGTAGATTAGTGGTCAGCTCTTCTAAATAAGGGTACAAAAACCCACACTTTATCGCCCAAGTCCACCCCCGCCCTCTCCCGCCCCCGCAAAGTGCGAAAGCCTATATCTCCCACAATTTTGGACTTAGAGTCACCGAATTTTAAAGGTAGATGGCTGGTCACCCCCTTTAACGATTCCCGGCCACGTCCACTCCCGTCCCCGCAAATCGCGAAAAGCTATATCTCGCACAATTTTGGAGGTAGAGTCACCAAATTTTAAACGTAGATGGCTGGTCACCCCTTTTAAAGCTTTTAAAAATTTCCCGGCCATGCCCACTCCCTCCTAATCTCGCCCCCGCAAATCGCGAAAAGCTAGAGTCACAAAATTTGGCAGACAGTGTTTGGGTGACCTTCTCTTAAGATCGAGCCGAAAAATGTTGGCCACACTCACCCCAGCCCCTACGAAATATAAAAATTCTATATATTTCCAAAATAACAATAATAACTCCCGTGTACTTTGAACGAGTATTACGCAGTCGGTTACGTCCGACTGCAACGTTCTCACTTGTTCTATATTACTTGAGTTTAAAATAATTTAATAGATCTTACTCTTGAGATCCAATACGGAAAATAATTTATTACTGGCTGATTGTGTAAGTATTCCGTTGATGTATAGTATATCTGTCTGCTATTGTCACGCTATTAAGTTTCCTGTAGTTAATTATCATTCTGCAGTACAACTCTCTAAAAGTTCTATTTTTTTCGCTTTCTCTCGTCTTTTAAAATTCAGAGTATACTGGGTGTGTCAGTGTTTGAGCAGATCTCAGCATTAACGTTTGTTGTGTAGGTCAGTTTTTCATTCGGTTTGGTAAAAAGATTTGAGTATTTTTTTAGTCGTCTGTTTAATTCTGTTTTCTGAGTAGTTGTAAGATTCATGATCTTTCATGAATTCGTGGATTTCCTATTTGTATCGAATATTGCACCAATATGGAACCAAATGATTTAAGTGTAGGTAGTAAAAAAATATTATTATAATGTTTGAATCGTTAAAGAAGTTGGCTATTTTGTAATGTTGCCTCCCATTCAGACGGCATTAAATGAGCTCTCATTTTGTATGGGATTAGTTACGAATTGAATGAATGTAATTTGTGTTAGATCCGGAGTCTATTAGTGTTTTCAATATTTGCCCACTCTTCACCTTTTATACAGAGTCGTGTAATCAGATATTCTAACAAATTAATGTAAGTGTACTCATATTGAAGAACATCATTTTTATCGATAGTTTCGGTATATTCTACCAAAGTCCCTTCGTATTCGGGTTGCTGCTGTTATTCCTGTGTTAGCTGTTCATCTGCGTCTGTCTGGATATTAAAATTTCATGTTCTTTTGGGCTCTTTATTTAAGGGAATAAAGCGGTGGCCTTTTACCGGTATCAAATTAAGGTTTGTACATGTAATTAACTTGTTTGGTGTGGATGCTCCTTTCGACATCCATCCAGTTCTGGACCTGGTTGTGGTTTGGCTGCCAGACGTCGTGGTGGTTGATATGTGAAAGCCGTAAATATGGTATTATGTTGGGGTTTTGCCCAAAGTTAGTAAATAATGGTTGTTGTGGTTAGCCAAACAAATTGTCTAGGAATTAGTACCGAATTTTGGTGCTGAGTGTTTCTTGAGGTAAGTGGTGGTGTTTGTTGAAAACCTAAATTGTCAGGATTTTGGACTGAGCGCGGTCTTTGAGGTGTATATCTAAATGTCGAATATTGTCCCTTGGTAGAGGTATGGCTAGCACGATATGCTTGGTTTTCCAATTTCAAACAGAGGTGGGGGTACTGGGGGTAGATATGTTGCTTCTTTCTTTAGTCATGAGTGGTTCTGCCTCTCTACCTAAATCCATAAAGCTGATGGTTTTCAAGATTAAAGAAAATATTTGTAAACGGCTTGATGGAAGTCTTCTACAGGTTGGTTAGGTCCCTAAGGTATTGTCGTTATCTGGTACTCAAGCGTTCCTAGATCTCGTTTATCTGCATAGCGTACAATAAGGCATTTAGAAATATCACTCTAATTTAAGGGGACAATATCAGACTCTAGAGAGGTATCTGCAGTGCCTGTAATTTTGCTGCGAATGGTATGGAATATACCATAATATTTTGAAGTGCCAATTGTGTATGTTTTTAATATCTTATCTATTACTCTCCTTCATGAGCTGAATTCAGTTGGGTCACCGGAAAAATTTTGCAAACTTCTCACAATGTCTGGTATTTTATCTGAACCATCTAGATTTAGATTGCCTTAATGTTCTGGTAAAATTCCCAGAGTTTCTGCATTGGTAAAATCATGAGTTGGGTTTTGATGTAATAAGACTGGAAATTATTCGGATAGGATCTGCCAAATGTTATTTTCCAATTGGGTTTATTCTATGTTTCTATTTTGTTGATATCTTTCCTGTTCATATTCATCTGTGTTGTTGTTGTTGTTGTTGTACTGCGATTGGTTGGTTTTCTTCTACTTGTTGGGACTGTTGTTCTACGTTTATTATTATAATTTCTACGCAAATATTATAATTGCTGGCCTGATAAGATTTAGCTGGTTGGCCATTTGCTAGAGTCTTAAAACAAATTTATCAGAATTTTTAAATTAACTAAAGGAATCTTCAATTAATTAATTGTTAATTGGTAAAATAAGAAGAGCGATTTTAATAAAAAAGTTATTGTTTTAATTGTAGAAAAATTCAGTGGCTGATTTTGCCATTTTACATTGGAGGGTCCTTTAGGAAGGATTCGGTTTATATATACCGCTTGTTTCCACGATATAGATTTATTTTATTAAATTTATTTTTTGACAAACGCAGCGGTGGTTGAGTGATTTATCGCTTTACGCCTTTTTATAATTAATAGCAAAAAATTTTTAATTTTCTAAATTCCTTTAATCGCTTTCACATTTACTTATTTATAATGCTTGTGTTTTAGTTCTATTCTATTATATTGATTTTGCCTTCACGTAAGCAATAACTTAAACAACTTATTATTGTATTGCTACTTGTAATGGTGGATCTGATGTTTTCCTGTTCAAATTCTACTAGGCCTCCTGCAACTCACACAAGTAGAGGGTGTCCAGTGGGCGTGCCTGACCAGCGATGGATCAGTTAATATTACTTTTCCGACCTTCGTCTTCGGTTTCGGTTTCCAAATACTGGAAGGAGTCAAGAGATTTCGCACTTAATGGTGAGCCAGCGGAGTTTTACAAAATTTAATTCTTTACTAATCGAACTTAATGAGATGTGTGCGCGCTGGTTGTTTTTTATTCATTTCTTAAATTTAAATTAACTTTAGCTTATTTAAGGATACCCTGATCTAGCTGTCGGTTGGTGGCAGCGACGCTGTCGTTGTTGGCAGCGACGCTGTCGTTAGTGTCAGCGCCGTTGACTTCGGCTGCAGAGTTCTGGCAGATCTTTTTAATTGGCAATTTGAACTTTTGAGTTATGTTTTGAATAAAATGTTGCACCATCTTGCAATAGTTATTGAACTCTGTTGAGGTCAAATTTGAATAAAATGTTGTACAACCGACCGAGGGGCACAGTCGTATAACGTACGAGCGGAGTCAGGAAATGCAAAAAAAAAAAAAATACGATCCAAACTATCTACATAGTTTAATTTTTATTGGACGTAGATGTACTAACGAACACTACATTCAAGTGGCAGCGACGCTGTCGTTGTTGGCAGCGACGCTGTCGTTAGTGTCAGCGCCGTTGACTTCGGCTGCAGAGTTCTGGCAGATCTTTTTAATTGGCAATTTGAACTTTTGAGTTATGTTTTGAATAAAATGTTGCACCATCTTGCAATAGTTATTGAACTCTGTTGAGGTCAAATTTGAATAAAATGTTGTACAACCGACCGAGGGCACAGTCGTATAACGTACGAGCGGAGTCAGGAAATGCAAAAAAAAAAAAAACGATCCAAACTATCTACATAGTTTAATTTTTATTGGACGTAGATGTACTAACGAACACTACATTCAAGTGGCCCAACGATACAAAGAAAGTTAACGAGCGGACCCAGGAAATATGCAACCCACCTCCCGCCCAACCGACCGAGGGGCGCTTCGCATAAAGTGCGTTGACGAAGATTGTGAGGTTGCGAATATTTTTTGCAGCACATGTTATTGAATCTGAGCTTAAGAGCGAGTGGGTACCTCGCTGCAGTTGCGCAGCTTATGCGGCTAGAAAAGGCGTTGGTCTGTCAGAATGGAGCCTAGTAAGACTTCCGCTTTTAGCAGGTGCTCCACTCCTAATAAAGCTTTCTTCAAGGTCGCAAGCATGCGCTCTGAAGGGTAACTATTTTTTTGAGCACCCGCATAGGGAGAAAAGAATATGTATTTATCTTTTCAAATTCGCAGCATCCGACCTCGCAAGGTAGTTCGCCGACTAGGAACGACTTTTGCTGTCCTCTTCATGCAACATTTTTATCGTTGGAAAAAAATAAATGTTCCCGGTTGGAACTACGATTGTGAGCGTGTTCAGTGGGGTTGGCTGTGTCGTGGCAGCACCCCAACAAATCACAACGCATCGATCTTTTAATTGAAGCCGCTCTCTTCTTCGAATTAATCTCTGTTCGGCAAATTCACTTGGCTCTTAGTTTGCCAATCCTTCAGAACACCAAAATTGGTTGGATTGTCGCTGGAGGCTTGGCCAACTCAGTCACAAAGGGTTCTGCACTTCTTCCATCATTAAGGCACCCAAACATTGTGAAGAGCTTTTCGGCGATAGAAATTAATTACGCTGTGAACCCTGTGAGTTCTGAGGAAGATTTGTTAAGCGAACAGCTTTTTCAAAACAATTATTCTCTTCTTGAATATTGCCAATATTCAGTTAGATTAATAACTAACCAAGATCTCGGAGACTCTTATTGTCTTTCCCGTCGGCGATTTAAAAACTTGGGAAATAATTGGCAAGAAACCCAATTCGGAAGACTCAGTATTCCGCTTTCCTCTGTGTCTGGCATCAAGTCAAACGGGCATCCCTCAATACTTCTTGCCGCGTCACTGTGTCTAAAAATATTCAATACTCCAATTAGGAAGTTAGGGAGATATGCCGCCTACTAAACGGCTTGTTGTCGAGACGGCATTTTCCATTCCGCAAATGGTGATCCAATAAGCAAGGCGCACTTGATAGAGAGCCTGATTGTAACAGGGGTGTCCCTGCTTAAATTTCATGATGGAACAGACGTCGCCAAAGCCTTGGGGCTGGTGTGGAGTACCAGTTCTCGAAGGTAAGCCCACTAAGCGCATATTTTTATCAACAATTGCTAGATTTTACGACCCACTTGGTCTAATATCCCCTATCATAACCAAATCAAAAATTTTTCTATAAGCCTTATGGAAACCAGGACTAGTATGGGACGACGTGTTACAAGAGCCACAACTTTTCGAATGGTGTGATCTAATTTCTCAATTCACGATAGTGCAGAATTTTACATTTCCTAGCATCGTCATGTTGCCGCAAGCCCCCTTTAGCTCGACGCCTTTTGCGACGCCAGCGTATGGAGCTTGCGTATACTTGAGATGTGTCATTTCAGCTACTTTGTGCCAAGTCTAGGGTATCTCCTTTAAAGACATTGACAATCCCTAGGTTGGATTTGTCTGCGGCACTTTTGCTTACGGAGCTGCTTTCCAGCGTCAAAGAAAGCATAGAATTTCCATGCGACATTCATTGTTGGGCAGACTCGATCGGCGTCTTGTCTTGGATATGTAAACCATAATCATATTTTAAAATATTTGTATCTAACATAATATCTCAAACCCGGGATCTGACAAAGGGCATGTTTTGGCACCATGTGTCAATTGAATATCATAGAGAGGATGTACTCCGAATAACGTCTCGATTTGCATCGGTGGATTCATGGACCTCCTTTTTTGCAGTTGGACTAATCGAAATGGCCTACAACAGTCCAATCTCCGAAAAGTCTGCACATCATTAATTGGATCTACACGCACGGACATGTCCTTTAACAGCAAGTATTAAAACTCATTTAACAAGATTATAGATTGCGGTAGGCTACAAATTTCAAATTTGGGATATGATGCTAAGCACCCCATATTGCTTCCAAAAGATCACCCTGTATCCAAGGACATTGATCATACTCTATCATCGCAAGTATTTGCCCGCTGGTCTGCACGTTCTCATAGCATCGTTGCGTTACAGGTCAGTTGGAGGAAACAATTTGTTGCCAGTGTGATTAACAACACCACACAAAGGCAATTTGATTCTCAACAAAGGCCACACATCTAGAAGTTATTCTGTCAACCATGTCATTCAAACTGCCCTAAACGCTTCATCAGCTTAAGGGGAAAGCCACACGATATGGACAGACAATGCCACAAATTTCGTTGGCACCAAAAACCAGCTTGCAGAACTAAAAGAAGTATCTGCGAGCGCGCCTAACATTACCTCTGTTGCTACACCCTGTCTTTCAGACGAAATCGACTGGAAGTTAATATCACCTCGCGCCCTGCACTTTGGCGGTTTGTGGGAAGCTGCTGTTAAAGCAGCAAAACATCACTTCTATCAAGTCGTCGACCTATCCACCTTTACTCGTGATGAACTGCATACCTTGGTCTACGGAATCTCAGATATGCTAAATTCTCGACCACTTTGTCCAATTTCAGATAGTCCAGAGAGCATTCAAGTGCTCACGCCTGCGCACTTGAAGGGCTCAACCTTCGCAAATTTTCCGCAGCCTGACATCACGCATCTCAATACCAATCGTCTCAGCCGTTGGCAGCGGATCACTCAGATGACTCAAAACTTCTGGAAAAGGTGGAGCATCGAATACCTGTCACTATTGCAAGAGAGCGGTAAGTGGCGAGCAACGACATCCCAGCTCCAAGTCGGGAGCCTTGTTCTAATTGAGGACAACAATCTTCCGCCCTTGAAATGGCAGCTTGGTCACGTCGAGGCAGTAATACCAGATGATGATAGATGATATCATCGGAGTCGCCATGATTCGCACAGGGACGGGTATAATAAAAACAGCCGTTGCGAAAATAGCTGTTCTGCTCGACGACTCCAATTCGTGTGGAAACATGAGTTTTCACCGGGGGCAGTATGTTCAGAGCAGAAACACTAAGCTAATTATATATGCATCCATTGTCCGTTAGTTTAAATAATAACAGCCAGGTTTGTTTGTTTATTTTGCTGTGCCAAATGCTTTCTCTTGTGCATTGTAAGTCTTTTTAATAAACTTATTAACTTTAACTAATGTGGCGTCAGTGCTGTATTGTTGTTAGTGTCTGTTTTGGTTATCTCTATTCAGCGGTTTATATTGCATTGCTTGTGTGTGGGTTTTCTTGTAAACCACGCTCACGCATACCTTGTTGCTTGTTGTCCCTTCCAAGGATTGTTTGTGTAAAACTTTTTTAGTTTGAGCGTTTGCTTGCGCTATTCTCGTGTGGCGTAATTTGTCTGCTTTGCGCTCTCGCACCTACATTGAAATCTTTTGACCCCTGCAATCAGTATGTCGTGCTGTAAAAAGTCTTGCAATTTAAAGCATTTTGATAATCCTGCACCTTTTGGCTTCTCCTGAAGAACCGTCCATAATTCCATCTATTATCTATTAATGCGGTAATGATCGCACAGTTCCTGGTCGCAAAGGTAGACCTCAATTCCGACTTTAACTGTTGGTTCGGCTTGTAAACAAGTATTTGTGCGTAGACTTTCCTCGGACAGCAGTTGTAACGATTTGGCAGGTTGCGAGCAAATCCGCTACTAAAGTTACAATAACCAAAGTGCATGATCGTCCAAATCGTCGTGGTGGTGGGGTATTAATTGCAGTTAAATCTTCACTCCAGTCTGAACTGTTTCATTACACTGCGCTTACTGAAGCAGAGATTGTCTCTGTAAAAGTAACTCTCCCATTTTGTGATATATTTATAACTTGCTCCTATATATCCCCTTCTTCAAATGTTGAGGTTTATTTTCAACATCTTGCCTGTATTAATCAGGCCTCTTCTCATGTGCGTGATAATGACTATTTTGTTGTGTTGGGTGATTTTAATATACCAAGCATTTCATGGTCAATATCACATCCACAAATTACCTTGTGCCATCTACCTGTCATGACATTTTAGATGGTTTGCCTGACCTCTCGTTGTTCCAGATCAATTGCATTTCTAATCAATTGAATAGAACACTTGATCTTCTCTTCATCAACGATCATAGTATTGCTGACGTCTCCAGGGATCCCCTCTATCTATCCCTATCCATCCTACTATTGAATTAGCTCTATCCGTTTGTAAATCCCAAAATTTATATTTGATAACCCCTATTAAGCCCCGCCGCTGCTTTCGTAAAAAGTACTTTACCATGCTTAATAGACTAATTTATGCAAGCTATAGGTAGTTTCTATTCGACGCGGTTGACTTGTCGAAATATTTCATAGAAAAGTCAAATTTTCTTATTCATAATTTTCAGTGTTATAAGAATTATCTTGTCTGTTGCAAAAGGCATTTGATGGTGACCCTAAGCAGTTTTACAGATTTGTTAACTCGAAGCGCAAATCTTCTTGTTTGCACTCCCTATTTTGTCTAGGGATGGAAAAATCAAGCAATGATTCTGCTTCATCTGATCTCTTTGCTAATTACTTTCAGTTCACGTATTCCTCTGATTCTTCTATTAATATGCCTTATCCTTACAACTTTGTTTCTTCCAATTCTCTCTGCACTCCAGCAGGCTTTTACTTCTTATTCTCCCATATCTATCCAATATAGATTCCGCCTATCTTTTAGGTCGCCCGAACTTCTCGGTTACGTTTAGACCTACTAGAATCAATATCCCCTTATTTCTTCCTACATGTACGATAGACTACGCTTTGTATAATGCTTTTCGTTTCTTATGCCTACGCTATAATAGCCTTTACCACTTGTTCTCCTCTGAGCTCTCTCTTCCCCTAATAAAGTCATTGCTTTCAGGATATCTACGGAAAATCATTGACCTCAGTCAGCTGTGAGCTGGGGTACAGCTTGCCGGACGGCCTGTCTCTTTCCTGTTATCTATCTACCTAATTTTAATAATTATTATTACTAATAACGAGAACTGTTTCCTTCACTTTCCGTATTATTTTGTTTGTTTATAAGTTTAGATTGAAATTTTAGAATTTACTCTTACTACTAACAATTTTCTCTTTAACTGTAGGTTCTCTCAACTTCACTGACAACTATTAGTGTTTAGGGGCAAAGCTTGCCGAACAGGCAAATAAAATACCTCCATCGTGTCGGTGATGTTATGATAATTTTTGGTTTTTAGTTTGTAATTGTTATAATTATATATAAATTATGTAGTTTTGATGATTAGGGTGCAGAGTAAACTATACTCTGTATTGCTGGCCTCGGGCTCAGACAATAAAACAAATTGTTTAACGGTCAATACCGGAGTGAATATTTATTAAGCGACTTATTTGAAGAGCGCTGTATTCAAGACTGATTTTACAAAACAAAGAATATTTCGGTTAAGCTAAGCCAAAGCTCGCATCATGCCACAATGTCATGGTCGGCAAGCCGACTCAGCAAAATCATAGGCAATAACGGAAACTCTTGCAACAGTACAAAAGTGTCGGGTTACCGCCGCTGACCATTGCAGCTATAGCGCGCTGATACAAAGTATTCAGCGCCTCAATTGCGAGGGCTGTTCATTAATTAATAGCGAGGGTTAGTTAAATACTTATTTTTATCTTATATCGAGTGTTATGTGTTAACTACTCCCCCTTCAAGTATGAGGCCGCCCTCGGCCGACCTAATTCCGGCGACGACTTCTTGCAGCTGCTTTGCAGACTTCTTTGCGACGATGATCCGCCGAAGGGTGAGGCCAACGCAGATCAGAGCACACAACACAGCTCCAACGATGAACGCCACACGACATGCTTTATCGGAGCCGGCATCTTCCTTGAGCTTTTGTATCGCCTCCAAATTACGTTCATTTAATCGATGAAGGTAAGGGAGGCTGAGGACATCTTGGCTGGCGGTGATGTTCAGCAAGGGAGAATTGGCAATACCCGGGACTCTATTACATACGTTGTTATGATTAAAGAACAGAGTCCCGTTGATTGCAACTCGGTCTTCGAATGTAACGAGGTGCGTGCCTTGCACCTGGATCTCAGTGCCATTGTCCACTTGGATTTTTGCGGATCCGTCGTTGAGGATGATGATCCCTTCATCTACATGGGTGATCATCTCCAGGTTGCTTGGCTGGATTTCGCAGTGTGCCGTGCCACCCGCATGGAGCTCCTTAGCGCATGAACTTTCTGATGCTAGGCGACAAAATGTGGTTCCGGGTGAAGCAGTGCAACCCTGCAGCGTGTGGGTTTCTCCGTCGCATTCGGCTATGACGTTGTCAAATAACCTCAATATAAAATTTTTATGAATGACAGGATAAATCGTGATTTTCTTACAAGCATCTTTAATTTTTGGGAATATAATTAAAAAGTGTATGGTGTTAGCGGACTGAAGAACCTTAACGGACGCAACGGACATAAGATCCCCTATGGGAGTATTGGTGGGTTCCTCTAGCCAAATTGAATTTAAATCTGAATGGTCCAAAATGTTTGGGCTAACAATGTTAGCCTTGGCAAGGGTAATAGCAAGCATTAAATTTTGCAACTCCATCATTAGCATTCTATTTCTAGCCAGTAAAGTTTCAAACAAATGGCCAGTGTCGACTTGCGAGCTTTTGGATACTTTAAGAATTTTGTTGACTGTGACAGTTAACTGGTTAAGCTGATTTTGGACTCTAGTGTTTATCTCTATTTGTCTATTGTTGGCATTTATAAGTTTTAGCTCTGTGAACCTGGTCTGCTCTAAATCACCGGCGTCGGGTGTATCCGCCACGACCTTCAATATGGACCCTAGGAAATCTAAACTCCTAGCGACTCTATGATGCCTAACGCCTCCAATAGGTCTTTTAAATGCCTCGTGTCCACACTCAGGAGCTTCTTCATGTGAGATACCGGGAACATGTCAGCTAATCTGACCGTTTCTTCCACCATTCGCATGTACTCCGAGAGGTTTGCTGAGTGCCTAACATAGGCATACTCTTCCCATATCAGGATTTCACCATCGATGATGGGAATGTACTTGGCTCGTGAGTAGTCGGTGATATGTTCTGAGGCCACTGATAAGGAGAGGAGTAATGCGAGTCCGAACCTGTGAAGTGTAGTTTTTTTTTCTTTTCTTTCTTTTCAGTATTTTCATTTAGAGAAGAGGCTTGCCCACCACCAAAATGATTAATAAAAACCTATGCCAAGTGGCTAATGAAAAGTTGATTGAAGTTATTGAAATTAATTGGAAGACTATATCTAACTTACACGAGTTTGCCTAGTGGCTTGAAAAAATGAAAGAAAAAACGAGGGAGTTACCTTAGGTTGTCCTTGTGGACCACCCTCCCCCTAATGAGGACCGTTGTCCCCAAGTCCGCTTCCACGGCTCGCTCTTCGCATAAAGGCGTGAGTTTGTTGCCGAGCCTGCGGTTGGATTTCACCAACACCTTTTCGCCCACTTCGAAAACCCTATTCTGCCGTGAAGCATTTTTTCTGGCTCTGACCGCAGTCTGAGCACTCTTGATTCTGCTTGCTAATTCTTCCTGTGGCTCGTCTGAGCGTGACTGGACAACGTCAACTGGTCTCCTGTTGATAACGGAGTGGATTGACTTGTTATATTCAGTCGTGGCCAATAGGATAATTTCTATTGTGTCACTTATTGCTTTGTCAATTTGCTGTGAAAACGCTCAACTTGCCCATTTGAGACACTATGCAGGGGTGGCGCGTTTGAAATACTGACGCCAAAATTATTCATAAGCATTGCAGAGATTGTGTGCGAGTTCAATGATGGCTCGTTATCACAATATATCGTCCTGACTTTTGGGAAGAAATTCATGATTTGAAGTAAAGCTGGCTTAAGATCCTCAATAGTTCTCGAAGGAATTGGCTGGACTACAGCGAATTTGGACAGTTCGTCAATGCAGGTAAGGAAACATTTTCTGTCAGTGGAAAAAATGTCCACATGCAACATTTCTCCTATGTGAGAGGGTATTGGTGTCTCGCCAACCTCCTGTTTTCGCGGATGTCTACCGTACTTGGCTCTAGCGCATGTCTTGCAATTTTGTACAATTTCGTTGGCTAATTTTGCCATTTTCGGGAAATAGTACTCAGACAGTACTTGTTTCACGTTTTCTTGGGCCGACCTATGGGCTCTGTTGTGCTCTGAGGTGAGCACTTCCCTTCTTTCCGCAACTCCAAATAAGTCCACTACACGGTTCTTGCAGTGCCAAAACTTGGTAGCTGGGAATCTTCTAATAACTTCATCCTGTATTATTGCGAGAGTGTGCAAATCACAGTGGAATGCATTAACGTCCTTGGGGTTGATAATGTCCTCTAGCTCATCTAACAGGGACTCTCTACAAGTGTAGTTGATCAGAAAACGTTTTTGTTTCCGAACAGAATGAAATTGTGTTTTAGGGGAAAACGCGCTTCTTCTAGCACTATTTGGTTTTGGAAACAGTTCAACGGTTTGTCTGTTGTCTCAATAGTGCTGGTGAGTGAGACCTCGCTGTGGATCGTTGCTGCGCAGGAATCCATTGCTTGGTCATCTATAGCATTGAGCTGTTGCCTCGACAAGGCATCCGCGACCAGATTGTTCTTGCCAGGCTTGTAGAAGAGGCGCGCATTAGACTCATCAATGCGTGCCTTCCACCTTTTTATCTTCGCATTTGGATTGGACTCCGAAACTGCGAAGGTCAAGGGTTGATGGTCAGTGAAGATGTTAATGTCTTTCACACCATACAAATAGTGTCTTAGTTTGGCGAGTGACCATACAATGGCCAACAACTCTCTCTCATTCGTTGCGTATCCTTCAATGTTCTCGAAATCATTGTTATGGGACGCCCCTCTTGAGACAAAACTGCCCCTATGCCGTGACCCGAAGCATCGGTCGTTAGATCAAATGGCTTCTTAAAGTCAGGATACCTGAGCATGACGTCCTAGGACGCCAAAATGTCACGCAACTTGTGAAACGCTTGTCGTTGCACCTCAGAGAATTGAATTTTCATGTTTTTAGACCTGTGTTTGCTAACTGTACCATTCTCGCCCTTCAAAATGCTGGAAATGGGTCTTGCTGTTGCAGCGAAGTCCTTAACGAAACATCTGTAGTAGCTTGCGAGGCCTAGAAATGATCTGACCTCAAACAATGTTTCAGGCTCTGGAAACTCCTGTATTGCCTTCACCTTTTCAGGATCTGTCGTGGCACCATCGTTGGTGACTATGAATCCTAGAAAGCTCACGCTTTTCTTAAAAAAACGTGACTTCTCGACGGAGACCCTCATGTTTGCTTCAAGCAAGCTTTTAAGGACCCAATCCACATGTTTAATGTGGGATTCTTCGTCTTCTGAAAAGATGATCACGTCATCGACATAAACATAGCAAAATTTGCCAATCTGCTCACGCAGTATGTCGTCGATGGTTCTTTGGAAGATGCTTGCCGCTTTAATCCAAAGGGGAGTCTTTTGAACTCGTATTTCCCCCCGTTCACTGAGAAAGAAGTTTTCTCACGGTCGCGTTCAGTGAGTATGATCTGGTGATAACCAGACTTGAGGTCTAAAGTTGAAAAAAATTTGGCCCTCCCCAAATTGCCCAATATCATTGATATGTTTGGCATAGGGTATTTGTCGGGCACTGTTCTCTCGTTAAGTTTACGAAAGTCCATTACCAATCTCATTTTTTTATTACCAGCTTCATCAGTACCTTTCTTGTCTACTACCCATATTGGGTTATTGTAGGGAGAGGCGGACTTTTGAATTATGTCATTCTTCAGCAGATCTTTGATTTCTTTATTTACGAAATCGGCTGCTCCCATTGGGTATGGGTAAAGCTTGGCATAGATTGGTTGTTCGTCTGTGGTCCTAATGGTAGCCACGACTGACGTGTTATATGGCAGCGCTTCGTCTGGGTCTGCAAAAGCTTTCTGTCTGGCCTCTAGCATTTTCAAGAAGGATTTTTTAACCGATGGGGGTGCCTCTGAACAATCAACATTTGTGAAGTTCACATTTTTGCATGTATGGAAGGTGATTTTTTCGACTTCCGTACCCCATTTAAGTTGGCCTGAAGCTAGGCAAAGTGAAGCCGCTGCATGCGTTAGCAGGTCAAAGCCCACTATCCCGTCAAACGTGGACAAGTCCGACAGAATGAAAAAGGTTGATTTTAAGCCAAACATTGAAACAAAGCATTTGTGTGTAATTTTTGACCCGCCGTGAATTGAATGTATAGTGAAGGGGGACTCTACTGGACGGACGCCTTTTAACCCTTCATGTGGCCGAATGAAATTTTTGGCCGCGCCCGTTTCTATGAGGAATCGCATATCGGCTCCTGCTACTCTTCGTCTGATGACGGGTAGCAGGGATTTGGCCCTAAAAAATTAACGGCGTCAGAGTCGTAACTAACATCGTCATTGATTTGAGCTGCTGCACTGGAGGCGGCTTCAGCATACGACTCCGACCCTTGTCCCTCGTCTTGCGTGACATGATTCACCCTTTGGTGTTTTCTCTGGCCGCTTATGTGGTCAGAGGCGGCGTGCTTCTTGTTGGTGTAGGCAGGGGACTGAGTGGGTTGCAAGATCCTTGAGAAGGAAGGATCAACCTCCATGGGCACCGGTGCACTATTATTATTGTGTTGCCTGCCGCTTCGCTGGTCAGTCTGCCCCTGGGCTCTGTTCTGCTTGCTGAAATGTGGATTCTTTGCACCGGTAGCTTGTGTTTCAGCTTGTTTCGAATACTTTTCCTGTTGGTGACCCTGCGCTTTCGCATGCGGTTTGCGCTCCCTGTCTTCTAAGCTTTTCGCGAAATTAGCTGCGAATGCGTATCTTTCATGACTTGACTCGACTTCTTGCGCGACAGCTAGCGCTAAAGGCAAATCTTTGGGCTTTGCTGCAAAGAGCACATCTGTAAGGCTACGCTTGATACCCGAAATGAATACACGCATCGCGTCGTCGCGGAATTTTTCACACAGTCCCTTTACTAAAGCTGGCTCATATGACATGTTAACTTTGTTAGTGAGCAGAGTCAGTTTCTTTTCTACTTCATCATAATATTGAAGCAAAGGCAGGCCACCTTGCCTCAAGGTGCCTAATTCCTGTTCGATGACATGAATTGGCCTCTTGTCACCGTATGTGAAATCTAGTCGATTTATTATCGCATCAAAATTTAATACAGTGCCAAATGATGCCAGCACCGCGTCCGCGGGGCCCCTTATCTTGCTTCTTATGATTATAACGGCCTGATAATGGCGTGAAGTGCCATTATATGGCTTGAATATCTGGTATGCGGCCAACGCCGCTTGCCTCCAAGACACATAGGATTCTTGCACTCCCGCAAAGTCAGGTAAGCATTTGATGGCATCTAGTGGCTCGTCGCAGCGAATGTCATTTCTAATTTCTATAGCGGCATATGCTGCTACTTGTGGGGCGGTAACGTTTGCCGCTGCCATTTGTGGGGACAACTCATTAATTCTTTGAAGCATTGCTTGCTCTCTTTGTTGGTTTGCCGCAGCCTGTTCGGCTAAAGCATTATTGATGGCCGTCTGCACTAATTCTCTGAGCTGATCTGGCTCCATTGTATTTGATTGTGGGGGGTTCGCGGGGACAAGTCTCGGAGCTGGTACTCTGGTAAGAATGTCGCAGTCAGAGTCTGAGTCGCTAGACTGTTTTCGCGGGGTTCTATATAGGCAGAACGCTGAGTTCATGAGCATTAAAAATACAAACAAATAAATGCCTGCGCCGGCCAGTGGCCGCAACAAACAAAACGCGTCAAAAGGCGGTCGAATTACGCCTTAGCTCTGCTCGACGAAATTGTATGTGTTGTTGCACCACGATTTTAGGCTGGCACAAAATTTTAGACTGGCACAAAAATTTTTAGACTGCCGCAAAATTTTAGACTGGCACAAAATCGCTCGTATGAATGCCTCAAAGGTACAACCGATGCTATATACAGTGTCGGGTCGTGATACACTGCGACACTCTAATTACAAGAAAACGATCACGTTTACTTCTATGCTCGCGGGATTCACCACCAACTACCTGTCGGGCTCGATATTGATATGAGCAACAGGAACTACAAAATCGAGGCGAAATGCAGTCCACGATTTCTCTCCGGGTTACAACCGCGGATATGTCTGGATGCGTATAAAAGTTATCAACTTCTCAAAAATCATAGGAATAGCAGACAACTTAGAAATAACTCTATAGTTCTGAACATTAAACTTGTTTCCTTTTCTAACGAGAGGAATAATAAATGATTCTTTCCAAATGTTAGGAAGAGAACTTAACTCCACGGACTAATTAAATACTTTTTACAAAGGCTTTGAGAGACCTTCAGCACAGCACCTAACCACGCAGACTGGTATTTCATCAGGTCCCGGTGTAAATACGGGATTGATGATCGTTTGGTTAATTAGTAGTGAATTTTCTGTGTTCAAGGGGTTCGAAATTCAACTAGAAACATTTACATGACAGGATATGGCAAGCCAGGAAGATAATTCTAAAAACTATGTCGTTTGAAAAATTTATCAAATAAATCGGCAATATCTGAGCCAAATGTCATTTTCATTGGGTAATCCTTGTAGCATTGGTTATTTAGAATAGTGAAATTAGATCGAGCACTCGGATATCGAGTGTAGTCCAAGAAAGAGACAGATTTCTCGAATTTCCCGTACATCCTTGAATTTATATTTTTTAGTTGGTTAATTCCCGTGTAAACCAAACAGGTTTGTTAGACCTAATTGAATCAGAAATCAAATTGATTGTTTAAAGTGAATTTAAAGGAGGATGTTAATTTTTGTGCTAACAGAGACCGCAAAAGGTTAATTGAACATGAATTTACCTCGTAGGTAAATGATGATTTCCTGTCAAAAAATTAAACTGATGTCATTTATACCGACTTCAGTACAGCACTTGACTCTGTACACCATGAAATCTTACTGCTCAAACTTGATCTTATAGGGTTCCCTTCATCTCTCCTGGCTTGGATTTCGTTTTACTTACACGGAAGAACCCAAAGATTATTACTTAGATCCACATGCTACCCCAGGTGTACCCCAAGTTAGTCATTTTGGTACTTGGGTTGATTAAACGTTGGTCGAAGGAGTTTAATGACCCCTTCACAACGAAACTTCTTTATATATCGCTTGTAGTGAAAAAAGAAGTGAAAAAAGTATATTGGTTTAGCGCAATGTCCGTCATGCTGTCCGTCCGTCTCTCCGTTTAACCGTTTGTCCGGATGAACACAACTTTTTTCGGCGATTTTGGAAATAGAGATTTGAAATTTTAGATATATTCTTGTAGTTATTTGCTTCATACAAAGGGTTAATTTATTTATGCCATGCCCACTGGGAGGCTGGAAAATCGATAACATGTCGATACACCTCAAAACCGATATCGATAAAAGGTGAATATTGCCCACAATATTAAATTTAGAGTCACCAAATTTGGTATGTAGATTGCTAATGGCTTCCCGAAAATTTAAATTTTTACGTTACGCCTACTAGAACGCCCCCCAGCGCCCACGCCTTAAAAAATCGGAAATGGCTATATCTCCCGCAGTTTTTAAGCTAGAGACTGCATATTTGGAATATCTATAAATCTTCCCCAAACATTGAAAAAAATGTCTGACCACGCTCCATCCCGCCTCGTTCACAGTACGCTGAAGTTCGTATTGTTGTTTTGAAAAAATATAGGGGTGGGCGTGACCAAAAGTTTTCGACTCGATCTTATGAGGAGGTCACCCACACACTGTCTGCCAAATTTGGTGACTATAACTTTAAAATTGTGGGAGGTATAGTTTTTCGCGGCTTGTGACGGCGGGAGTGGGCGTGGCCGGGAACTTTGCTTACTTTGCCAGGGGGTGACCAGCCATCTACCTTTAGAATTTTGTGACTAGCTGTATAAGTGTGGGAGATATAGTTTTTTGACTTATCGGGGACGGGAGTGGGCGTGGGCAGCAAATGTTTTCTGTGATGCTTAGGGGAGCTTTTCAGTATATATAGTATATTCCAAATATGAATACCTTTATATATCACTCAACTTTATTATTATTTGATTATTAGATTTATTTGTGTACACTTTTTTCTACAAACCCTTTGGTATATTAATCTTACGTTAAGTTTGCGCGAGTTTTGAGTTTTGTGAGCGCACTCCACAAATCTGTGATATGGCTGCTGTATTTAGATACGTGCAATTAAACTTTGCCGAATTAAAATATTAAGGAATACCAAAAAATAAATGTTCGAATTTAAATTTGAAATGCGCACCTTAACTTTAAAGATGGAGGGGAGGGAAAACACATTGTCGTTCAGATAAATGCCATCTGGAAACAGAAGTTTGAGTGTGGTGATATTTTAATTATTTATTATCACCAGAGGTTGGGCGGGAACGGTATGGCAACAACAGCAAAGTCACCGACTAATGTCCGATATCGTATTAGTTAAATTTGTTCCTCGTTTTTCCACTGGCCGTTGTTAACGTTTGAGTCAGCTGTTTAGTGATGTGCAGATTTGTATAGTATTGTGTGATTAGTCGTGACGACGGGCAAGGGAAGACCCACACCAAAGAGAGTACTGGCTGGCTGGCGCTGCCCTTGAAAATTTAAAATTTTTCCCGGTGTCCGCTTATTCGATGCAAAATTAAACAAATCAAAATAAAGCCGTTTGGATAACCTTAAATCCGCGACATACCAGGATAAAGTCGTATTTCTGCAATTGCGCGTTCTAAGAAGGAACTGAGGTGCATGCCAACGAGGAAGAATTGTAATAATAGTGATAAGTTGGATCTGAAGGCTTACGTGGCGTGTCTGAGTGACAGGACAAAATGTCCCACACCTCTCGCAAATGCGACCGAGGGGCACGCCGCAACCATACGGAGACGAAGATCGTGAACAAATGGACAGATGACAAAGGACTATCGTTTTAAGAATAGGAATAGAAAAAGCATTACGTATTACATGGAAAAGATAGTTAACTAGCACATAAGATCCGAAATAGGTATTGGATAGCATAGTTAGTATGCCACGGTAAAAAATTGCACGTATTACGGCTCGGAACCGCAAGTTTGGCTGAGTAATTCGGTAGAATCAATTTCGCCATTGATTAGTTTGCTTAAGAAGATTACACCAAGCATAGTTCTACGATTAGAAAGAGAGAAAGGATTTATTAGTAAGAGTGTACTATATTCCAGTTAACACCCCGGAGGGCAAAAAGCGGAAATTGTTTTTGTACAGATTCAATTCAATTCAATTCTGGGGACACCATACAAAAAGATCCATATTTAAGAGTTTGACGAACAAGTGAAGTATATAAGGTTTTAGTAACGTACGGATCCTCAAATTTTTTTGACCAGCACTTTATGAATCCCAGGACTCCAAAATCTCGATTAGCAGCAGTAGAAATATGCTTGTCAAACTTAAGTTTGGGATCTAGAACAATACCCAATTAATTAACTGACTCAACACGCTCAAGAGGTTTACCATTAGAAAAACAATAATTTTAAAATGGCGGGTATTCGTCTTTAAAAATACATTAATTTACACAAACTGTAATTAAGCTTTAATACATTTACGTGACACTAAGTTTGAAAACTGTCAAGATTGGATAGCAACCTTTGACCAGACAGAAAATTAGTAGACGACAGATAAAGTTTTACGTTATCGGCGTACATCAGCTGATGTGCATACTCTGATCTGGAGTAAAGTTAGGTTATTAATTCAGTTTGGCAGTGGCAATATTTAAGTTATTTTTTATTTTCTTTTGTGCAGTCATACAATTATCTGTTTTCTTCCTCGAGTTCCTTTTCAAGACTGTGTGGGTGTCTGAGCTGTCGCAGGGGGATATTTAAATTCCTTTACAAAGTAACTCCAAGTCCGCGTAGAACATAAAGAAAACCACCATAAGGAAAATGCTGCGGATTATTTTTTGAACTTTTTCTTATTGATTGGCAATATTTTTTGTTTTTTTTTCGGTAGTCCTACAGTAGCTTTTTTTATTATAGTTGTTTAACGAACATGGTCACCAAACACGGTCCAGAGGGCAGCCTAACGATGATAGCTTGTGGAGTGAAGGCGATGGTACATACTAGGTAACTCCGTCGCACCCGTTTAGCACTCTAGGTATCCCTCCCACCAGTACGACAAGGTGACGTAGGGGAGCAGATGACAAAGGAATAACGTTTTAAGAATAGGAACAGAAGACGCATTATTTTTTAAATGGATTGTTATAACTAAAACATAATGTACGGAAATTTATGGGAAAGCGGTAAATAATTCCTCGTATTTCTGCTCGGAACCGCAAAACTAATTTGGTTGATTAATTCGGAAGAATCAATTTCCTCATTAGTTTGTGTAAGAAGATTACACGAAGCATGGTTCTACGATTAGAAAGAGAGGGAAGATTTATTACTAATAGTCTACTATGTTAAGAAGGCATACGAGAATAAGGATTCCAGTTAAAACCCCGGAGGGCAACTGGAGTATATAGACTTTTAGTAACATAGGGATCGTCGAATTCTTTCGACCAACGCTTTGTAAATCCCAGGACTCCAAAAGCTCGATTAGTAGCAGTAGAAATATGGCTGCCAAACTAAAGATTCGGATCAAGAAGAATACGAAAAAATTAAAAATGGGAATTCGTGTATACTGTGATTAAGATTTAATAAATTTACTTGACATCAGGTTTGAAAACTGTCAAGGTCGAATTGCAAACTTTGGCCAGTTAAAGAATTAGTATAAATTATATCAGTTTGCATTTTATTGCTGATGTATGCCGATGACGTCAAACTTTGCCAGTCGTCTACTAATTCATGCACTTGGAGGTTAAAGAGATGGATGAATGCTCTTGAGAAGTTTTTTTTCCGAATCGAGTTTCTTTAACTTGGCCAATTTTAAAAATTGCCATGCTCGATAGGTTTCGCGGTCCTTGGTCCGAACATGATTGAATGCACGAGCTCATAAATCGGTAGCGACAGTCGCGTCCGGTTTGCAGAATCCATTGCCAGACAGACATCTGGTACAAATTATAAAGAAAGGGCCACGGGAAAATTTATATTTACCGTCATGCAACTGATCAACGGTAAATATATCCATCGCATACACATAAATGAAACGGTGCAAGATATCGAAAAAATGTTAAGCTCGTTCTTCGTATGGGGTATAGGAGAATGTAAAGCCGAAGTTTTTGTCTTTAGCTTCTGTAATTTCAGATATTGATGCGTTTATACTGCGGAGGAGAAAAGAAAAGTCAATCCGTTTGCCGCCGCATTAGTTTTAAAATAACTTGTGTAATACAGTTGTTCCCCAGCGGTAGAATGAAAATTCAAAGGAATAAATAAAAAGATTAAAAGATTTAAATTAAATATAAATATTAAGATTCATAAAATTTGCAAGAGGCGAGTGACAATATATACCCTAATCCATAAAAGATCCGGAGCGCATTCTACATATGGTGCAGCGCTACAGCACCAATCTCTCCACTTACGACAGGTGATGACATAGTAAAGGATGCTGCAAACCAGGCGGTGATTATCCTAAACAAGGAATCACTCGGCACATTAGAGCCATTTGAGAGTGATTGAGGGTTATCTGTACAATCCTTGAAAATATGGACTTTTCACCACTGTAAAATCTGCCTCTTTCTCTCCGGAGAGTGACATCTGAAAAGGCCACCACTGTAAAGCAGCATTTGCAGCTCTTCTGCTTCGCCTGACTGGGGGTGGACCCGAAAAGTTTAATTCAAAGAGTTTTTGAAAAATAGGAACAGTCTTCAACAAAACTTCTTTTCTGATCATAGACCATAGTATATAAATCTTTAAGGACTACATGGTCAACTATTTTAAAAAATTCTAAACCAAATAATACCAGAAACAAAATTGTCTGGGCGTCGACGGTAGAACATAAGCAGGTGCAACTGTCACCAATTGGCTTAAAACCATTTTCAGACAACATCTCAAAACAACCCATATAACAGATGCCAGGAAGAAATCGAGAGATGTTTTTATACCCAACGTCATTAACGTCATTCTGGGGCTGAGGCAGAAGCCATATTCATTGATCAACTATTTGCTTTCATCCCGGATCGCGAGAGCTACACTTGATTATTCGACTGTCCCTATGTCCACTCCACTCCCATCTCCACTCTTATGGAACATTGCAGTAAAAAAACTGCTTTGTGACATGAAAAGGGAGGGATGTCAAACAGTTGGTTATGCGAATGGCGATGCAATCATGCTCACCCGTAAATATCTATGGAAACTATGTCATCTGATGACAGGAAAACTAAAGCAACGGTAGGTCCACCCTGCAGAAAGGGAGCTGCTCTCTAAAAGATTGTGACGCAGAAATGTGCACAATATAAACATCAATACAGTAATACAAAAATTACACGCTAAAAAACAAAATACCCGCACTTGAAATAGAACTGTCAACTTTTAAAATTTAATATCAAACCAACACAGCTAAACTGCTGCTGTGCTTGGCTCCCACTATGGAAACTAAATTCATGTATAACTTATAAACTAAGAGTATGATCCTAATAAAATTTGCAGTGCTTAACAAGAGCATTGAAATCTATGTACAAACCAATGTCCAACTCCGTAGTATTTGAATTGTGTTTATTTTGTCATATTTTTGGATATATCGACATTTTGTTTGCTCTAGCTCTTATGGTTTTTAAAATCTACTTTAAAAACCGAGTCAAAAAACCGATAAATATCGATAAAAAGAAATCAAGATGAGTTGTTGGTGATTTGAAATAAACTTGATCTGCCTATGGTATACACAAACTTCACAAACTTCACAAACACCAACTTCAGAATTCTAGCTTCTGTAGTTTCCGAAATCGACGCGTTCATATATACGGACAGACAAGCAGACGGTCGAATGTCGAAGATGCCTCCGTTTGCCCACTTCATACATTTGCACAAAACCATTATACCCTGATATACCCATTGTCAATGGGTTGAGGGTAGAAACACACAGTAGTCATGTTATACATACAATGGCACTGTTCAGAGCAACTCCTCACTATAGGATTAACAGAGGACTTTTAACTGAGCAGCGACGAGCATTCACTGTGTTCAGCGCGGGCCGACATCAGAGTCAAGGTGGGCTTGGCTATTAGTTTCAAGCTGGAAGTACCTCAGAACATAGCTAAATTTTCCTTTGTGCGAATTTTGGAGACACAACGTTGTACCTATTTCACCCCTTTGGAATTGTACTCCTCGTGACTTATCTTGTAATCTTGAGACGAAGTTATACTTCTCTCACCCACTTTATACCGCAAGCAGAATGGTACTCCAATCGAATCTCGAATCTTGAAACTGACTGAAATTTGGTGACTACGTCTGAAATTGTGGGACATATAGATTTTCACGATTTGCGGGAGCGTGGTGTCTGGGGCTATTCTAGTGGACGTAGCCAGGATGTCAACGTGGCAATTTTTTTGAGGAGGTGATCAGCAAACTACATACGAAGTCTCTATCCCTAAAATTTATCTTACAACTGAACAAATGGCATGTGCCTCAACGTTAAGATCAGGTAATTTATTTTGATTTTGGCCCACATGTTTGAGCAGCTCCTGGTAATTGGCTGACTTAAACGCGGTGCTTGCGAAGCCCAGTAGATTTGCGGGACAAAGTGTCCGTTACCACTTTTTGACTACCTTTGCGATGCTCTATTTTGAAGTTATAGCCTTGTAGTTGCACTGACGAGCGAGCCTTTCAATTAGGTTCTTCATGGTCATCAGCCACTTCAAGTTGGCATGGCCAATGAGGCACATGAATAGCTTTCCCTCAATATATGGCCTGAACCTTCGGATACCTAGTACCTGTTGTTCTGGATCCTTTTGGAACAGCACCGCTCCTGAGCCAAACTGGGACGCATTACATTGCACACAGAAGTGTTTGGAAAAATCAGTATGTAAAAGCTCATCTATTATTTGTAATGCTTCCTCACTAAGAATAAATTTTAAGTTACCTTTCTTGAGCATTTCGGTCTGCGGAGCGGC
Organism: Drosophila sordidula; assembly: GCA_035047465.1. Classification (NCBI taxonomy): domain Eukaryota; kingdom Metazoa; phylum Arthropoda; class Insecta; order Diptera; family Drosophilidae; genus Drosophila; species Drosophila sordidula. The sequence continues at coordinate 972,663 of JAWNPQ010000031.1, read as the reverse complement.
CATAGTCGCGAAAAAATTGACGGTACCAGCCTGATGGTACCGGATGCATTCGCTACAGGGTAATGAGTAGGCGTCTTTTACCGTCAAAATGTTGAATTGGCGTGCATCAAGTCACAAACGGTTTTTACCCGGCCTTCGCACTTGGGTGGTGCGGTTATTCCATGGGCTATCGCTCTGCTCTATTACTCCCAAATAAAGATTTTATCAACTGTGTCATCCACGACCTTTTGCATAGCTGGCAATAGAGGGTAGGGTCGGTCTTTGAGCGGTTGGGCCCCTTCGATTAAGTTGATGGAAATCTATTGGACGTAGATATACTAATAAAAAGTACATTCATGTGGCCCAACGATACCAAGCACGCGCTGTTAACGCGCGGACTCAGGCAAAATACCACCCACCTCCCGCCCATTCGACCGAGGGGCACGCCGCATAACGTGAGGTGCATCGCAAAACTAATTTGGCTGACTAGTTCGGAAGAATCAGTTTCCCCATTAATTAATGTGTGTAAGAAGATTACACCAAGCATGGTTTTACGATTAGAAAGCGAGGGAAGATTTATTACTAAAAGTCTACTATGTTAAGAAGGCATGCCAGACTTTGGATTCCAGTTGAGACCCCGGAGGGTAAAGAGCATAGATTGTTTTTGTACAGATTCAATTCTATCCGTTGAACCTTGTATTGGGGACACCATATACAAAACTCATATTCAAGGATTGGACCAAAGTGATGTATATAGCCTTTCGACTAGCGCTTTATAAATCTCAGGACTCCAAAAGCTCGATTAGCAGCAGTAGAAATATGCTTGTCAAACTTATGCGTGGGATCAAGAAGAATTCCCAAATCACTAACGGACTCAATACGCTCAAGAGGTTTATCATTAAGGAAATAATTATTAAAAAATGGCATTCGTCTATAGAAAGACCTTAATTTACACTTACTGTGATTAAGTTTAATAAATTTACTTGACACCAGGTTTGGAAACTGTCAAGGTCGGATTGCAAACTTTGGCCTGCTAGAGAATTAGTGGACGACAGGCAAAGTTTAACGTCATCGGCGTACGTCAGCACGCGAGAGAGGCTTATCACATTATTATTATGAATAAAGTGAATAGCAACAGACCTTGTGGTACTCCGGAAGTAACTTAGAAACAAGGCATTTGAAGTAAACTTCTTGGGTTCTTAAAGACAAATAGTTAGATATCCAAACTATTAAGTTATTTGGAAATCCCAGAAGATGAATCTTAAGCAGTAAAAGCGATTAACAGAGTCAAACGCTTTACTGAAATCAGTGTAAATGACATCTGTTTGCATTTTATTTTGAAATCCTTCAATAACAAAAGACGCGAATTCCAATAGGTTAGTGGTAGTTGATCTATAGTTCATAAGCCCGTGCTGGCAGGGAGAAATAATAGATCTACAAGGATATTGTAGTTGAAAAGTTATCAACTTCTCAAATAGGTTAGAAATAGCAGAGAACTTAGAAATACCTCTATAGTTCAGTACATTAGACTTGTTTTTTTTTTTTAAGGAGAGAAGTAATAAATGATAAGTAATAAATGAATTCCAAATGTTAGGAAAAGAGCTTAAGAGACCCCCAGCACAGTACCTAAGCACGCAGACTGGTACTCCATCAGGTCCCGCTGAAAATACAGGCGTGATCAAAGGTCCAAAAATGCAGTTAGAAACATTTACATGATAAAGGTATGGCAAATGAGATAAATAATTCTGAGAACTACAGATCGTTTGAAAAAATTTAGCAAATAAATCGACAATAGTCTGATCTGAGCCTGCAGTCGTTTTTTTCAAAAAACACAGGTGATGGCAGTGTTGAGTATTTACGCTTCGCATTAACGAGTTAAAGAACCGTTTAGGATCCCGCTGGAACTGCATCCTACAACTTTTCAAGTAATCCTTATAACATTGGTTATCTAGGACAATGAAATTACATCGAGCAATCAGATATCTAGTGTAATCCAAGAAAGAGCCACGTTTCTTGAGTTTCCCGTACATCCTTGACTTTTTATTTTTTAATTTGGTTAAATCCCGTGTAAACCAAACAGGTTTGTTATACCTAATTGAATCACAAACCGGGATACATGTATCAAAAAGATGGTTTAAAGTGGAATAAAAAATCATGATTGCACTATCCATGTCCCTATATATGTAAAGCAGAGACCAGTCAGTTTGGGATAAGAGCTGACTTAGCTTGGTAAAGTCGGTTTTCCGAAATTGGCGAGCTCGCTCTGGGGGGTTATACCAGGGTTTAGCACCCGGGCAGGTAAATCAATTAACACCTCTACAGTGGGGTGATAGGAATCTTCCGGACATTATATTGGCTCAGTACGGGAAACAGACATGAAAGTTTGATCCAAAACAAAAATAAATTATCAAGAAAATCATTTTGAGTCGTGGAATGTTGTTCTGCGTCCGTCGTTCCTAAGCCACTTTATTCAAAAAACAGAGACTCTCGCTTCACCTCCACTAAGTCACTCCTTTCTTACCAGTAATTCTTCGGTTTGGCTTTCAGTTGAGATTGCTTTCTCGAGTCGTAAAACGGCTGGGGCGATATTAAACGTTCGCCAGAAATCATTCCCAAAATAGGCTCATGTTGCAATTAAGGCCAGATGAAGAACGTTACGATTTTATTTTTCCCTCCATACGTGATTAGGAGATCGACGCGACCGATAAACGCCCAGTTCTCCGACCAATTCCCGACTTCTTTTTTCTAGCAGACTAACAATCGCTATGTGTCTAAATGGACTTTTATGAGGTGATCCTTTACTAAGAATTCTGTAAATACACTCGAGTCCGTTTGTTCGGCTCTCCTAGGTGCTATCACGACTTGTTTTTTTACAATGCGACGTCTGCTAAAACGGTCTCGTCTCTTCCTCCTACGACGCACCACCATTCCCATCGCATCCAAATGTTGAGCATAACGTATCCTATTTCATGCTTCAATCGATTGTCTAAATCTCTCCTCAGCAGATAAATACCTCATCAAATTTTTAATATTACTATTATTTATTCATCTCGGGCGTTAAGTTAGTTCTGCTCGTGGGCGCACTGTATCCCCGAACGTGAGTCGTCCGTCCATTTCACGCTCACCTGACTGTTTCCCGAGAATTCAGGATACTTTGGAGATATGGTGTCTGGTTCCATAGATGAATAATCCCGAAAATCATGGCCGCCTTCCCCACAGTTCCGTCTGGTCACAACGTTCCTCTTCTTACAATTTCTGAGAGCCCTATCCTATATGGCAAAGAAGTGTATGTCGGCCGGCTTTAGTGCTTACCGAAATTGCTTTCACTTCGTTGACTTCGTCAGGCAACTGGTCAACGGCATATATGTTTATCGTTAAAAATCGAAATCGAAACAGGGTTTTTTTTGCATATCTCGGAACTAGAGCTACCAAATATGTATAATATTTATTATCATTATTATTATTAAAATATAGGATATAGTTATAAACTATCAAACTAACTATGTTTTAAATAGCACTGACTGCTGTGATCGTTGGCTAAAACAAGCACCACAACCACAGTCAAGAATGGGATTTGAAACTGAATCGTCGTTGTTCAGTTGCCTAAAAGCTTGAGCACTTAGACAACTCAACTACCGAAGACCTCACTTACCAGCTGTTTATTTATTTGGGCTGCAGTTTTTTATCGCTTATTTATTTTGAACTATTAGGCCCTATCTAATTTAACATATTTGCATATAATATAATTAATAATTGTTTCGCCGTTTGATAATTCTTTGTTTCGTTTGAATTCTTAAGAAATTCAATGTTCAAAAGAGTGGCAAGGTGTTCGAAAGTCAAAGTCCAAGCTGTTCTTGAAATACAGATACACTTATTGTTGATTTATACATTGTTGCTGTTGGTTTAATTCTACAACATGCTTATCTATACACTATATACATAAATAGATAGATAGATTACTAAAAAACCACTTGGATATTAATTTAGGCTATGGAAATATTAATGATAATGATTGATGATAACTGAAAATTCGCTTTGTTCTATAATCTTCGGTTACAATTTGAGTATTTATTTTTGTTATTTATGTGATTGTTGTGGTTTACGTAACGTTTCTTTTATATTTATTTAATATATGATCACTCACGAGACTCCACCATATAATAATAATAATACACTCAAACACAATCCACTCAATTGATTGTCTAATCTTTATAAAATTTATAAGTCTTTAATAAAACATCCAAATTTATATGTATGTTTAAACGAAACTGAAAGGTTGTACATCATAAATTGTGCTTTTTTTCAATAATGTTAGGGAGGTATCCAAAAAATTGCAAATTCTTTATTTGTGTATGCAACCCTAACCAATATTTTTTTATTTTTTTTTATATAGTTTTCGAATCAACAACTTTATTTTTTCTACCACAATCAAATTGAAATTATTAACTGCAAGTTTTTAAATTTAACTTATGTTGGTGATAGCTTATCTATCTATCGAATAAGGACACTCATCTCTAAATATGTTCGATATTCGAAATATATTTCTCAAATATTTAATTTTTTTAAGTACTAAACTTTCTTTCCTCAGTCGAAAATCACCGAAAATCTACAGGACCTAAGCTAAATTATTACCATAAAATTCTATCTTTGCATTCAAATTCAAGTCGTATAGTTCCCGATACTTATCGAATATCTTCCGCGATTGTAAGAATCGTGTAAGAATTAATCGAATATTCTAATCAACATCAAAGATGTTAAAAAATCGATGTTATCTTATAACACTATAAAAATTGTAAACATTCTTAAATCTGGGAATTTCATACTGTTGAAATTATTTCTATTTAAAGATTATACCATGAATTGCAGTCATCTTATTGAAGTTCCACTGCGTACAGGTGGAGGAAAAAAAATGAAAAAAAGGAAAGAACTTGATGCTCTGATAGCACATTCTTTAATAAAAAGAGGCTCCCGCCGTACTATAAACTCACAGGATAAATTATTGTCAGTATCAACTGATGACCTTGATGATTTCGCTTGGGTAATAAGTTTAAATACAATTGTTCATAATAAAATTCAATACATGTGTATATTCATATGCATAGTTGCATGTGTGTATAAATATGTATGACTATTGTTTTAATGTATATGTACATACCAATATTTTTATTCAGATGAGCGTTGCTAGTATCCGCCGCAATCATAGGAAGGAAATATATGTTCGTAAGTGTGGGCCTTTGCTTCTTGGATTTACAACCGCTTTTTTTGTGACTATCTTATACTGGTTTTACTTTGATTTACGTCAACAAATATCGGAATTTCAACAAAAATTTGAAGAAGGTAAATGTTTTAAATGTATATGTACATATACAATCAGCCCTAAAAGTATTGGTACACCTTGTTGTCTGCCGAAACGCTTGCGCATTATATTGTCAAATACTGTTGTATCTGTGGTGTGAGCATTTAGATTGGATTTTCGTTAATATATTGTATTTTACAATTGCGTGCTGTATTGTTTTTCGTATATTGCAAAATAAGTAAAACAAAAGAAAAGTTAGAAGGTTCCAGTCGGGAACGTCCGACTGGGAAATACCCTGAACACTGTGTTTTCAAACATTTCAGTGCCCTTGCTTTCATACACACATACAAATGTAAACGCAGGCTGTGCGCTGTGAACAGCTGCTTCGCATGTCCTCCACTATGGAAACTAAATTCTTATATAACTTCTAAACTAAGAGTATGATCTTAATGAAACTTTCACGGCTTAACAAGAGCATTGAAATCTATGTACAAACCAAGGCGCAAGTCCGTAGTATTTGAATTGCGTTGTTTTAACATTTTTGCATATATGGGGCGAATCGTGGCAGGTATTCAAAATCCGATTATTTTTTTGAGATATTTTCAAAAAACGGAGTCAAAAAACCGATAATTATCGATAGTAAGAAAACGAGATGGGTTTTCGATGATTTCAAATATACTTCATCTGCGTATGGTATACACGAACTGAAAAAGTCCAAGTTCAGCTTTGTAGTCTCCGAAATCGACTTATTTACCCATTTTACATGGGTTCAGGATATAAAAACAAACGTCCCAGTCGAGAGTCAGCACTTCACTCATTCACAGTGTGATAACAACCAACATCTGTAACGCATTATGTGTATGTTATTTTTGCAATGCTAATATTTAATATATTTGTATGAAATTAATATGTAGATGTATCCGTTTACAGTCGACTAACTAATACTCCTATAGTTTGCAAGAATGTAATGATTTTCCCTAGCTGAGAGGCCTAATTTCTCTTATACTAAGATTGTGGCATCCGAGCCAGTTTCAGCCCGGTAGTGGCCCGGTGTTTCGTAGCTCACAATCCAAAATGCCATACCCTACATTCTTTTAATTGTATACGCTTGTGTAGGCTGCAGTATACCGTTGGAAAGCCTGCAATAATTAAAAGTGGGTTTTTACTCATATTCAGAGGTTTATCAGTGCGTTTCTTGTTAAAAGTGCCTAAAATCCTCATTATTTGTCTTGCACCTTTGCTAATTTTTTTTCATTCCAGCCGTACATCAGAAGGAATATGTAATTTGTTTCATTAGAGCTGGTCTCTCCACAAAAAGATTTTGGCCCCTTTAAGGCAGAGCTAGCCCCTTCCTGGCTACTTCCTGCTTTCTGCTACTTTAATGCCTGCGTGGCCTGTGACCGAGTAGATAGTTACTCAATTGGTCTTGCTACTTACGAACATCTGAAATACGAAAGCAAAAACCACATTTAATTCGGGTAAGAAACGCAGAAACTTTGTATGGACGGGCACATATTCATATATTCCTATATTATATATATTGTACAATATATACGTCAATAGTTGTTCTTAAGTTTAGTGGCGACCGAAAATTATAAAATATTAATTTTGGGCTCATTGCTGCTTGTGCGTAATGATTATATACAGCCGTTGACAACTAATTGGAAACGATGGTTTTGACTAAGTGTCATATATATTTCCGAAACTTTATATGGGCACCGAAAAAGTTAAACATTTTTTACATATTAACGAAACAAAATATAAAGTTGGATTTCAACAGATCATATATATTTATATATAATGGAGGTTTTTCTATAAAATGAGCATGTTCGACCGAGTCAACTAATTGGAAACGAACATAATAACATAAAAAAAACAAAAGATAAACATAACAAATAATTTAAAAAAAAAAGCATAATAGATTAAAATAGTATCCTTACTTTGTGGGGAATCCATTTTGCATCAATAAAGCTACGCATCGATCCTATATTTGTATAATAAGGTACTTGCACCTTTCTACAGGTATTACATACCAAAACTTTCTAACTTCTTTGAATATTATATAAAAATTCATGATTTTTTGCTTTGCGACGACTTTTTAAGGTTATCCCATTAATGTTCGATATGATTAACCTCCGGGCTCAACGATAGCCACTCGAAAACAGTAATGTTTTTTGCTTGAAAAAATGTTTTCGTTCGATTCGCTTTATGTTTAGAACCATTATCCTGCTTGAAACTCAAAATAACGGTCATATTTTTATCCGACCACGTATTAAAACATTATAAAGCATGTTAATATATTTCGCTTTGGCGCGTATGCCTTTTATGCAGTGTAAAGGACCAACTCAATTTCAGGCGAAGATTGCCCATACATTAATATTGCGACCTTCATGCTCTACAATGGTTAATGCATATCTAGGACTTAATTCTAAGCTTTTTGGTCGTCGATCACGTTTTCTACTATCCAGACCAAGACAATGAATCTTTATTTTAGCACTCCAGACCAAATATTTCTATTTTGTCAACATGGTTCTTAGCAAATTCTATTCTACGCTTTCTCTGTTTGATAGTCACAAGTATCTTCGTCCGTGAAAAGCGCACATGGAGGCTAGCTTTAATCAACCATCTAAAAATGATCAGTTTTGATATTTCTAAGCTCAAACTAATCAACATTTTCGCGCTGAATATACACAGGACATTACTAGGAGGAAATTTGAACTTCAATATAATCTGACAATGTATGATTTTGCAACTATTGCGCTGTCTTTTTTTTTCGTGAAACGTTTTCTGTTGTATAATTTATTTATAAATAGTTAATAGCATTAAAAACTATTTGTTGTTAGCCATTTAACGGCGTTGCTGTACCCTGATAGGTCCTGCCGGAGCTCCGACGCTCTGTAATTGTTTTACGAATAGCTGAACGCCCGATTTCACCAGTAAATTTGATAAACGATGTTCCAATGACCAAAATGTATTACAAATACATTGTAAGAACTAAAAACAATAAAAACTTATTGAAATATTTGCAAAACTTTTAAAAATATGAAAAATTCTTTACCAAATCAAATGGGTTTCCAATTAGTTGTCACACATAAACCATGGTTCGCAATGCACTAATCGCAATTATTACAAAATCCAAAGATAGAACTTTTACCGTTAATTTAAAGAAGAATAGTGGAGGAATAGAAAATGCATAAAAATATTCCGCTAGGACTGCTGGTATTGTCCTGAGTACAGTAAATACAAAAGGGCGATGCTCGTTTCCAATTAGTTGTCAACGGCTGTATGTACATACATTTTGCTTCTCTTTAAGACCAAATTCGGGCTGTGTAGTGTGAGCGAGCAACAAATAACCGGGATTTCGATCGGCCCTGACAAAGAAAACGGCTCGCTTACTCTCTGTTCTCTGAGATTATGAGCGAAACCGAATACCCCACGCAGAAAATATGCGCATGTTTTTGTTTTAGATGTGTCATCTATTATTTATATCTTATTTGGTTAGTGGTTTAGATTAAGTTTAAATATCCAGTAGACTGTCGATTCTAGTCATGGCTATTGAGTATCTTATGTTCTTTAGGTTCTGGTAGTACGAAATATTAAAAAGTTATTTCTTCACCTTTCCAAATGAATGATTGTATATTCCATGCGTTTATTTAATGATAGGGTATTGGGTATCACCCGGTCAATTGCCCTCGACTAGAGCACTCTTGATTTGTTTTCCATAGATGCAGCTTAAACAGCCACTATTAACATATGTATATAGCAGTAATCTATACACCGGTTAGCGGCATATATTGGGACCAGAAAATTAAACCATAAATTTAAGTACCATAAAACGAATGCCACATTTCTAAACATTTGTATGAAACCATATTTATCAAAACTTAAATCAATATACCTATAACAAACCAAAAAACCATTTAAAGAACTACTTTTAATTTAAAATATGCTTTTTTAACAATGTAATTAAGAATTTTACTTAAAAAACATGTGTTTGAACATCCTTTGTCGTTATATGGAAGTAGGGCTATGTTTACATTTAATCTTACCCAAGAACTACGTTCAGATATAGAATCATTAATCTCTATATCGGTCTGTCATTTCTATAGTTTTCCTAGCTTATTCAAGATCATCAACTTTTAATTTTGACTCGCGTACGGATATGAGTAATACGAATTATGGACTGAAAACTGTCTCGCCGTTGAACCGAAATGACTGCAAAGTAAAATACCGCTAACCAGTGTATAGATGTATATATAGCACAAGGGTGGAGGATTTAAACCTACTGTCATTATTATTATGCTGATTTCTGTGATTATGTTTCGGTTACGTGTGTTTGGATTAAAAATTAGTTTGTCTGTATGAATACATATTGAAATACATGAAACACTTTTTTGTGTGTATTAGTAAAATAATCATCGAATCATCGTTCATACAGACGGACAGGGCTAGATCAAATCGGGTAGTGATGCTGATTAAGAATATATATACTTTATGGGGTCGGAGATGCGTCCGTCTGCCTGTTACATAGATTTATTAATAATAATCTACTATGGTAAGAAGGCATGCGAGAATTAGGATTCCAGTTAACGCCCCGGAGGGCAAAAAGCAGAAATTGTTTTTGTACAGATTCAATTCTTTACTAATGAATCTTGTACTGGGGACACCATATACAACAAGTGAAATATATAGAATTTTAGTAACGTAGGGATCGTCAAATTTTTTCGACCTGCGATTTATGAATCCCAAGACTCCAAAAACTCGATTAGCAGCAGTAGAAATGTGCTTGTCAAACTTAAGGTTGAGATCAAGAAGGATACCCAACTCACCAACCGACTCAATAGTCTCAAGTGGTTACCATTAAGTGAATAATTATTCAAAAAGGGAATTCTTCTATAAAACGATATTAATTTGCATTTACTGTAATTAATATTTAATAAATTCACTTGACACCAGGTTTGAAAACTGTGAAGATTGGATTGCAACCTTTGGCCAGACAGAAAATTAGTGGACGATAGGTAAAGTTTTACGTCATCGGCGTACATTAGCACCTGGGAGTGGTTTATCACAGAAGGAAGGTCATTTATAAACAAAGTGAACAACAAGGACCGAAGTGACTTACTTGTGGTACTCCGAAAGTAACTTGAACAGGTTTAAATACAAGGCCTTTATAGTAAACTTTTTGGGTTCTTAAAGACAAATAGTTGGTTATCCAAAGAAATAAGTTATTGGGAAATCTCAGAAGATGAAGCTTATGCAGTAAAAACGAATGATTAACAGAGTCAAACGCTTCACTGAAATCAGTGTAAATGACATCTGTTTGCATTTTATTTTGAAATCCTTTAATAACAAGACGTGAATTCCATTAAGTTAGTAGTAGTATATCTATATTTCATAAACCCGTGCTGGCAGGGTGAAATTATAGATCTACAAAGATGTTGTAATTGAAAAGTAAGCAACTTTTCACAAATCTTTGGAATAGGAGACCACTTTGAAATACCTCTGAGGTCTGAACATTCGACTTGTTTTCTTTTTTAAGGGGAGGAATAATAAATCATTCCTTCCAAATGTTAGGAAGAGAACTTAACTGCACGGACAAATTAAATAATTTAAACAAAGGCTTTGAAAGACCTTCAGCACAGTACCTAAGCACGCAGCCTGGTACTCCATCCGGTCCCGGTAAAAATACGGGCTTGATGACCCTTAGATCATTTAGTGGTGAACTTTCTATGATCAAAATCCCAAAAATGCAGTTAGAAACATTTACACGTTAAGGATATGGCACACCAGGAAGATAATCCTTAGAACTATAAGTCGTTTCAAAATATTTTGCGAATAAATCGGCAATAGTCTAATCTGAGTCAGCAGACGTTTCTTCAAAAAATGAGTTGATGGTAGCGTTGATAATTTTCGCTTTGTTGACTTTCCATTCTTCAAATTGTTTAATTCCCGTGTAAACCAAATAGGGTTGTGGGACCTAATTGAATCACAAACCGGGACGCATATATCAAATAGATGGTTTGTAGTGGAATAAAATATCTCGATTGAACTATCCATGTTCCTACACATGTAAAGTCGAGACCAGTCAGTCTGCGATAAGAGCTGAGTTAGTTTAATAAAGTGGGTTTTCCGAAATTGGCGTGCTCGCTCTGGAGGTTTACTACCTGGGTTGAATGCATTTTTTGTGCGACATATTATCACACAGCCAGCAGCAAACAAACCCATCTTGACGTTTGCACGCACCTGTCAATTTTTTTTATAGCAGACAAACATTTCTTTAATTAGTTTTAATTGAGGGATAGACAAGATATAAATTTAAAATAGAGTAAGAAAACACAAGTAAAAACAACTGCACAATATAAAAGCAATGTATTCAAAATATGAACACACTAGGGTTAAATCAACTTAACGCTGATTTGTTCTTACTTACAACCGACCAACACCAACAACAATATTAATGTGAGCGCGGACAATACAGATCAGGGAGAGTTATTGTAATATTTGAGAGCGCGAAAAGATAAAAAACGTATGCAGAGAACAAAAATACAAAAAAAAAAAATACAAAAACAAAAAGAACAGGCAGCAATGCAACTGCACAAGTCATAAAGTATGCTTGCGCTGCTGTCTGTTGTTGTATTAAAAATTCAATTTAGAACATTTTGTATAAATACTGCCAATTACAGTCAAAACAAAATCGATTATAATTATTAGCCAAATATGCAGTTCGGCATAGATTAAATTGGTAAAAATCAACTATATCGAGGCGCAAGAAAAAAACACGTCCGTTGCGAATGCGATATGATTACTTTATTATATTCTTATAAAGAACAAATTCAATTCGATAATACAGACAATTAAAGACCACGTAGTGTCCGAATTATCGCGTTTTCCGGAAAACAGATTTCAAATAAGTGTATACGGCATACCCTGAACCCTGTATTTTTAAACATTTTCCCTTGTATTCATACATATACAAATAAAATCACACGTGGACATACACATGCCTGCAAACGAACGCTGCTTAGCCCCCACTATGGAAACTAAGTTCGTGAATATCTTCTAATCTAAGAATATGATCTTGATAAAATTTAGGTACTTTTTTTATTGTTATTCTCGGTCAGTAAGTGAAACGAGTATATTGGTTTTGTTCCATGTCCGTCATGCTGTCCGTATGAACGCAATATTTTTCGGCGCTATTGAAGATAGAGACTTGAAACTTGGCATATATACTTGTTATCTGCTATCTGCTTCAGACAAAGTGTTAAGATTTTTGTGCCACGCCCACTAGGAGGCTGTCAAATCGATAACATGTCGATACACCTCAAATCGCAAATCGATTAAAGTTGAATATTTCCCACAATATGAGAGTTAAAGTGACCAAATTTGCCATGTAGATTGCTGGTGATCTCCCTTTAAAAAAAATTCAGCCCTGATTTCCCGGGCACGCTCACTAGAACGCCCCCAACGCCCCCGCCTTAAAAAATCGGAAATGGCTATATCTCCCACAGTTTCAGAGCTAGAGTCGCAAACTTTTGAACATATATTTCTGGTGAGGTCCCCCAAACATGAGAGAGAAAATTTTGCGGCCACGCCCCCTTCCGCCTCCTCCGCTAAAATCGATATATTTTCAAGCTCAAAACGGTAACATGTGTATAATTTACACAATTTTAAAGCTAGAGACACCTATCTTGGTATGTAGATTGCTGGTGACCTCCCCAAAAGATTGAGACCTTGATATCCCGGCCACGCCTACTGCAACGCCCCCCAGCGTCCCCGCATTAAAAAATCGGAAATGGCTTTATCTTCCAAAGTTTTAGAGCTAGAGCCACCAAATTTGAAAGGTAGATTCGTTGTTAACTCCTTTAAATAAGGGTATAAAAATTTCCTGCCCACGCCCACCCCTTCGTACTCCCACTTCCGCAAATCGCGAAAAGCTATATCTCCCAGAATTTTGGAGCTAGAGTCACAAAATGTGGCAGACAGACTCTTAAGATCGAGCTGAAAAATTACGGCCACACTCACCCCCGCCCCTACGAAATATAAAAATTCTATATTTTTGCCGAAATAACAATAATAACTTCCATTACGCTGTCGGTTACGTCCGACTGCAACGTTCTTACTTGTTTTTTTTTTTTTCAATTTTTGCATGTATGTTCCGAATGGCCTAGCTATAAAATCCATAATTTTTATACCCTGAACCATTTAAAATGAGTAAAAAGGATATAATAGTTTTGTGCAAATGTATTTAACAGTCCGTACAACGAGCTGAACCGATTTAGCCGCGTCCGTTTTTATGAACGCAGTGGTATCAAAAACTACGAAAGCTAAAGACTCAAACTAAACGACAGTAGATTCTGTAATATCATACGCAGTAAGAGTTTATATCATTTTTTGTCAATATTTTGCACCGTTTTATTAATATCGATTTTAAGACATGATTTTTCTTAGTTTTCTTAGCTGGTCTCCTAGAATATAAGAGCTACAGCCACCCAATTCGGTTCAATCTGTTTTCGTTAAGCATACGCAAGCTAGGAATATTTCAGATTTGAATACCTCCCCCCACTCGCCCTATATATGAAAAACGCAATTCAAATACAACAGACTTGCGCTTATTAATAAAAATCCGAAGATTTCACGCAAAAGTGGCGAACCCATTGAATATTTCACAGCTGTCAGAAAGCGAAGTAAAGCGACCGAATATTGAAATAACTCAGAGCAAACAGAGAAAATGTTCTACAGTGTGAGGGAGCAAGTGGGAAAACATCTCCTATCTTTCTCAAAATGGTACGCTTACACTCAAATTCTCTAAGATTGTGAGTAAAATGAGGATGAGGGACCTGCCGCACAAAAAAATGCGCCACAATTTTTTTTTTTGGGTGGTCACCCATCTATCTATCTATATGTTATTTGGTTAGTGCTCAAACTTATGCTTTTATTATAATTAAAAATAAAAAAATGAATGAGTCTGGATTTTAGGGGTCAGAAAATCGCGCGGTGTTCGAATTACAGAATTACAGAGAATTCAAAAAACAGAAAACATTTTAATGTCCAAATTTGCGGGATGTCCGAATTAACAGGGGTCCGAATTAACGAGATTATTGTATACTACAGACTTGTGCTTTGTTTTGTATACAGATTTGAAAGTTAAGTACGGAAAATTATTATTATTATTATGCATTAAGATCATCAGTTTAGTTTAGATGTTTTTAACGAATTTAGTTTTGGTGTGCGTTTGTGTTTTTTTATTATTGGACGTAGATGTACTAAGGAACAGTGGCCCAACGGTGCAAAGCAATAATTTGAAGGGAAGATGAGAAGATTATACCAATCATGATTTTATAATTATGAAAAGAGGGAAGATTTATTAGTAATAGTCTATTAAGGTAGTGAGCATGAGGGAATTAGGATTTCTGTTATGACCCCAGAGGGCAAAAAGGAGAAATTTCAATTATATCCTCATAAACCTCGTATTGGGGACCATTTATATATTAGATGTACTAAAGAACAGTACATTTAAGTGGTCTAACTATGCCAAGCAAGGGCTTGTCAACGCGCTGACACAGGCAAAATGCCACCCACCTCCTGCCCAACTGACCGAGAGGCGCGCCGTATAACGTGCGGTGAGGAACATTGCGACAGATGGGCAGATGACACAGGACTAACGTTTTAAGAATGGAAACAAAAAAAGCATTACGTATTACATGGAAAACATTGGTTAAATAAGGACATAAGATCCGAAATGGGTTATGCATATCATAGTTAGTATCACACATTTGAGGGAAAAGCGGTAAACAATTTCTAGTATTTCTGCTCGGAACCGAAAAACTAATGTTCTATCCTGATGAACATTATATTAGCGACCATATAGAAGATCCATATTCGGATGAACAAGTGAATTATATAAGGTTTGAGCAACGTAAGGATCCTCATATTATTTCAACCAGCGCTTACTGATTCCCAAGACTCTAAATGCTCGATTAGCAGTAATAGAAGTATGCTTGTCAAATTTAAGCTTGGGATCTAAAGGAATACTGCTCATTCGGACAGACGGAAAGCATGACGGACATTGCACAAAACCAATATGCTCTTTTCTCTTTGTGAACGAATATAAAAACGAAATGTTAGCAGAAAACAATGCAACTGCTTAAGTCAACCAGTAATCTTGCGCTTCAGCTAGTTGTTGTATTTATTTTAAACAAGAGAGAAGCTCTAGTCGAAACGCCTGACTGGAGGATACACTTAACCCTGTATTTATATACATTTTAATGCCCTGGCATTTATACACACTTACACACAATCACAAAGAAACACACACAAAAATCCATGCCGAAAGCTGCGCTCTTCTCAGGCGTAATCACATGTGTATATTTCACACAATTTCAAAGAGTTACTAAACACACCGCCACCTTGACATCCCGGCCACGTCCACTAGAACGCCCCTCATCCACCCGCCCCAGTGAATTGCGAAAGGCTATCTCGCTCACAGTTTTAAAGCTGGAGGTAAAAAATTGAAAAGGTAGATTAGTGGTCACACCCTTTAAATAAGGGTAAAAAGAATGTCCCTCCCACTAACTCCCGCTAACATAAGGAACTGAAGAGATCTGATAATTAAAAAAATACCATTTATTTAGTGGGGTTGTGAGCCTGTATTATGCGAGTACAATAGCCAAATGCATACTACTTTGCATATCTTGAACCCATTAACATGTAAGGGGCCGTTAACATAGTCGGCCGACTAGGGGATACCCTGAAACCTGTCTTCATATATATGTCAACCCCCTTGCATTCATGCACACATACACAAAATTACACAGACAAATTCGTACCGTTTCTCATCCGCTGCATCCCCCAATGTAGAAATTAATTTGTAGATAACTGCACATCGTGCAGCGTGCATTTACATGTGTGTGTGTATGTGTGATTCTCTGTTTATGTGTATGAATGCAAAGGGACTGAAATGTATGAAATCACGGGGTTCAGGGTATCCCGTAGTCGGGCGCTCCCGACTACAGCTCCTCACTTTATATTAATTATTTTGTGGTATGAAAACTTTTGAAACACATCTATTCTATGGACAGTGATATGTCACATAGTTTGCATAAGATGGATATCTTATTTGGTAGTAACAAAATGAATGGGAAAATTTCATAGAAGGCATCACTATAAGAGGCCTTTAGCCATATTGTTGTTGGGAATCTGAATCTGTTTCGTGACATATTAGCAATAAATGGTTTGTGTGTATCTTCATCCATTTGCCCATACAAATCCTCAATTGGCATTGAATGATAATCGCTAAACAACAAGATACCTCCGAAAGATTTTAAATCACTTTCGTCGAAAGAAAAGTCGTTTACCCGAAATGCGGTGAGCCGAGTCTACTCAATTATAATTGATAATTATCAAAGTATCTACTTCGCTGTAAAATAAATGTTCGAAAACTTCAATCTTTAGCTTTCCTTCGAAATCCGCCTCCAATTGTTGTCTGGTTCTCTAAATAAAAATTGATTGCAGCATTTCAAATTCGGAAGATCTACGTGACCATTTGAGACCACTTGTAGCAAGTATAGTTTTACGGCGCATTTCTTCAAACCAAAGCATTTTGCGTAAGTGCCACCATCTTCTTCATCTGTATTATAATCTGGATCTGATGCAATTTCTCCACAAAGTCCAAAGCACCAGATATCTTGAGTCATAAAATGTTGATGTTTTGATGCTTTCATATGGATTTGTGCAATGTCCGTTATGCTGGCCGTCCGTCTGTCCAGATGAACGCAATTTTTTCCCCTATCGCACATCGATACAAAGTGAATATTTCCCACAATATTAAAGTTAGAGTCACTAAATTTGGTATGTAGATTACTGGTGACCTCTTTTTAAAAATGCGACCCTGATTTCCCAGCCACGCCCAGTAGAACACCTACCAGTGCGCACGCCTCAAAAAAACGGAAATGGCTATATCTCCCAAATTTTTTTTTGGTAGTGTCACCAAATTTTATAGGTAGATGGATGCTCACCCCCTTTAAAGATCCGTAAAAAAATTCCAACCCACGCCCACTCCCGCCCCGCAAATCGCGAAAAGGGCGGAGTGGCTGGCGGGCGTTCTGACACCTCTGCCGCTTTGTTTTGATTTTGTATATGTTCACCAAGAGATGCAATCAGGTGAAAATGAAATCAAAACCAGTTGACGGAATTATTTATTAATTCTTAGTGAAAATTTTTTTGGAAAATGCCATATCAATCTGTACACACCTTACTCAAATAAAATGTTTATTGATGTAAAATATGTAAACGTTCACAAGCTCCACTATGACCAAAAAATTACAGCTTATTATACAAAATTGATCTATAACAAGTGTGAAGGCCCTAGTCGAGAGCGCTTGACTAGGGAATACCCTAAACCATGTCTGTCCATACATGTCCAACCCCTTTACGTTCAAACATATATACGCAAAATCGCACATACATGTGAATAGCTGCTGCGCTTGGACTGCACTATTGAAACTAAATTTATGAAAAACTTTTAAACTAAGAGCAAATTTTTAGGGCATTGAAATCTCTTGACTGACCTAATCGGTAGTATTTAAATTGCCATTGAAAAGGGGTTAAATGGTTTTGTGAAAATGTATATATTATGGATGTGCGACCCGTAAAGTATATATTTTTACGTCTGTCTGTCTATCCGTTTGTATGAGCGCATCAATCTCGGCGACTACAAGAGTTAGAGTTGAAATTTGGCTTTTTTAAAATTAATTTAAGTACCACAGATTTAAGCTCTGCTTTGTATATATATTTGAATGTTTTTAAGTCCTGAAAATTTAATATAGATCATAATTTTAGCTTAGAAGTTAATCAGGAATTTAATTTTCATACTGGGGGCCAAGTGCAGCTAATGTGTAAAGTGTATGACTTCAAGGGGATTGAAATGTATGTAAAGAGAGTGTTCTGGGTATCCCATAGTCATGCGTTCTCCACTATAGCTCACTTGTTGTTTTACAAACTGTTTTTATTATATTTTTTATTTATTTTGCTTCCGCTTAATTCAAATTTTATTGATACCATTGTCATTTTAATAGGCATTTAATGGAAAATATAATATATTGTTAGTATCATATTCTAAATCACCTAAGCACATTGAAATATCTTACGCAATCAATGGTCTCCATTGTCTTCTTGTATTCAAGAAGCACCTTGGTCTCTTATCTTATTATAATAATAAAAATAAACGAAATTGTATCTGTATTAGCTTGAAAGTTATGGGTGTACGATACGTTTTTGGGCAGACTGTGCAAGTTATAGAAGTTTTTTAAAAAAATATTTATAAGCATATAAATGTTAATTTTTATAGTGTCTGCAGTGAGTAAAGTCTTTCCGGATACGCTTCAACATTGGCATGAAACTACATCATTCCTTATAAAAAATCAATCTTTTGTTGTATATCAATTACATGACTTAACTCAAAAAGTACAATTTTTGGCAAGTAATTTAAGCAATCTTCAAGCAGTAGTTAATGCACAAAGAAATTATGGCCAGGATGAAAAACTTGTTGCCGACTTTGGAGCTAAATTAGAGTCAGTTGTCACAGATATAGAAGTTATGAAAGAACACTACAATAGGTACGTCGACCTACAGAAAAACATCGAGCTTGAGACGGAAATTATTAAGGCAAGTAATCTATATACTAACACTGTTCATTATTTCATATTCTTTTTTGTAATATATTATGCATAATAATAATAATAATAATACACTTTTAGGCTAATATGAGTCGATTGTTAACCGATCAAGCTAATTTTTTGTCAACAAATTGTACAAAAGATATAAGCTTCCTTGAACAAACAATGGAAAATTCATTAAAAAATGTAGATGACAAAATAATGTTTGTTAACAATACTCTAGACCAAACAATTAATGTTCTACATGGAGAAATATTGGCACACAACGTAATTTAATATTGTAACGAATGTTATACTTCAACTCAAATAACTCTTTTCAGATAAAGTTGGAGGACTTATTGGATCGCTTTGAAAACATAACATCTCATGTTTCCACATTAAGCAAGAATTGGTTGCAGGTTAAGCAAAAAATAATAACTGTTGAAGAACAGTTAAGCAAATTTAATGAACAGGTAGTGTAAAACTTGTTTTTCGTACGTAAGCTCTTTATAAATTCACATTTAAATTATTTTAAAAAACTATTATGAAATCAGAAAATATTTACTATAAAAACCAATCGCATGCGTACAGCCAAGCCGAAGTCAAAAAAAATTATTGGATCTATAGTTTGGTCTATTCATCTTTTAAAATACATTTGACGTACATTCCAGAAGAGGCTAGGATCTGACACGGTTAGTGGCCTATATTGGGACCAGAAAAGTAAGCCGTAAATCGAAATGCCTTAAAACGAATACATACCACTTTTCCATACATTTGTATGAATAAAAAGTACATAGGTCCCAAGCCCAAAATAAATGCATATAGTATAGTAAGTTTTTGATCTTAGGCCACATAATATATAAATCAATATTTAGTTATAACAAACCATAACAAAGGAATAACTTTTTAATATGAAAGGAAGTGACGCATAGAAGCGAATATGTGAGGCCATAATACGAATTTAGAACTAAAAACTTTTTCATCGTTAAAGTGAAATGGCCGCAAAGCAAACGGGCACTAACCGGTATATAGAGACCGCCCAAACGGAGTAACTTTGTTTGCGCTTCTATTCTGTTATACTTAAATGAGACAGTTGCATATTTTTCTATGTTTCAATTTATAATTTATTAAGCTAACTGGATTAAGGTTGATACATGTTATTTTATGTAGTTGCCAACAAATGCGAATCAATATAAACTATATAAGCTAGTGACTTAAAATGTATATTCTCTACCACACGCAAAACAAGTTTCATCTTTTTTTGCTTTTGCAATCTGATACGATACGTCGCGAAATACAATAACGATACAAACTATCAATAATGTGTGTGAACACAAGGCTTTGGTAATCCTTAGTCGGGCATTGCCGACTAGCGTCCTCACTTGTTAATAATACAGTTTTAGGTGTCACATTGACTGTTTTCATAATGCAACTTTTAGCAAGTAAGTTATATGTGTATATGTACAAATAAATTAAGCACTTTTTCTTAATTTACACCAAAAAAAAAAACAAAAACGTTTTTTTTCAATTACCAACATTTTCATTAAAAATTTTAAATTACTTCAATTTGCAGTGTTCTTTGTCAGGGAATATTCAAGATATTTCGGTTGACCATCTAATGGATTTGTGCAAAAAACGAGTGCTGGTTTTAAATGCTAAGTTACACCAAGAAAATGAAAAAAACAGTACGGTAAATATTGTAGGCTATAAATTAAAAAATATATGAATGTATGTTTTTGATTTGTAGATAACAACAAATAATTCATCTTACCAGGGATTAGATAAATCTTTAAATGCTACTTTAAAATTTACGGGATAACGTAAAACAGCTCATATAAGATTCTACATTGTACAATTGTTACAAATAATAAATGGATATTACGTCACCATTACGTGTATAAAATAAAGTGCAGCTCTTAAAAACCAATTAAAAATATGACATTTTGTTATGTAGTATGAATCATAAGCCGTAAAGCTACCTTAAAATAAATTAATTTAAATAACTTGTTTAAGAATATAATGTATCAACAAATTTTATTTAATACATTGTCTGCCAATGTAAATGGTGCATATTTTATTTTTAGTTTGAAATATGTTTGCAAAGGGTATAAGGGTCAAGTAAAAAGACTCAGGTCTATCTGTATCTTAAAAAAAGTTTTCAATCGATCACCGCGTCAGAAAAGGCGTTAAGATTTTTTTGGTCATCGCCCACTGTATGTGTGACAAATCGCAAAAATCTATATATTTCTTAGTTTAGAGATAGAATTACCAAAAATAAACTAGTGACAAATGTTACGGTTATGTCCACCCCTATCACCGTAATTCATAACAAGTAAGGGGCTCTAGTCGGGAAACACATTTTGTTTTCTGTGGAAACTAAATTCGTGAATAAGTTCTAATCTAAGAGCACGATCTTAATGAAATATTTAGTCCTTAATAAGAGCATTAAAATCGATGTAGCTCTTATAGTCTAGGAGATATGCTAAGAAAACAAGAAAAAAATCAAGTATTACAATCGATTTTATAGATATCAGTGAAACGGTCCAAAATATCGAAAATGAGTAGCTTGTATTGCGTATTGTATTACAGAATCTATAGTCATTTAGTTTATGTATCTAACTTTTGTAGTTTCCTAGATAGCTACGTTCATACAGTTCATTTAATATATACATATACTTCATGGGGTCTGAGATGCTTCCTTTTACCTGTTACATACGTTTGCACAAAACAATTATACCCTTCTTAAGCAATTTTAATGGGTTCAGGGTATAATAATTGCAAAGGCTGTAGTTGGGAGGGGCCGAATACAGGAATACAGAACCCAGTGTTTTTATAAATTTCAGTCCCCTTGCACGCATACACACATACACAGACTAACACAAACATACACACACATGTAAATACAGGCTGCAAGCTGGAAACAGCTCCTGCGCTTTTCCCCACTATGGAAACTAAATTCGGGAATAACGTCTGAACTATGAGCATGATCTTCAGGGCTTAACAAGAGCATTGAAATCTATGTACAAACCAAAGTTCAAGTCCGTAGTATTTGAATTGCGTGTTTTACATATTTTTGCATGTATAATAATAATTGTATGTTGTGTGGTTCAGGTTCGTATCAATGGCTCGCTTTTAAGTTTTATTTATGAAGCTGGCTATCAAAACCATTATCATAAGATTTGGTTCGTATCTTTGTCAGTCACCTTATACCGTATATAGAATGAATTCAATATGAATGAAGTTATCTCGTTATTCCGTGAACCCATTACAAATTGAATTTGATTGAGAAAATATGCTAAGGAAACAGGAACACAAGTATAATATTTTTTTGCAAATATGTGTAACAAGCTGAAGAAGGCATCTCCAACCCCATAAAGTTTATATATTATTGATCAGAGGGACTAGCCGAGTTGATTTAGCCATATCCATATGTATGAACGCAGTGATCTGGGAAACTACAAACGCTAGTCACATATACTTTTCGACTTAAATTTTGCTATACGAAACGAAGAGCAAGTTTATATTTGATCTCCATTTCTTGTCCCATTTCATTAATATGTATAAATAAATAACAAATACAAAGAACTGTCATTGATTCAGTTCACGGGTTGAAACAGTTTTGCCTTTGGGCTCGATATATGAACCTGGATTTTCATCCATGAGCTTTTGGTTCAAACCTCGGTTCGGCGCGCTGTTTTATATTTTATAATTTTTTTCGCAAATGAAACTCAACATTAATTGTTGTTTTGTAACTGTACTCACAACTTGTTATACTCGTTTATGAATTGAAAAGAGTATATTGAGTTTGTGCAATGCCCCTCTTGCTGCCCGTGTGAAGCTAGAGAGCGAGCGAGTAACCACGAGCGAGTAACCCGAAAAACCAACCCCATATCTCCCATAATTTTTTGGAGCTTCAGTTGACACACGTAAGTATTGGCACAGCATGCATTTTGACTTTGCTGCTTTAGTGACAAATTATCTTTTTAGGAATCATACTTTTAAAATTTACGACGTATTATTAAATTAATTTGTAAAATTCAAAAAACCCACACTTATGTTTTCAATCGATTTACTTTTTTAATTTTGCAAATATGGTAACAGTATTGTCGTGAATATATTTTATGAACTCCTTTAGTTCAATAAAGTGTATTTTATACAACTTAATTGTCATTTTGTGCTTAAAATTTTAAAGCATTGCTGACTGGCTCCACATTGAATACAAATGATCGAAGGTAAATTGTATGCTGAGATAGGAGAATTGATGGACAGAAGCCATTTAGAAGCATTGAGCTTTAAAAGAGTCTCGAAGTTCGAAAGTTCGAAGCGCAAAGGCCGGTTGCTGATATTAACTGATCGAGAAAACGTTGTCATGCGAAAAATCAAAAATGATCTGAAGATAGTGTCAACATAGATTACTGCTCAAATGTATGTAACAGTCAAAAGGAGGCATCTCCGACCCCATAAAGTATATATGTTATTGATCAGCATCATTAACCATGTTCGTCTGTCCGCCCGTCTGTATGAACTCGTCGATTTCGGAGACTACACAAGCTAGGAAGCTGAACTTGGACACTTTAAGTTCGTGTATATCATACGCAGATCATGTTTATTTAAAATATACGATAACTCGTGTCGTTTTCTTATCGATAATTACACTAGGTAACAGTCATATTGCCATTTTGACCAAACCTAATTTTTCTGATACGTATGGTACCCCATATAACCCATAAAAACAAAAAATTTTTTTTCTATGGTGAGACTTTGTAAAAAACTTTCAAAATCTGGTATTTTTTAGTATTTTTTTTCAGAGCTGAGCTTGCATTATTGATTATTACTCGGTAATATCGCAACGGAGACCGTGACTGCATTAGGCAGTCGCACACTATTTTAAATTTAAATTGTTGGTTTTGCAATTTGATATTTATACCCTGAATCCATTGAAAAAGGATAAATCAGGGTATAATGGTTTTGTGGAAATGTATGTAACAGGCAGAAGGTAGCATATCCGACCCCGTAAAGTATATTTATTCTTGATCAGCATCACTAGTCGAGTTGGTCCAGCCCTGTCCGTCTGTCTGTCCGTCCGTCTGTATAAACGCGTCGATTTCGGAGACTACGGAAGCTAGAAAGCTGAACTTGGACTTTTTAAGTTCGTGTATACCATACGCAGATCAAGTTTATTTCAAATTATAGATAACTCATCTCGTTTTCTTATTATCGATAAATATCGTTTTTTTACTCTGTTTTTTTTAAATATCTTAAAAACCATAGGAGCTAGAGCAGCCAAACTTAGTTCGAACTGTTCGTGTGAAGCATACGCATATTTCGGATACTTCCACCCATTCGCCCCATATATACAAAAATGTGAAAAACGTGCAATTCAAATACTACGGAGCTGGGCTTTGGCTTGTACATAGATTTCAATGCTCTTGTTAGCCCTGAAAGTTTCATTCCGATGATATTCTTAGTTTAGAAGTTAAACACGAATTTAGTTTCCATTATGGGGCCCAAGCGCAGCAGCTGTCAGCAGCGTGCAGCCTGCGTTTACATGTGTGTGTGTGCGGATTATATTGGAACTGTCAAAAAAATTATAAAAAATTATGAAAAAATTTGCTCTATCACTAAAATTGTATTTTCTGCATTCCCACTTGAATTTTTTCCATACAACTTAGTTGAGCTCAGCGATGAACAGCGGAGAACGATTTGTGGAATTAGGCTTCTCATACGAGAATGTGATTTTAATACCGTACGCAGAAAGTCACGTTACTTTATCCATTTTTAATATACTAGAAAATTCATGTAACATGTAATAACTTAAGAAACAAATAGTAAATCGTGTTAATAATAATCACTTGTTTATATATATATATATATATATATATCATTCTTAATTGTTTTATGACAATTTATCTATGGATCGTTATCTCAGTTAATAGCACCGAAAATCGTTCATTCTGTGAGTTTAACATCATATAAATTGTTTATTTCTGCATTTATTTTACCTAATGATATCTTAATTGATGATTCATTAATATATTTATATGATTATAAGGTCAAACATTCAACAAATTAGTTCGGGGCGGCATTCCTGAGACATTAAAGTAAAAATTTCGTAGAAGATTTTGTATAAAAATCATTTGTATCCACAAAAACTTGTTTAGCTTTAAAATGTTATATCGCCGCCACTCCATAGATTCCAATGATTAATATCTTAAACGAGTCGAAAAATATATGGTTGTAAAACCAATGATTTAAATTTAGAAGTGGGTAAGACTGATGATTAGCTGATTAGCTTTCAGTAATCGTTAAGCTTTTCAAATCGGTTGCGAAATGATCAAGTAATTATCAATATTGCAAGCTCACCTCTACAAGATAGCAAAAAAAAAATTCCATATTTTGAAAGTTTTTTAAAAAAACTCACCATAGAACATTTTAAGTAATTTTTCGTCATAGGGGACTTCATATGCATCAGAAAAAGTAGTTTTGGCAAAAACTCATCCGAAAATGTTCATCAATACGTCTCGGACGCTCAGACAAATGTAGAAGAATAAACCTAATTATTAATATTATAAAACTGAAATAGACACCGGTTCGTCTATTAACATAATGAAAGCAAATTTCTTAGAATTCCCAGTAAAAGAATGTCAGAAGTTCATACTATAAATGGTAGTGTAAAACTAAAACATAGTATTTCACTTAACCCAATTAGAATTTACCCTAAACACCAAACATTTTACTTACATAAATTTTCCGAAAATTATGATGTCAAATGACGAATAGTTTGTGTTCGCCATAAACAATGCATTAAAATAATTCAATGAATTTCGCCTAGAACATCTAAACGATGAGGAGAAACCCGAACTAACAAAAGTTATATTTGAATTTCAAGGCATTCAGTACAAGGACAGTGAAAATTTGACTTTTACCAGTACTGTTAAACATGTTATACAAACAAGACATGAGGACCCTACTTATAAAAAACCTTATAAATATCACCAAACTTTCGACGAAGAAGTTGAAAATCAAATTAGGGAAATGATAGAACAAGGCATAATTCGCAAATCAAAACAAGTAAGAACGTTGCAGTCGGACGCAACCGACTGCGTAATATTCGTTCACAGTACACAGAAATTATTATTGTTATTTTGAAAAAATATAGAATTTTTATATTTCGTAGGGGCGGGGGTGTGTGTTGCCAACATTAAGAGAAGGTCACACAAACACTTACTGCCAAATGTTGTGCCTCTCCAAAATTGTCGGAAGTATAGCTTTCCCGATTTGCGGGGGCGGGAGTAGGTGGGAGTGGGCATGGCCGGGAAATTTTCTTACCGAGCTTTTAAATTTGGTGACTCTTGCTCAAAAATTGTGGAAGATATAGCTTTTCGCGATTTGCGGAGGCGGGAGTGGGCGTGGCCGGAAAATTTTTTACGAATCTTTACAGGGGGTGACCAGCTATCTACCTTTAAAATTTGGTGACTCTAGCTCCAAAATTGTGGGAGATATAGGCTTTCGCATTTAGCGTTGGCGGGAGAGGGCGGGGGTGGACGTGGGCGGTAAATTTTTGTACCCTGTTTAAGAGGAGCTGACCACTAATCTACCTTGAAAATTTGGTGACTCTAGCTCTAATACTTTGGAAGATATAGCCATTTCCGATTTTTTAAGGTGGGGTGTCTGGGGGGCGTTCTAGTGGGCGTGGCCGAGATGTCAAGGTCTCAATCTTTTGGGAGGTCACCAGCAATCTACATACCATTTGGTGTCTCTAGCTTTAAAATTGTGTTAATTATACACGTGTTACCGTTTTGAGCCTGTAAATATATCGATTTTAGCGATTACGGGGGCGGAAGTGGGCGTGGCCGGAAAATTAATTTTCTGTGATGTTTGGGGGACCTTACCAGTAATATATATTCAAAATTTGGTGACTCTAGCTCTAAAATTGTGGGAGATATAGCCATATCCGATTTTTTAGGGCGGGGGCGCTGGGGGCGTTCTAGTGGGCGTGGCCGGGAAATCAGGGCATTTTTGTCTGATGCAGATATCTACAAGTATATATGCCAAGTTTCAAGTCTCTATCTTCAATAGCGTTGAAAAATATTGCGTTCATACGGAACGAGTATAATCACCCTACTGCTCACCTATTTGGATTGTACCAAAAAAGAATGATGCAAATTTCCAATAGTTATTCACTACCGAAATCTTAACGAAATCACAATACATGACAAATACCCAATCCCGGCAATGGATAGCATTCTTGACAAACTAGGTAGATGTCAGTACTCTACATCCATTGACCTTGCAAAGGGCTTTCATCAGATTCAAATGGATGAGAACTCAATACCAAAGACTGCGTTCTCAGCTAAAAATGGACATTACGAGTACACTCGTAAACTGCAAATGCAACTATCTAACGTTGTAAATATAATCTTTTAGAAGATTTAATCTACAAGGATTGTTTAGTCTATATGGACGACATAATTGTATACTCCACGGAGGAACATATGCTGTCACTAAAAAAGGTATTTGAAAAGTTAAGAGAAGCAAATTTAAAACTACAACTGGATAAATGAAAAAACACCGAATTCTTAGGTCATACTATAACTAGCCAAGGTGTGAAACCTGACCCAGTAAAAATAGAAGCGTAAAAAAAGTTCCCAATACTAAAGACACCAAAAGAAATAAAATCCTTTTTAGGACTTTACGGTTTTTACCGCAAATTTATCCAAAATTTTCCCAAAATAGCAAAACTTATGACTTTGAGACTCAATAAAGGCGCAACAATTAACATTAAAGAAGAAGAATACAAATTAGCCTTTGAAAAACTAAAGTTACCTATTATGTCCAATCCGATATTAACATATTCCAGCTTTACTAACAATAGATGCAAGTCATTTTGCTATAGTTGCAGTATTACCACAGGAACACAAGCCAATTTGCTACGCAAGTAGAACATCAGCAGTAGAAAAATACTTTTAGCTATTGTTGGGGCCACCAAATACTTCAGGTAGAAAATTAAAGTAAACGAGTGTGATTACCATATAAAATCTGTACCAGGGAAAGAAGACCATGTTGCTGACGCATTATCAAGGATTAAGATAAGAATTAAGGTAGCATAGCGGCAACAGTGTATAGTGCACAAGAAAATAACCAAAACTATATTTCACTTACAGAAAGACCTATCAATTATTGTAATAGACTAATAGATTTCATAAAATATAATACAAATAAAGTTGAAACAATCAAGTATTTTCATAAGAATAAACTACAACTCTATTATTAAGAAATGATAAATGCCAAAACGAGTAATGTGAAATAATTAATACAAATAACTTAACAAAAGTAGCCAAACTTACGCAGAATTCAAAGAAATTATCATCAAAACCCATAAAGATTTATGACACCCGCGAAAAGCTAACTTCAATTTTCAAGAAAACGTACTATTATCCTGATCACCAACATAGCAAAAACAGAAAATAGAAAAATCAAATTACCTTTCTAAACAACTCCAGAAACTTTCAAACATATTTCATAGATTTTTACATTGTCGATAATAAACAATTTATTTGCATAGAGGTATATTCCGAATATGCTTCCTTAATTGGTTAGAAACTAAACGAGCAATACACAAAATTTTTAACGAAATGGGTAAACCAATAGAAATCAAAGCAGATAGAGATTTAGCATTCATGTGCGCAGCACGACATCTATGTTTAAAATCTGAAGCCGTAACTATAACTATCACAACTAGTAAAAATGGAATTTGTAATGTTGAGAAATTTCAAAAAACTGTAAACGAAAACTAAGAATAATAGATAGTTAACAAGATTTGAAACAAAAATTTATATTTATATATACAAAAAATGAAAAACGTGCAATTCAAATACTACGGAGCTGGGCTTTGGTTTGTACATAGATTTCAATGCTCTTGTTAGCCCTGAAAGTTTCATTCCGATGATATTCTTAGTTTAGAAGTTATACACGAATTTAGTTTCCATAGTGGGGCCGAAGCGCAGCAGCTGTCCGCAGCATGCAGCCTGCGTTTACATGTGTGTGTGTGCGGATTATATTGGAGTTGTCAAAAATATTATAAAAAACTATGAAACAATTTGAGCAAACATATCACTAAAATTGTATTTTCTGCATTCCCACTTGAACTTTTTTCCATACAACTTAGTTGAGCTCAGCGATGAACAGCGGAGAACGATTTGTGGAATTAGGCTTCTCATACGAGAATGTGATTTTAATACCGTACGCAGAAAGTCACGTTACTTTATCCATTTTTAATATACTAGAAAATTCATGTAACATGTAATAACTTAAGAAACAAATATTAAATCGTGTTAATAATAATCACCTATATATATATATATATATATATATATATATATATATAATTGTTTTATGACCATTTATCTATTGATCGTTATCTCAGTTAATAGCACCGAAAATCGTTCAGTCTGTGAGTTTAACATCATAAAAATTGTTTATTTCTGCATTTATTTTACTTAATGATATCTTAATTGATGATTCATTAATATATTTATATGATTATAAAGTCAAACATTCAACAAATTAGTTCGGGGCGGCATTCCTGAGATATTAAAGTAAAAATTTCGTAGAAGATTTTGTATAAAAATCATTTGTATCCACAAAAACTAGTTTAGCTTTAAAATGTTATGTCGCCGCCACTCCATCGATTTCAATGATTAATATCTTAAACGAGTCGAAAAATATATGGTTGTAAAACCAATGATTTAAATTTAGAAGTGGGTAAGACTAGAGTAAGTGGGTAAGACTAGGTATGGGTAAGATAGATATATTCATTAGCTTTCAGTAATCGTTAAGCTTTTCAAATTGGTTGCGAAATGATCAAGTAATTATCAATATTGCAAGCTGACCTCTACAAGATAGCAAAAAAAAAATTCCATATTTTCAAAGTTTTTTAAAAAAACTCACCATAGAACATTTTAAGTAATTTTTCGTCATAGGGGACTTCATATGCATCACAAAAAGTAGTTTTGGCAAAAACTCATCCGAAAATGTTCATCAATACGTCTCGGACCCTCAGACAACTGTAGAAGAATAAACCCCTATATCAACCTAATTATGAATATTATAAAACTGAAATGCATAATAGACACCGGATCGTCTATTAACATAATGAAAGCAAATTTCTTAGAATACCCAGTAAAGAATGTCAGAAGTTCATACTATAAATGGTAGTGTAAAACTAAAACATAGTATTTCACTTAACCCAATTAGAATTTACCCTACACACCAAACATTTTACTTACATAAATTTTCCGAAAATTATGATGTCAAATGACGAATAGTTTGTGTTCGCCATAAACAATGCATTAAAATAATTCAATGAATTTCGCCTAGAACATCTAAACGATGAGGAGAAAACCGAACTAACAAAAGTTCTATTTGAATTAACAGACATTCAGTACAAAGACAGTGAAAATTTGACTTTTACCAGTACTGTTAAAAAAACCTTATAAATATCACAAAACTTTCGACGAAGAAGTTGAAAATCGAATTAGGGAAATGATAGAACAAGGCATAATTCGCAAATCAAAACAAGTAAGAACGTTGCCGTTGACGTAACCGACTGCGTAATACTCGTTCACAGTACACGGAAATTATTATTATTTTGAAAAAAATATAGCATTTTTATATTTCGTAGGGGCGGGGGTGTGTGTTGCCAACATTAAGAGAAGGTTACACAAACACTTACTGCCAAATGTTGTGCCTTTAGCTCCAAAATTGTCGGAGGTATAGCTTTCCCTTACCTTGAAAATTTGGTGACTCTAGCTCTAATACTTTGGAAGATATAGCCATTTCCGATTTTTTAAGGCGGGGTGTCTGGGGGGCGTTCTAGTGGGCGTGGCCGCGATGTCAAGGTCTCAATCTTTTAGGGAGGTCACCAGCAATCTACATACCATTTGGTGTCTCTAGCTTTAAAATTGTGTTAATTATACACGTGTTACCGTTTTGAGCCTGTAAATATATCGATTTTAGAGATTACGGGGGCGGAAGTGGGCGTGGCCGGAAAATTAATTTTCTGTGATGTTTGGGGGACCTTACCAGTAATATATATTCAAAATTTGGTGACTAGCTCTAAAATTGTGGGAGATATAGCCATATCCGATTTTTTAGGGCGGGGGCGCTGGGGGGCGTTCTAGTGGGCGTGGCCGGGAAATCAGGGCATTTTTGTCTGAAGCAGATATCTACAAGTATATATGCCAAGTTTCAAGTCTCTATCTTCAATAGCGTCGAAAAATATTGCGTTCATACGGACAGACGGACGGACAGCATGACGGACATTGCACAAAACTAATATACTAGTTTCACTTCGTGAACGAGTATAATCACCCTACTGCTCACCTATTTGGATTGTTCCAAAAAAGAATGATGCAAATTTCGAATAGTTATTCACTACCGAAATCTTAACGAAATCACAATACATGGCAAATACCCAATCCCGGTAATGGATAGCATTTTTGACAAACTAGGTAGATGTCAGTACTCTACATCCATTGACCTTGCAAAGGGCTTTCATCAGATTCAAATGGATGAGAACTCAATACCAAAGACTGCGTTCTCAGCTAAAAATGGACATTACGAGTACACTCGTAAACTGCAAATGCAACTATCCAACGTTGTAAAAATAATCTTTTAGAAGATTTAATCTACAAGGATTGTTTAGTCTATATGGACGACATAATTGTATACTCCACGGAGGAACATATGCTGTCACTAAAAAAGGTAGTTGAAAAGTTAAGAGAAACAAATTTAAAGCTACAACTGGATAAATGAAAAACACCGAATTCTTAGGTCATACTATAACTAGCCAAGGTGTGAAACCTGACCCAGTAAAAATAGAAGCGTAAAAAAAGTTCCCAATTCCAAAAGAAATAAAATCCTTTTTAGGACTTTACGGTTTTTACCGCAAATTTATTCAAAATTTTCCCAAAATAGCAAAACTTATGACTTTGAGACTCAATAAAGGCGCAACAATTAACATTATAGAAGAAGAATACAAATTAGCCTTTGAAAAACTAAAGTTATTTATTATATCCAACCCGATATTAACATATTCCAGCTTTACTAACAATAGATGCAAGTCATTTTGCTATAGTTGCAGTATTACCACAGGAACACAAGCCAATTTGCTACGCAAATAGAACATCAGCAGTAGAAAAATACTTTTAGCTATTGTTGGGGCCACCAAATACTTCAGGTAGAAAATTAAAGTAAACGAGTGTCATTACCATATAAAATCTGTACCAGGGAAAGAAGACCATGTTGCTGACGCATTATCAATAATTAAGATAAGAATTAAGGTAGCATAGCGGCAACAGTGTACAGTGCACAAGAAAATAACCAAAACTATATTTCACTTACAGAAAGATCTATCAATTATTGTAATAGACTAATAGATTTTATAAAATAAGAATAAACTACAAATCTATTATCAAGAAATGACAAACGCCAAAACGAGTAATCTGAAATAATTAATACAAATAACTTAACAAAAGTAGCCAAACTTACGCAGAATTCAAAGAAATTATCATCAAAACCCATAAATATTTATGACAGCCACGAATAGAGAAGCTAACTTCAATTTTCAAGAAAAAGTACTATTATCCTGATCATCATTATAGCAAAAACATAAAATAGAAAAATTAAATTACATTTTTAAACAACTCCAGAAATTTTCAAACATATTCCATAGATTTTTACATTGGCGATAATAAACAATTTATTTGCATAGAGGTATATTCCAAATATGCTTCCTTAATTGGTTAGAAACTAAACGAGCAATACACAAAATTTTTAACGACATGGGTAAACCAATAGAAATCAAAGCAGATAGAGATTCAGCATTCATGTGCGCAGCACTACATCTATGGTTAAAATCTGAAGCCGTAACTATAATAATCAGAACTAGTAAAAATGGAATTTCTATTTGTTGAGAAATTTCAAAAAACAATAAACGAAAACTAAGATAAATAGATAGTGAATCTGACCCCGAAAATATAATAACAAGATTTGAAACAATAATTTATATTTATATATACAAAAATGTGAAAAACGTGCAATTCAAATACTTCGGAGCTGGGCTTTGGTTTGTACATAGATTTCAATGCTCTTGTTAGCCCTGAAAGTTTCATTCCGATGATATTCTTAGTTTAGAAGTTATACACGAATTTAGTTTCCATTATGGGGCCCAAGCGCAGCAGCTGTCCGCAGCGTGCAGCCTGCGTTTACATGTGTGTGTGTGTGCAGTTTATATTGGGGCTGTCAGAAAAATTATAATAAATTATGAACAAATTTGAGCAAACATACCACTAAAATTGTATTTTCTGTATTCCCACTTGAACTTTGAA
This sequence comes from Drosophila sordidula, assembly GCA_035047465.1. Taxonomy (NCBI): domain Eukaryota; kingdom Metazoa; phylum Arthropoda; class Insecta; order Diptera; family Drosophilidae; genus Drosophila; species Drosophila sordidula. The sequence goes on along the minus strand of JAWNPQ010000031.1, from coordinate 939,346 downwards.
TTAGGTTTCTCATACGAGAATCTGATTTTAATACCGTACGCAGAAAGTCACGTTACTTTATCCATTTTTAATATACTAGAAAATTCATGTAACATGTAATAACTTATGTTATGTCGCCGCCATTCCATCGATTTCAATGATTAATATCATAAACGACCAATTAATGCAACTACATAAATAAATGGGTGACCAACAAAACATAATTTTTTATTCGACTTTTCCCCGATTTTTAAAGTCGAAAAATATATAGTTGTAAAACCAATTTAAATTTAGAAGTGGGTAAGACTGATGAATATATATATTCATTAGCTTTCAGTAATCGTTAAGCTTTTCAAATCGGTTGCGAAATGATCAAGTAATTATCAATATTGCAAGCTCACCTCTACAAGATAGCAAAAAAAAAATTCCATATTTTCAAAGTTTTTTAAAAAAACTCACCATAGAACATTTTAAGTAATTTTTCGTCATAGGGGACTTCAAATGCATCAGAAAAAGTAGTTTTGGCAAAGACACATCCGAAAATGTTCATCAATACGTCTCGGACCCTCAGACAAATGTAGAAGAATAAACCTAATTATTAATATTATAAAACTGAAATGCATAATAGACACCGGTTCGTCTATTAACATAATGAAAGCAAATTTCTTAGAATTCCCAGTAAAAAATTGTCAGAAGTTGCTATAAATGCTATAAATGCAGCTATAAATGGTAGTGTAAAACTAAAACAAAGTATTTCACTTAACCCAATTAGAATTTACCCTACACACCAAACATTTTACTTACATAAATTTTCCGAAAATTATGATGTCAAATGACGAATAGTTTGTGTTCGCCATAAACAATGCATTAAAATGATTCAATGAAAATTCAATGAACATCTAAACGATGAGGAGAAAACCGAACTAACAAAAGTTCTATTTGAATTTACAGACATTACAGACAAAGACAGTGAAAATTTGACTTTTACCAGTACTGTTAAAAAAACCTTATAAATATCACAAAACTTTCGACGAAGAAGTTGAAAATCGAATTAGGGAAATGATAGAACAAGGCATAATTCGCAAATCAAAACAAGTAAGAACGTTGCAGTCGGACATAACCGACTGCGTAATACTCGTTCACAGTACACGGAAATTATTATTGTTATTTTGAAAAAAATATATAATTTTTATATTTCGCAGGGGCGGGGGTGTGTGTTGCCAACATTAAGAGAAGGTCACACAAACACTTACTGCCAAATGTTGTGCCTCTAGCTCCAAAATTGTCGGAGGTATAGCTTTCCCGATTTGCGGGGGCGGGAGTAGGTGGGAGTAGGCGGGAGTGGCCATGGCTGGGAAATTTTCTTACCGAGCTTTAAAAGGGGTGACCAGCCATCTACGTTTAAAATTTTGTGACTCTAGCTCCAAAATTGTGGAAGATATAGCTTTTCGTGAGGGGGAGTCGGCGGGAAATTTTTTACGAATCGTTAAAGGGGGTGACCAGCTATCTACCTTTAAAATTTGGTGACTCTAGCTCCAAAATTGTGGGAGATATAGGCTTTCGCATTTAATGTGGGCGGGAGAGGGCGGGGGTGGACGTGGGCGGTAAATTTTTGTACCCTGTTTAAGAGCTGACCACTAATCTACCTTGAAAATTTGGTGACTCTAGCTCTAATACTTTGGAAGATATAGCCATTTCCGATTGTTTAAGGCGGGGTGTCTGGGGGGCGTTCTAGTGGGCGTGGCCGAGATGTCAAGGTCTCAATCTTTTGGGGAGGTCACCAGCAATCTACATACCATTTGGTGTCTCTAGCTTTAAAATTGTGTTAATTATATACGTGTTACCGTTTTGAGCTTGTAAATATATCGAATTTAGCGATTACGGGGGCGGAAGTGGGCGTGGCCGGAAAATTAATTTTCTGTGATGTTTGGGGGACCTTACCAGTAATATATATTCAAAAATTGGTGACTCTAGCTCTAAAACTGTGGGAGATATAGCTGTTTCAGATTTTTTAGGGCGGGGGCGCTGGGGGGCGTTCTAGTGGGCGTGGCCGGGAAATCAGGGCATTTTTGTCTGATGCAGATATCTACAAGTATATATGCAAAGTTTCAAGTCTCTATCTTCAATAGCGTCGAAAAATATTGCGTTCATACGGAACGAGTATAATCACCCTACTGCTCACCTATTTGGATTGTTCCAAAAAAGAATGATGCAAATTTCAAATAGTTATTCACTACCGAAATCTTAACGAAGTCACAATACATGACAAATACCCAATGGATAGCATTCTTGAGAAACTAGGTAGATGTCAGTACTCTACATCCATTGACCTTGCAAAGGGCTTTCATCAGATTCAAATGGATGAGAACTCATACCAAAGACTGCGTTCTCAGCTAAAAATTGACATTACGAGTACACTCGTAAACTGCAAATGCAACTTTCCAACGTTGTAAATATAATCTTTTAGAAGATTTAATCTACAAGGATTGTTTACTCTATATGGACGACATAATTGTATACTCCACGGAGGAACATATGGTGTCACTAAAAAAGGTATGTGAAAAGTTAAGAGAAGCAAATTTAAAACTACAACTGGATAAATGAAAAAACACCGAATTCTTAGGTCATACTATAACTAGCCAAGGTGTGAAACCTGACCCAGTAAAAATAGAAGCGTAAAAAGTTCCCAATACTAAAGACACCAAAAGAAATAAAACCTTTTTTAGGACTTTACGGTTTTTACCGCAAATTTATCCAAAGTTTTCCCAAAATAGCAAAACTTATGACTTTGAGACTCAATAAAGGCGCAACAATTGACATTAAAGAAGAAGAATACAAATTAGCCTTTGAAAAACTAAAGTTACTTATTATGTCCAACCCGATATTAACATATTCCAGCTTTACTAACAATAGATGCAAGTCATTTTGCTATAGTTGCAGTATTACCACAGGAACACAAGCCAATTTGCTACGCAAGTAGAACATCAGCAGTAGAAAAATACTTTTAGCTATTGTTGGGGCCACCAAATACTTCAGGTAGAAAATTAAAGTAAACGAGTGTCATTACCATATAAAATCTGTACCAGGGAAAGAAGACCATGTTGCTGACGCATTATCAAGGATTAAGATAAGAATTAAGGTAGCATAGCGGCAACAGTGTACAGTGCACAAAAAAATAACCAAAACTATATTTCACTTACAGAAAGACCTATCAATTATTGTAATAGACTAATAGATTTCATTAAATATAATACAAATAAAGTTGAAACAATCAAGTATTTTCATAAGAATAAACTACAAATCTATTATCAAGAAATGACAAACGCCAAAACGAGTAATCTGAAATAATTAATACAAATAACTTAACAAAAGTAGCCAAACTTACGCAGAATTCAAAGAAATTATCATCAAAACCCATAAATATTTATGACACCCACGAATAGAGAAGCTAACTTCAATTTTCAAGAAAAAGTACTATTATCCTGATCATCATTATAGCAAAAACAGAAAATAGAAAAATTAAATTACCTTTTTAAATAACTCCAGAAACTTTCAAACATATTTCATAGATTTTTACAATTTATTTGCATAGAGGTATATTCCAAATATGCTTCCTTAATTGGTTAGAAACTAAACGAGCAATACACAAAATTTTTAACGACATGGGTAAACCAATAGAAATCAAAGCAGATAGAGATTCAGCATTCATGTGCGCAGCACTACATCTATGGTTAAAATCTGAAGCCGTAACTATAATAATCAGAACTAGTAAAAATGGAATTTCTATTTGTTGAGAAATTTCAAAAAACAATAAACGAAAACTAAGAAAAATAGATAGTGAATCTGACCCCGAAAATATAATAACAAGATTTGAAACAATAATTTATATTTATATATACAAAAATGTGAAAAACGTGCAATTCAAATACTACGGAGCTGGGCTTTGGTTTGTACATAGATTTCAATGCTCTTGTTAGCCCTGAAAGTTTCATTCCGTTGATATTCTTAGTTTAGAAGTTATACACGAATTTAGTTTCCATTATGGGGCCCAAGCGCAGCAGCTGTCCGCAGCGTGCAGCCTGCGTTTACATGTGTGTGTGTGCAGATTATATTGGGGCTGTCAGAAAAATTATAAAAAATTATGAACAAATTTGAGCAAACATATCTCTAAAATTGTATTTTCTGCATTCCCACTTGAACTTTGAATTAGGTTTCTCATACGAGAATCTGATTTTAATACCGTACGCAGAAAGTCACGTTACTTTATCCATTTTTAATATACTAGAAAATTCATGTAACATGTAATAACTTAAGAAACAAATAGTAAATCGTGTTAATAATAATCACTTGTTTATATATATATATATATATATATATATCATTCTTAATTGTTTTATGACCATTTATCTATTGATCGTTATCTCAGTTAATAGCACCGAAAATCGTTCATTCTGTGAGTTTAACATCATATAAATTGTTTATTTCTGCATTTATTTTACTTAATGATATCTTAATTGATGATTCATTAATATATTTATATGATTATAAAGTCAAACATTCAACAAATTAGTTCGGGGCGGCATTCCTGAGACATTAAAGTAAAAATTTCGTAGAAGATTTTGTATAAAAATCATTGGTATCCACAAAAACTTGTTTAGCTTTAAAATGTTATGTCGCCGCCACTCCATCGATTTCAATGATTAATATCTTAAACGACGCTCAATTAATGCAACTACATAAATAAATGGGTGACCAACAAAACATAATTTTTTATTCGACTTTTCACCGATTTTTAAAGTCGAAAAATATATAGTTGTAAAACCAATGATTTAAATTTAGAAGTGGGTAAGACTGATGAATAGATATATTCATTAGCTTTCAGTAATCGTTAAGGTTTTCAAATCGGTTGCGAAATGATCAAGTAATTATCAATATTGCAAGCTCACCTCTACAAGATAGCAAAAAAAAAATTCCATATTTTCAAAGTTTTTTAAAAAAACTCACCATAGAACATTTTAAGTAATTTTTCGTCATAGGGGACTTCATATGCATCAGAAAAAGTAGTTTTGGCAAAAACACATCCGAAAATGTTCATCAATACGTCTCGGACGCTCAGACAAATGTAGAAGAATAAACCTAATTATTAATATTATAAAACTGAAATGCATAATAGACACCGGTTCGTCTATTAACATAATGAAAGCAAATTTCTTAGAATTCCCAGTAAAAAATTGTCAGAAGTTGCTATAAATGCTATAAATGCAGCTATAAATGGTAGTGTAAAACTAAAACATAGTATTTCACTTAACCCAATTAGAATTTACCCTACACACCAAACATTTTACTTACATAAATTTTCCGAAAATTATGATGTCAAATGACGAATAGTTTGTGTTCGCCATAAACAATGCATTAAAATGATTCAATGAAAATTCAATGAACCTCTAAACGATGAGGAGAAAACCGAACTAACAAAAGTTCTATTTGAATTTACAGACATTACAGACAAAGACAGTGAAAATTTGACTTTTACCAGTACTGTTAAAAAAACCTTATAAATATCACAAAACTTTCGACGAAGAAGTTGAAAATCGAATTAGGGAAATGATAGAACAAGGCATAATTCGCAAATCAAAACAAGTAAGAACGTTGCAGTCGGACATAACCGACTGCGTAATACTCGTTCACAGTACACGGAAATTATTATTGTTATTTTGAAAAAAATATATAATTTTTATATTTCGTAGGGGCGGGGGTGTGTGTTGCCAACATTAAGAGGTCACACAAACACTTACTGCCAAATGTTGTGCCTCTAGCTCCAAAATTGTCGGAGGTATAGCTTTCCCGATTTGCGGGGGGCGGGAGTAGGTGGGAGTAGGCGGGAGTGGCCATGGCTGGGAAATTTTCTTACCGAGCTTTAAAAGGGGTGACCAGCCATCTACGTTTAAAATTTGGTGACTCTAGCTCCAAAATTGTGGGAGATATAGGCTTTCGCATTTAACGTGGGCGGGAGAGGGCGGGGGTGGACGTGGGCGGTAAATTTTTGTACCCTGTTTAAGAGCTGACCACTAATCTACCTTGAAAATTTGGTGACTCTAGCTCTAATACTTTGGAAGATATAGCCATTTCCGATTGTTTAAGGCGGGGTGTCTGGGGGGCGTTCTAGTGGGCGTGGCCGAGATGTCAAGGTCTCAATCTTTTGGGGAGGTTACCAGCAATCTACATACCATTTGGTGTCTCTAGCTTTAAAATTGTGTTAATTATACACGTGTTACCGTTTTGAGCTTGTAAATATATCGAATTTAGCGATTACGGGGGCGGAAGTGGGCGTGGCCGGAAAATTAATTTTCTGTGATGTTTGGGGGACCTTACCAGTAATATATATTCAAAAATTGGTGACTCTAGCTCTAAAACTGTGGGAGATATAGCTATTTCAGATTTTTTAGGGCGGGGGCGCTGGGGGGGCGTTCTAGTGGGCGTGGCCGGGAAATCGGGGCATTTTTGTCTGATGCAGATATCTACAAGTATATATGCAAAGTTTCAAGTCTCTATCTTCAATAGCGTCGAAAAATATTGCGTTCATACGGAACGAGTATAATCACCGTACTGCTCACCTATTTGGATTGTACCAAAAAAGAATGATGCAAATTTCGAATAGTTATTCACTACCGAAATCTTAACGAAGTCACAATACATGACAAATACCCAATCCCGGCAATGAATAGCATTCTTGACAAACTAGGTAGATGTCAGTACTCTACATCCATTGACCTTGCAAAGGGCTTTCATCAGATTCAAATGGATGAGAACTCAATACCAAAGACTGCGTTCTCAGCTAAAAATGGACATTACGAGTACACTCGTAAACTGCAAATGCAACTTTCCAACGTTGTAAATATAATCTTTTAGAAGATTTAATCTACAAGGATTGTTTAGTCTATATGGACGACATAATTGTATACTCCACGGAGGAACATATGCTGTCACTAAAAAAGGTATTTGAAAAGTTAAGAGAAGCAAATTTAAAACTACAACTGGATAAATGAAAAAACACCGAATTCTTAGGTCATACTATAACTACCCAAGGTGTGAAACCTGACCCAGTAAAAATAGAAGCGTAAAAAAAGTTCCCAATTCCAAAAGAAATAAAATCCTTTTTAGGACTTTACGGTTTTTACCGCAAATTTATCCAAAGTTTTCCCAAAATAGCAAAACTTATGACTTTGAGACTCAATAAAGGCGCAACAATTAACATTAAAGAAGAAGAATACAAATTAGCCTTTGAAAATCTAAAGTTACTTATTATGTCCAACCCGATATTAACATATTCCAGCTTTACTAACAATAGATGCAAGTCATTTTGCTATAGTTGCAGTATTACCACAGGAACACAAGCCAATTTGCTACGCAAGTAGAACATCAGCAGTAGAAAAATACTTTTAGCTATTGTTGGGGCCACCAAATACTTCAGGTAGAAAATTAAAGTAAACGAGTGTCATTACCATATAAAATCTGTACCAGGGAAAGAAGACCATGTTGCTGACGCATTATCAAGGATTAAGATAAGAATTAAGGTAGCATAGCGGCAACAGTGTACAGTGCACAAAAAAATAACCAAAACTATATTTCACTTACAGAAAGACCTATCAATTATTGTAATAGACTAATAGATTTCATTAAATATAATACAAATAAAGTTGAAACAATCAAGTATTTTCATAAGAATAAACTACAAATCTATTATCAAGAAATGACAAACGCCAAAACGAGTAATCTGAAATAATTAATACAAATAACTTAACAAAAGTAGCCAAACTTACGCAGAATTCAAAGAAATTATTATCAAAACCCATAAATATTTATGACACCCACGAATAGAGAAGCTAACTTCAATTTTCAAGAAAAAGTACTATTATCCTGATCATCATTATAGCAAAAACAGAAAATAGAAAAATTAAATTACCTTTTTAAATAACTCCAGAAACTTTCAAACATATTTCATAGATTTTTACATTGGCGATAATAAACAATTTATTTGCATAGAGGTATATTCCAAATATGCTTCCTTAATTGGTTAGAAACTAAACGAGCAATACACAACATTTTTAACGACATGGGTAAACCAATAGAAATCAAAGCAGATAGAGATTCAGCATTCATGTGCGCAGCACTACATCTATGGTTAAAATCTGAAGCCGTAACTATAATAATCAGAACTAGTAAAAATGGAATTTCTATTTGTTGAGAAATTTCAAAAAACAATAAACGAAAACTAAGAAAAATAGATACTGAATCTGACCCCGAAAATATAATAATAAGATTTGAAACAATAATTTATATTTATAAATACAAAAATGTGAAAAACGTGCAATTCAAATACTACGGAGCTGGGCTTTGGTTTGTACATAGATTTCAATGCTCTTGTTAGCCCTGAAAGTTTCATTCCGTTGATATTCTTAGTTTAGAAGTTATACACGAATTTAGTTTCCATTATGGGGCCCAAGCGCAGCAGCTGTCCGCAGCGTGCAGCCTGCGTTTACATGTGTGTGTGTGCAGATTATATTGGGGCTGTCAGAAAAATTATAAAAAATTATGAACAAATTTGAGCAAACATATCTCTAAAATTGTATTTTCTGCATTCCCACTTGAACTTTGAATTAGGTTTCTCATACGAGAATCTGATTTTAATACCGTACGCAGAAAGTCACGTTACTTTATCCATTTTTAATATACTAGAAAATTCATGTAACATGTAATAACTTAAGAAACAAATAGTAAATCGTGTTAATAATAATCACTTGTTTATATATATATATATATATATATATATATATATATATATATATATATATATATCATTCTTAATTGTTTTATGACCATTTATCTATTGATCGTTATCTCAGTTAATAGCACCGAAAATCGTTCATTCTGTGAGTTTAACATCATATAAATTGTTTATTTCTGCATTTATTTTACTTAATGATATCTTAATTGATGATTCATTAATATATTTATATGATTATAAAGTCAAACATTCAACAAATTAGTTCGGGGCGGCATTCCTGAGACATTAAAGTAAAAATTTCGTAGAAGATTTTGTATAAAAATCATTGGTATCCACAAAAACTTGTTTAGCTTTAAAATGTTATGTCGCCGCCACTCCATCGATTTCAATGATTAATATCTTAAACGACGCCCAATTAATGCAACTACATAAATAAATGGGTGACCAACTAAAACATAATTTTTTATTCGACTTTTCTCCGATTTTTAAAGTCGAAAAATATATAGTTGTAAAACCAATGATTTAAATTTAGAAGTGGGTAAGACTGATGAATAGATATATTCATTAGCTTTCAGTAATCGGTTGCGAAATGATCAAGTAATTATCAATATTGCAAGCTAACCTCTACAAGATAGCAAAAAAAAAATTCCATATTTTCAAAGTTTTTTAAAAAAACTCACCATAGAACATTTTAAGTAATTTTTCGTCATAGGGGACTTCAAATGCATCAGAAAAAGTAGTTTTGGCAAAAACACATCCGAAAATGTTCATCAATACGTCTCGGACCCTCAGACAAATGTAGAAGAATAAACCTAATTATTAATATTATAAAACTGAAATGCATAATAGACACCGGTTCGTCTATTAACATAATGAAAGCAAATTTCTTAGAATTCCCAGTAAAAAATTGTCAGAAGTTGCTATAAATGCTATAAATGCAGCTATAAATGGTAGTGTAAAACTAAAACATAGTATTTCACTTAACCCAATTAGAATTTACCCTACACACCAAACATTTTACTTACAGAAATTTTCCGAAAATTATGATGTCAAATGACGAATAGTTTGTGTTCGCCATAAACAATGCATTAAAATGATTCAATGAATTTCGCCTAGAACATCTAAACGATGAGGAGAAAACCGAACTAACAAAAGTTCTATTTGAATTTACAGACATTACAGACAAAGACAGTGAAAATTTGACTTTTACCAGTACTGTTAAAAAAAACCTTATAAATATCACAAAACTTTCGACGAAGAAGTTGAAAATCGAATTAGGGAAATGATAGAACAAGGCATAATTCGCAAATCAAAACAAGTAAGAACGTTGCAGTCGGACATAACCGACTGCGTTATTTTGAAAAAAATATAGAATTTTTATATTTCGTAGGGGCGGGGGTGTGTGTTGCCAACATTAAGAGAAGGTCACACAAACACTTACTGCCAAATGTTGTGCCTCTAGCTCCAAAATTGTCGGAGGTATAGCTTTCCCGATTTGCGGGGGCGGGAGTAGGTGGGAGTAGGCGGGAGTGGCCATGGCTGGGAAATTTTCTTACCGAGCTTTAAAAGGGGTGACCAGCCATCTACGTTTAAAATTTTGTGACTCTAGCTCCAAAATTGTGGAAGATATAGCTTTTCGTCAGGGGGAGTCGGCGGGAAATTTTTTACGAATCGTTAAAGGGGGTGACCAGCTATCTATCTTTAAAATTTGGTGACTCTAGCTCCAAAATTGTGGGAGATATAGGCTTTCGCATTTAACGTGGGCGGGAGAGGGCGGGGGTGGACGTGGGCGGTAAATTTTTGTACCCTGTTTAAGAGCTGACCACTAATCTACCTTGAAAATTTGGTGACTCTAGCTCTAATACTTTGGAAGATATAGCCATTTCCGATTGTTTAAGGCGGGGTGTCTGGGGGGCGTTCTAGTGGGCGTGGCCGGGAAATCGGGGCATTTTTGTCTGATGCAGATATCTACAAGTATATATGCAAAGTTTCAAGTCTCTATCTTCAATAGCGTCGAAAAATATTGCGTTCATACGGAACGAGTATAATCACCGTACTGCTCACCTATTTGGATTGTACCAAAAAAGAATGATGCAAATTTCGAATAGTTATTCACTACCGAAATCTTAACGAAGTCACAATACATGACAAATACCCAATCCCGGCAATGAATAGCATTCTTGACAAACTAGGTAGATGTCAGTACTCTACATCCATTGACCTTGCAAAGGGCTTTCATCAGATTCAAATGGATGAGAACTCAATACCAAAGACTGCGTTCTCAGCTAAAAATGGACATTACGAGTACACTCGTAAACTGCAAATGCAACTTTCCAACGTTGTAAATATAATCTTTTAGAAGATTTAATCTACAAGGATTGTTTAGTCTATATGGACGACATAATTGTATACTCCACGGAGGAACATATGCTGTCACTAAAAAAGGTATTTGAAAAGTTAAGAGAAGCAAATTTAAAACTACAACTGGATAAATGAAAAAACACCGAATTCTTAGGTCATACTATAACTACCCAAGGTGTGAAACCTGACCCAGTAAAAATAGAAGCGTAAAAAAAGTTCCCAATTAAAGACACCAAAAGAAATAAAATCCTTTTTAGGACTTTACGGTTTTTACCGCAAATTTATCCAAAGTTTTCCCAAAATAGCAAAACTTATGACTTTGAGACTCAATAAAGGCGCAACAATTAACATTAAAGAAGAAGAATACAAATTAGCCTTTGAAAAACTAAAGTTACTTATTATGTCCAACCCGATATTAACATATTCCAGCTTTACTAACAATAGATGCAAGTCATTTTGCTATAGTTGCAGTATTACCACAGGAACACAAGCCAATTTGCTACGCAAGTAGAACATCAGCAGTAGAAAAATACTTTTAGCTATTGTTGGGGCCACCAAATACTTCAGGTAGAAAATTAAAGTAAACGAGTGTGATTACCATATAAAATCTGTACCAGGGAAAGAAGACCATGTTGCTGACGTATTATCAAGGATTAAGATAAGAATTAAGGTAGCATAGCGGCAACAGTGTACAGTGCACAAAAAAATAACCAAAACTATATTTCACTTACAGAAAGACCTATCAATTATTGTAATAGACTAATAGATTTCATAAAATATAATACAAATAAAGTTGAAACAATCAAGTATTTTCATAAGAATAAACTACAAATCTATTATCAAGAAATGACAAACGCCAAAACGAGTAATCTGAAATAATTAATACAAATAACTTAACAAAAGTAGCCAAACTTACGCAGAATTCAAAGAAATTATCATCAAAACCCATAAATATTTATGACACCCACGAATAGAGAAGCTAACTTCAATTTTCAAGAAAAAGTACTATTATCCTGATCATCATTATAGCAAAAACAGAAAATAGAAAAATTAAATTACCTTTTTAAATAACTCCAGAAACTTTCAAACATATTTCATAGATTTTTACATTGGCGATAATAAACAATTTATTTGCATAGAGGTATATTCCAAATATGCTTCCTTAATTGGTTAGAAACTAAACGAGCAATACACAAAATTTTTAACGACATGGGTAAACCAATAGAAATCAAAGCAGATAGAGATTCAGCATTCATGTGCGCAGCACTACATCTATGGTTAAAATCTGAAGCCGTAACTATAATAATCAGAACTAGTAAAAATGGAATTTCTATTTGTTGAGAAATTTCAAAAAACAATAAACGAAAACTAAGAATAATAGATAGTGAATCTGACCCCGATAATAAAATAACAAGATTTGAAACAATAATTTATATTTATAAATACAAAAATGTGAAAAACGTGCAATTCAAATACTACGGAGCTGGGCTTTGGTTTGTACATAGATTTCAATGCTCTTGTTAGCCCTGAAAGTTTCATTAAGATGATATTCTTAGTTTAGAAGTTATACACGAATTTAGTTTCCATTATGGGGCCCAAGCGCAGCAGCTGTCCGCAGCGTGCAGCCTGCGTTTACATGTGTGTGTGTGCAGATTATATTGGGGCTGTCAAAAAAATTATAAAAAATTATGAAAAAATTTGAACAACATATCTCTAAAATTGTATTTTCTGCATTCCCACTTGAACTTTGAATTAGGTTTCTCATACGAGAATCTGATTTTAATACCGTACGCAGAAAGTCACGTTACTTTATCCATTTTTAATATACTAGAAAATTCATGTAACATGTAATAACTTAAGAAACAAATAGTAAATCGTGTTAATAATAATCACTTGTTTATATATATATATATATATATATATATATATATATATATATATATATATATATCATTCTTAATTGTTTTATGACCATTTATCTATTGATCGTTATCTCAGTTAATAGCACCGAAAATCGTTCATTCTGTGAGTTTAACATCATATAAATTGTTTATTTCTGCATTTATTTTACCTAATGATATCTTAATTGATGATTCATTAATATATTTATATGATTATAAAGTCAAACATTCAACAAATTAGTTCGGGGCGGCATTCCTGAGGCATTAAAGTAAAAATTTCGTAGAAGATTTTGTATAAAAATCATTTGTATCCACAAAAACTTGTTTAGCTTTAAAATGTTATGTCGCCGCCACTCCATCGATTTCAATGATTAATATCTTAAACGACGCCCAATTAATGCAACTACATAAATAAATGGGTGACCAACTAAAACATAATTTTTTATTCGACTTTTCTCCGATTTTTAAAGTCGAAAAATATATAGTTGTAAAACCAATGATTTAAATTTAGAAGTGGGTAAGACTGATGAATAGATATATTCATTAGCTTTCAGTAATCGTTAAGGTTTTCAAATCGGTTGCGAAATGATCAAGTAATTATCAATATTGCAAGCTAACCTCTACAAGATAGCAAAAAAAAAATTCCATATTTTCAAAGTTTTTTAAAAAAACTCACCATAGAACATTTTAAGTAATTTTTCGTCATAGGGGACTTCAAATGCATCAGAAAAAGTAGTTTTGGCAAAAACACATCCGAAAATGTTCATCAATACGTCTCGGACCCTTAGACAAATGTAGAAGAATAAACCTAATTATTAATATTATAAAACTGAAATGCATAATAGACACCGGTTCGTCTATTAACATAATGAAAGCAAATTTCTTAGAATTCCCAGTAAAAAATTGTCAGAAGTTCATACTATAAATGGTAGTGTAAAACTAAAACATAGTATTTCACTTAACCCAATTAGAATTTACCCTACACACCAAACATTTTACTTACATAAATTTTCCGAAAATTATGATGTCAAATGACGAATAGTTTGTGTTCGCCATAAACAATGCATTAAAATGATTCAATGAATTTCGCCTAGAACATCTAAACGATGAGGAGAAAACCGAACTAACAAAAGAGTTGAGAAGTTGAAAATCGAATTAGGGAAATGATAGAACAAGGCATAATTCGCAAATCAAAACAAGTAAGAACGTTGCAGTCGGACATAACCGACTGCGTAATACTCGTTCACAGTACACGGAAATTATTATTGTTATTTTGAAAAAAATATAGAACAACATTAAGAGAAGGTCACACAAACACTTACTGCCAAATGTTGTGCCTCTAGCTCCAAAATTGTCGGAGGTATAGCTTTCCCGATTTGCGGGGGCGGGAGTAGGTGGGAGTAGGCGGGAGTGGCCATGGCTGAAAAATTTTCTTACCGAGCTTTAAAAGGGGTGACCAGCCATCTACGTTTAAAATTTGGTGACTCTAGCTCCAAAATTGTGGAAGATACAGCTTTTCGTGAGGGGGAGTCGGCGGGATATTTTTTACGAATCGTTAAAGGGGGTGACCAGCTATCTACCTTTAAAATTTGGTGACTCTAGCTCCAAAATTGTGGGAGATATAGGCTTTCGCATTTAATGTGGGCGGGAGAGGGCGGGGGTGGACGTGGGCGGTAAATTTTTGTACCCTGTTTAAGAGCTGACCACTAATCTACCTTGAAAATTTGGTGACTCTAGCTCTAATACTTTGGAAGATATAGCCATTTCCGATTGTTTAAGGCGGGGTGTCTGGGGGGCGTTCTAGTGGGCGTGGCCGAGATGTCAAGGTCTCAATCTTTTGGGGAGGTCACCAGCAATCTACATACCATTTGGTGTCTCTAGCTTTAAAATTGTGTTAATTATACACGTGTTACCGTTTTGAGCTTGTAAATATATCGATTTTAGCGATTACGGGGGCGGAAGTGGGCGTGATCGGAAAATTAATTTTCTGTGATGTTTGGGGGACCTTACCAGTAATATATATTCAAAATTTGGTGACTCTAGCTCTAAAACTGTGGGAGATATAACCATTTCAGATTTTTTAGGGCGGGGGCGCTGGGGGGCGTTCTAGTGGGCGTGGCCGGGAAATCAGGGCATTTTTGTCTGATGCAGATATCTACAAGTATATATGCCAAGTTTCAAGTCTCTATCTTCAATAGCGTCGAAAAATATTGCGTTCATACGGAACGAGTATAATCACCCTACTGCTCACCTATTTGGATTGTACCAAAAAAGAATGATGCAAATTTCCAATAGTTATTCACTACCGAAATCTTAACGAAATCACAATACATGACAAATACCCAATCCCGGCAATGGATAGCATTCTTGAGAAACTAGGTAGATGTCAGTACTCTACATCCATTGACCTTGCAAAGGGCTTTCATCAGATTCAAATGGATGAGAACTCAATACCAAAGACTGCGTTCTCAGCTAAAAATGGACATTACGAGTACACTCGTAAACTGCAAATGCAACTTTCCAACGTTGTAAATATAATCTTTTACAAGATTTAATCTACAAGGATTGTTTAGTCTATATGGACGACATAATTGTATACTCCACGGAGGAACATATGCTGTCACTAAAAAAGGTATTTGAAAAGTTGAGAGAAGCAAATTTAAAACTACAACTGGATAAATGAAAAAACACCGAATTCTTAGGTCATACTATAACTACCCAAGGTGTGAAACCTGACCCAGTAAAAATAGAAGCGTAAAAAAAGTTCCCAATACTAAAGACACCAAAAGAAATAAAATCCTTTTTAGGACTTTACGGTTTTTACCGCAAATTTATCCAAAATTTTCCCAAAATAGCAAAACTTATGACTTTGAGACTCAATAAAGGCGCAACAATTAACATTAAAGAAGAAGAATACAAATTAGCCTTTGAAAAACTAAAGTTACTTATTATGTCCAACCCGATATTAACATATTCCAGCTTTACTAACAATAGATGCAAGTCATTTTGCTATAGTTGCAGTATTACCACAGGAACACAAGCCAATTTGCTACGCAAGTAGAACATCAGCAGTAGAAAAATACTTTTAGCTATTGTTGGGGCCACCAAATACTTCAGGTAGAAAATTAAAGTAAACGAGTGTGATTACCATATAAAATCTGTACCAGGCAAAGAAGACCATGTTGCTGACGTATTATCAAGGATTAAGATAAGAATTAAGGTAGCATAGCGGCAACAGTGTACAGTGCACAAGAAAATAACCAAACCTATATTTCACTTACAGAAAGACCTATCAATTATTGTAATAGACTAATAGATTTCATAAAATATAATACAAATAAAGTTGAAACAATCAAGTATTTTCATAAGAATAAACTACAAATCTATTATCAAGAAATGACAAACGCCAAAACGAGTAATCTGAAATAATTAATACAAATAACTTAACAAAAGTAGCCAAACTTATTATATACTAGAATTCAAAGAAATTATCATCAAAACCCATAAATATTTATGACATCCACGAATAGAGAAGCTAACTTTAATTTTCAAGAAAAAGTACTATTATCCTGATCATCATTATAGCAAAAACAGAAAATAGAAAAATTAAATTACCTTTTTAAACAACTCCAGAAACTTTCAAACATATTTCATAGATTTTTACATTGTCGATAATAAACAATTTATTTGCATAGAGGTATATTCCGAATATGCTTCCTTAATTGGTTAGAAACTAAACGAGCAATACACAAAATTTTTAACGACATGGGTAAACCAATAGAAATCAAAGCAGATAGAGATTCAGCATTCATGTGCGCAACACTACATCTATGGTTAAAATCTGAAGCCGTAACTATAACAATCAGAACTAGTAAAAATGGAATTTCTATTTGTTGAGAAATTTCAAAAAACAATAAATGAAAACTAAGAATAATAGATAGTGAATCTGACCCCGATAATAAAATAACAAGATTTGAAACAATAATTTATATTTATATATACAAAAATGTGAAAAACGTGCAATTCAAATACTACGGAGCTGGGCTTTGGTTTGTACATAGATTTCAATGCTCTTGTTAGCCCTGAAAGTTTCATTAAGATGATATTCTTAGTTTAGAAGTTATACACGAATTTAGTTTCCATTATGGGGCCCAAGCGCAGCAGCTGTCCGCAGCGTGCAGCCTGCGTTTACATGTGTGTGTGTGCAGATTATATTGGGGCTGTCAAAAAAATTATAAAACATTATGAACAAATTTGAGCAAACATATCACTAAAATTGTATTTTCTGCATTCCCACTTGAACTTTGAATTAGGTTTCTCATACGAGAATCTGATTTTAATACCGCACGCAGAAAGTCACGTTACTTTATCCATTTTTAATATACTAGAAAATGCATGTAACATGTAATAATTTAAGAAACAAATAGTAAATTGTGTTAATAATAATCACTTGTTTATATATATTTATATATATATATATATATCATTCTTAATTGTTTTATGACAATTTATCTATGGATCGTTATCTCAGTTAATAGCACCGAAAATCGTTCATTCTGTCAGTTAAACATCATATAAATTGTTTATTTCTGCATTTATTTTACCTAATGATATCTTAATTGATGATTCATTAATATATTTATATGATTATAAAGTCAAACATTCAACAAATTAGTTCGGGGCGGCATTCCTGAGACATTAAAGTAAAAATTTCGTAGAAGATTTTGTATAAAAATCATTGGTATCCACAAAAACTTGTTTAGCTTTAAAATGTTATGTCGCCGCCACTCCATCGATTTCAATGATTAATATCTTAAACGACGCTCAATTAATGCAACTACATAAATAAATGGGTGACCAACAAAACATAATTTTTTATTCGACTTTTCCCCGATTCTTAAAGTCGAAAAATATATAGTTGTAAAACCAATGATTTAAATTTAGAAGTGGGTAAGACTGATGAATAGATATATTCATTAGCTTTCAGTAATCGTTAAGGTTTTCAAATCGGTTGCGAAATGATCAAGTAATTATCAATATTGCAAGCTCACATCTACAAGATAGCTAAAAAAAAATTCCATATTTTGAAAGTTTTTTAAAAAAACTCACCATAGAACATTTTAAGTAATTTTTCGTCATAGGGGACTTCATATGCATCAGAAATGATAGTTTGTGTTCGCCATAAACAATGCATTAAAATGATTCAATGAATTTCGCCTAGAACATCTAAACGATGAGGAGAAAACCGAACTAACAAAAGAGTTGAGAAGTTGAAAATCGAATTAGGGAAATGATAGAACAAGGCATAATTCGCAAATCAAAACAAGTAAGAACGTTGCAGTCGGACATAACCGACTGCGTAATACTCGTTCACAGTACACGGAAATTATTATTGTTATTTAGAAAAAAATATAGAATTTTTATATTTCGTAGGGGCGGGGGTGTGTGTTGCCAACATTAAGAGAAGGTCACACAAACACTTACTGCCAAATGTTGTGCCTCTCCAAAATTTTCGGAGGTATAGCTTTCCCGATTTGCGGGGGCGGGAGTAGGTGGGAGTGGGCGTGGCCGGGAAATTTACTTACCGAGCTTTTAAATTTGGTGACTCTTGCTCAAAAATTGTGGACGATATAGCTTTTCGCGATTTGCGGAGGCGGGAGTGGGCGTGGCCGGAAAATTTTTTACGAATCTTTACAGGTGACCAGCTATCTAGAACATCTAAACGATGAGGAGAAAACCGAACTAACAAAAGAGTTGAGAAGTTGAAAATCGAATTAGGGAAATGATAGAACAAGGCATAATTCGCAAATCAAAACAAGTAAGAACGTTGCAGTCGGACATAACCGACTGCGTAATACTCGTTCACAGTACACGGAAATTATTATTGTTATTTTGAAAAAAATATAGAATTTTTATATTTCGTAGGGGCGGGGGTGTGTGTTGCCAACATTAAGAGAAGGTCACACAAACACTTACTGCCAAATGTTGTGCCTCTCCAAAATTTTCGGAGGTATAGCTTTCCCGATTTGCGGGGGCGGGAGTAGGTGGGAGTGGGCGTGGCCGGGAAATTTTCTTACCGAGCTTTTAAATTTGGTGACTCTTGCTCAAAAATTGTGGGAGATATAGGCTTTCGCACTTTACGTGGGCGGGAGAGGGCAGGATTGGACGTAGGAGGTAAATAAATGTACCCTTATTTAGAGGAGCTGACCACTAATCTACCTTTAAAATTTGGTGACTCTAGCTCTAATACTTTGGAAGATATAGCCATTTCCGATTTTTTACGGCGGGGTGTCTGGGGGGCGTTCTAGTGGGCGTGGCCGAGATGTCAAGGTCTCAATCTTTTGGGGAGGTCACCAGCAATCTACATACCATTTGGTGTCTCTAGCTTTAAAATTGTGTTAATTATACACGTGTTACCGTTTTGAGCTTGTAAATATATCGATTTTAGCGATTACGGGGGCGGAAGTGGGCGTGGTCGGAAAATTAATTATCTGTGATGTTTGGGGGACCTTACCAGTAATATATATTCAAAATTTGGTGACTCTAGCTCTAAAACTGTGGGAGATATAACCATTTCAGATTTTTTAGGGCGGGGGCGCTGGGGGGCGTTCTAGTGGGCGTGGCCGGGAAATCAGGGCATTTTTGTCTGATGCAGATATCTACAAGTATATATGCCAAGTTTCAAGTCTCTATCTTCAATAGCGTCGAAAAATATTGCGTTCATACGGACAGACGGACGGACAGCATGACGGACATTGCACAAAACCAATATATTAGTTTCACTTCGTGAACGAGTATAATCACCCTACTGCTCACTTATTTGGATTGTACCAAAAAAGAATGATGCAAATTTCGAATAGTTATTCACTACCGAAATCTTAACGAAATCACAATACATGGCAAATACCCAATCCCGGCAATGGATAGCATTTTTGACAAACTAGGTAGATGTCAGTACTCTACATCCATTGACCTTGCAAAGGGCTTTCATCAGATTCAAATGGATGAGAACTCAATACCAAAGACTGCGTTCTCAGCTAAAAATGGACATTACGAGTACACTCGTAAACTGCAAATGCAACTATCCAACGTTGTAAAAATAATCTTTTAGAAGATTTAATCTACAAGGATTGTTTAGTCTATATGGACGACATAATTGTATACTCCACGGAGGAACATATGGTGTCACTAAAAAAGGTATTTGAAAAGTTAAGAGAAGCAAATTTAAAACTACAACTGGATAAATGAAAAAACACCGAATTCTTAGGTCATACTATAACTACCCAAGGTGTGAAACCTGACCCAGTAAAAATAGAAGCGTAAAAAAAGTTCCCAATACTAAAGACACCAAAAGAAATAAAATCCTTTTTAGGACTTTACGGTTTTTACCGCAAATTTATCCAAAATTTTCCCAAAATAGCAAAACTTATGACTTTGAGACTCAATAAAGGCGCAACAATTAACATTAAAGAAGAAGAATACAAATTAGCCTTTGAAAAACTAAAGTTACTTATTATGTCCAACCCGATATTAACATATTCCAGCTTTACTAACAATAGATGCAAGTCATTTTGCTATAGTTGCAGTATTACCACAGGAACACAAGCCAATTTGCTACGCAAGTAGAACATCAGCAGTAGAAAAATACTTTTAGCTATTGTTGGGGCCACCAAATACTTCAGGTAGAAAATTAAAGTAAACGAGTGTGATTACCATATAAAATCTGTACCAGGCAAAGAAGACCATGTTGCTGACGTATTATCAAGGATTAAGATAAGAATTAAGGTAGCACAGCGGCAACAGTGTACAGTGCACAAGAAAATAACCAAAACTATATTTCACTTACAGAAAGACCTATCAATTATTGTAATAGACTAATAGATTTCATAAAATATAATACAAATAAAGTTGAAACAATCAAGTATTTTCATAAGAATAAACTACAAATCTATTATCAAGAAATGACAAACGCCAAAACGAGTAATCTGAAATAATTAATACAAATAACTTAACAAAAGTAGACAAACTTATTATATACTAGAATTCAAAGAAATTATCATCAAAACCCATAAATATTTATGACACCCACGAATATCATCATCACTATAGCAAAAACAGAAAATAGAAAAATTAAATTACCTTTTTAAACAACTCCAGAAACTTTCAAACATATTTCATAGATTTTTACATTGGCGATAATAAACAATTTATTTGCATAGAGGTATATTCCAAATATGCTTCCTTAATTGGTTAGAAACTAAACGAGCAATACACAAAATTTTTAACGACATGGGTAAACCAATAGAAATCAAAGCAGATAGAGATTCAGCATTCATGTGCGTTGCACTACATCTATGGTTAAAATCTGAAGCCGTAACTATAACAATCAGAACTAGTAAAAATGGAATTTCTATTTGTTGAGAAATTTCAAAAAACGAAAACTAAGAATAATAGATAGTGAATCTGACCCCGATAATAAAATAACAAGATTTGAAACAATAATTTATATTTATATATACAAAAATGTGAAAAACGTGCAATTCAAATACTACGGAGCTGGGCTTTGGTTTGTACATAGATTTCAATGCTCTTGTTAGCCCTGAAAGTTTCATTAAGATGATATTCTTAGTTTAGAAGTTATACACGAATTTAGTTTCCATTATGGGGCCCAAGCGCAGCAGCTGTCCGCAGCGTGCAGCCTGCGTTTACATGTGTGTGTGTGCAGATTATATTGGGGCTGTCAAAAAAATTATAAAACATTATGAACAAATTTGAGCAAAGATATCACTAAAATTGTATTTTCTGCATTCCCACTTGAACTTTGAATTAGGTTTCTCATACGAGAATCTGATTTTAATACCGTACGCAGAAAGTCACGTTACTTTATCCATTTTTAATATACTAGAAAATTCATGTAACATGTAATAATTTAAGAAACAAATAGTAAATTGTGTTAATAATAATCACTTGTTTATATATATTTATATATATATATATATATCATTCTTAATTGTTTTATGACAATTTATCTATGGATCGTTATCTCAGTTAATAGCACCGAAAATCGTTCATTCTGTCAGTTTAACATCATATAAATTGTTTATTTCTGCATTTATTTTACCTAATGATATCTTAATTGATGATTCATTAATATATTTATATGATTATAAAGTCAAACATTCAACAAATTAGTTCGGGGCGGCATTCCTGAGACACTAAAGTAAAAATTTCGTAGAAGATTTTGTATAAAAATCATTTGTATCCACAAAAACATGTTTAGCTTTAAAATGTTATGTCGCCGCCACTCCATCGATTTCAATGATTAATATCTTAAACGACGCTCAATTAATGCAACTACATAAATAAATGGGTGACCAACAAAACATAATTTTTTATTCGACTTTTCCCCGATTCTTAAAGTCGAAAAATATATAGTTGTAAAACCAATGATTTAAATTTAGAAGTGGGTAAGACTGATGAATAGATATATTCATTAGCTTTCAGTAATCGTTAAGGTTTTCAAATCGGTTGCGAAATGATCAAGTAATTATCAATATTGCAAGCTCACATCTACAAGATAGCTAAAAAAAAATTCCATATTTTGAAAGTTTTTTAAAAAAACTCACCATAGAACATTTTAAGTAATTTTTCGTCATAGGGGACTTCATATGCATCAGAAAAAGTAGTTTTGGCAAAAACACATCCGAAAATGTTCATCAATACGTCTCGGACGCTCAGACAAATGTAGAAGAATAAACCTAATTATTAATATTATAAAACTGAAATAGACACCGGTTCGTCTATTAACATAATGAAAGCAAATTTCTTAGAATTCCCAGTAAAAGAATGTCAGAAGTTCATACTATAAATGGTAGTGTAAAACTAAAACATAGTATTTCACTTAACCCAATTAGAATTTACCCTACACACCAAACATTTTACTTACATAAATTTTCCGAAAATTATGATGTCAAATGACGAATAGTTTGTGTTCGCCATAAACAATGCATTAAAATAATTCAATGAATTTCGCCTAGAACATCTAAACGATGAGGAGAAAACCGAACTAACAAAAGTTATATTTGAATTTCAAGGCATTCAGTACAAGGACAGTGAAAATTTGACTTTTACCAGTACTGTTAAACATGTTATACAAACAAGACATGAGGACCCTACTTATAAAAAACCTTATAAATATCACCAAACTTTCGACGAAGAAGTTGAAAATCGAATTAGGGAAATGATAGAACAAGGCATAATTCGCAAATCAAAACAAGTAAGAACGTTGCAGTCGGACATAACCGACGTGTGTGTTGCCAACATTAAGAGAAGGTTACACAAACACTTACTGCCAAATGTTGTGCCTCTAGCTCCAAAATTGTCGGAGGTATAGCTTTCCCGATTTGCGGGGGCGGGAGTAGGTGGGAGTAGGCGGGAGTGGCCATGGCTGGGAAATTTTCTTACCGAGCTTTAAAGGTGACCAGCCATCTACGTTTAAAATTTGGTGACTCTAGCTCCAAAATTGTGGGAGATATGGGCTTTCGCACTTTACGTGGGCGGGAGAGGGCAGGATTGGACGTAGGAGGTAAATAAATGTA
Source organism: Drosophila sordidula (assembly GCA_035047465.1). Taxonomy (NCBI): domain Eukaryota; kingdom Metazoa; phylum Arthropoda; class Insecta; order Diptera; family Drosophilidae; genus Drosophila; species Drosophila sordidula. The sequence continues at coordinate 915,722 of JAWNPQ010000031.1, read as the reverse complement.
CCCTTATTTAGAGGAGCTGACCACTAATCTACCTTTAAAATTTGGTGACTCTAGCTCTAATACTTTGGAAGATATAGCCATTTCCGATTTTTTACGGCGGGGTGTCTGGGGGGCGTTCTAGTGGGCGTGGCCGAGATGTCAAGGTCTCAATCTTTTGGGGAGGTCACCAGCAATCTACATACCATTTGGTGTCTCTGCTTTAAAATTGTGTTAATTATACACGTGTTACCGTTTTGAGCTTGTAAGTATATCGATTTTAGCGATTACGGGGGCGGAAGTGGGCGTAATCGGAAAATTAATTTTCTGTGATGTTTGGGGGACCTTACTAGTAATATATATTCAAAATTTGGTGACTCTAGCTCTAAAACTGTGGGAGATATAACCATTTCAGATTTTTTAGGGCGGGGGCGCTGGGGGGCGTTCTAGTGGGCGTGGCCGGGAAATCAGGGCATTTTTGTCTGATGCAGATATCTACAAGTATATATGTCAAGTTTCAAGTCTCTATCTTATAATATAATATAATAGCGTCGAAAAATATTGCGTTCATACGGACAGACGGACGGACAGCATGACGGACATTGCACAAAACCAATATATTAGTTTCACTTCGTGAACGAGTATAATCACCCTACTGCTCACTTATTTGGATTGTACCAAAAAAGAATGATGCAAATTTCGAATAGTTATTCACTACCGAAATCTTAACGAAATCACAATACATGGCAAATACCCAATCCCGGCAATGGATAGCATTTTTGACAAACTAGGTAGATGTCAGTACTCTACATCCATTGACCTTGCAAAGGGCTTTCATCAGATTCAAATGGATGAGAACTCAATACCAAAGACTGCGTTCTCAGCTAAAAATGGACATTACGAGTACACTCGTAAACTGCAAATGCAACTATCCAACGTTGTAAAAATAATCTTTTAGAAGATTTAATCTACAAGGATTGTTTAGTCTATATGGACGACATAATTGTATACTCCACGGACAACATATGGTGTCACTAAAAAAGGTATTTGAAAAGTTAAGAGAAGCAAATTTAAAACTACAACTGGATAAATGAAAAAACACCGAATTCTTAGGTCATACTATAACTACCCAAGGTGTGAAACCTGACCCAGTAAAAATAGAAGCGTAAAAAAAGTTCCCAATACTAAAGACACCAAAAGAAATAAAATCCTTTTTAGGACTTTACGGTTTTTACCGCAAATTTATCCAAAATTTTCCCAAAATAGCAAAACTTATGACTTTGAGACTCAATAAAGGCGCAACAATTAACATTAAAGAAGAAGAATACAAATTAGCCTTTGAAAAACTAAAGTTACTTATTATGTCCAACCCGATATTAACATATTCCAACTTTACTAACAATAGATGCAAGTCATTTTGCTATAGTTGCAGTATTACCACAGGAACACAAGCCAATTTGCTACGCAAGTAGAACATCAGCAGTAGAAAAATACTTTTAGCTATTGTTGGGGCCACCAAATACTTCAGGTAGAAAATTAAAGTAAACGAGTGTGATTACCATATAAAATCTGTACCAGGCAAAGAAGACCATGTTGCTGACGTATTATCAAGGATTAAGATAAGAATTAAGGTAGCATAGCGGCAACAGTGTACAGTGCACAAGAAAATAACCAAAACTATATTTCACTTACAGAAAGACCTATCAATTATTGTAATAGACTAATAGATTTCATAAAATATAATACAAATAAAGTTGAAACAATCAAGTATTTTCATAAGAATAAACTACAAATCTATTATCAAGAAATGACAAACGCCAAAACGAGTAATCTGAAATAATTAATACAAATAACTTAACAAAAGTAGACAAACTTATTATATACTAGAATTCAAAGAAATTATCATCAAAACCCATAAATATTTATGACACCCACGAATAGAAAAAGCTGACTTCAATTTTCAAGAAAAAGTACTATTATCCTGATCATCACTATAGCAAAAACAGAAAATAGAAAAATTAAATTACCTTTTTAAACAACTCCAGAAACTTTCAAACATATTTCATAGATTTTTACATTGGCGATAATAAACAATTTATTTGCATAGAGGTATATTCCAAATATGCTTCCTTAATTGGTTAGAAACTAAACGAGCAATACACAAAATTTTTAACGACATGGGTAAACCAATAGAAATCAAAGCAGATAGAGATTCAGCATTCATGTGTGCAGCACTACATCTATGGTTAAAATCTGAAAAATGGAATTTCTATTTGTTGAGAAATTTCAAAAAACAATAAACGAAAACTAAGAATAATAGATAGTGAATCTGACCCCGATAATAAAATAACAAGATTTGAAACAATAATTTATATTTATATATACAAAAATGTGAAAAACGTGCAATTCAAATACTACGGAGCTGGGCTTTGGTTTGTACATAGATTTCAATGCTCTTGTTAGCCCTGAAAGTTTCATTAAGATGATATTCTTAGTTTAGAAGTTATACACGAATTTAGTTTCCATTATGGGGCCCAAGCGCAGCAGCTGTCCGCAGCGTGCAGCCTGCGTTTACATGTGTGTGTGTGCAGATTATATTGGGGCTGTCAAAAAAATTATAAAACATTATGAACAAATTTGAGCAAACATATCACTAAAATTGTATTTTCTGCATTCCCACTTGAACTTTGAATTAGGTTTCTCATACGAGAATCTGATTTTAATACCGTACGCAGAAAGTCACGTTACTTTATCCATTTTTAATATACTAGAAAATTCATGTAACATGTAATAATTTAAGAAACAAATAGTAAATTGTGTTAATAATAATCACTTGTTTATATATATTTATATATATATATATATATCATTCTTAATTGTTTTATGACAATTTATCTATGGATCGTTATCTCAGTTAATAGCACCGAAAATCGTTCATTCTGTCAGTTTAACATCATATAAATTGTTTATTTCTGCATTTATTTTACCTAATGATATCTTAATTGATGATTCATTAATATATTTATATGATTATAAAGTCAAACATTCAACAAATTAGTTCGGGGCGGCATTCCTGAGACATTAAAGTAAAAATTTCGTAGAAGATTTTGTATAAAAATCATTGGTATCCACAAAAACTTGTTTAGCTTTAAAATGTTATGTCGCCGCCACTCCATCGATTTCAATGATTAATATCTTAAACGACGCTCAATTAATGCAACTACATAAATAAATGGGTGACCAACAAAACATAATTTTTTATTCGACTTTTCCCCGATTCTTAAAGTCGAAAAATATATAGTTGTAAAACCAATGATTTAAATTTAGAAGTGGGTAAGACTGATGAATAGATATATTCATTAGCTTTCAGTAATCGTTAAGGTTTTCAAATCGGTTGCGAAATGATCAAGTAATTATCAATATTGCAAGCTCACATCTACAAGATAGCTAAAAAAAAATTCCATATTTTGAAAGTTTTTTAAAAAAACTCACCATAGAACATTTTAAGTAATTTTTCGTCATAGGGGACTTCATATGCATCAGAAAAAGTAGTTTTGGCAAAAACACATCCGAAAATGTTCATCAATACGTCTCGGACGCTCAGACAAATGTAGAAGAATAAACCTAATTATTAATATTATAAAACTGAAATAGATACCGGTTCGTCTATTAACATAATGAAAGCAAATTTCTTAGAATTCCCAGTAAAAGAATGTCAGAAGTTCATACTATAAATGGTAGTGTAAAACTAAAACATAGTATTTCACTTAACCCAATTAGAATTTACCCTACACACCAAACATTTTACTTACATAAATTTTCCGAAAATTATGATGTCAAATGACGAATAGTTTGTGTTCGCCATAAACAATGCATTAAAATAATTCAATGAATTTCGCCTAGAACATCTAAACGATGAGGAGAAAACCGAACTAACAAAAGTTATATTTGAATTTCAAGGCATTCAGTACAAGGACAGTGAAAATTTGACTTTTACCAGTACTGTTAAACATGTTATACAAACAAGACATGAGGACCCTACTTATAAAAAACCTTATAAATATCACCAAACTTTCGACGAAGAAGTTGAAAATCGAATTAGGGAAATGATAGAACAAGGCATAATTCGCAAATCAAAACAAGTAAGAACGTTGCAGTCGGACATAACCGACGTGTGTGTTGCCAACATTAAGAGAAGGTTACACAAACACTTACTGCCAAATGTTGTGCCTCTAGCTCCAAAATTGTCGGAGGTATAGCTTTCCCGATTTGCGGGGGCGGGAGTAGGTGGGAGTAGGCGGGAGTGGCCATGGGAAATTTTCTTACCGAGCTTTAAAAGGGGTGACCAGCCATCTACGTTTAAAATTTGGTGACTCTAGCTCCAAAATTGTGGGAGATATGGGCTTTCGCACTTTACGTGGGCGGGAGAGGGCAGGATTGGACGTAGGAGGTAAATAAATGTACCCTTATTTAGAGGAGCTGACCACTAATCTACCTTTAAAATTTGGTGACTCTAGCTCTAATACTTTGGAAGATATAGCCATTTCCGATTTTTCACGGCGGGGTGTCTGGGGGGCGTTCTAGTGGGCGTGGCCGAGATGTCAAGGTCTCAATCTTTTGGGGAGGTCACCAGCAATCTACATACCATTTGGTGTCTCTAGCTTTAAAATTGTGTTAATTATACACGTGTTACCGTTTTGAGCTTGTAAATATATCGATTTTAGCGATTACATAGGCGGAAGGGGGCGTGGCCGGAAAATTAATTTTCTGTGATGTTTGGGAGACCTTACCAGTAATATATATTCAAAATATGGTGACCTAACTCCAAAACTGTGGGAGATATAGCCATTGCCGATTTTTTAGGGCGGGGGCGCTGGGGAGCGTTCTAGTGGACGTGGCCGGGAAATCAGGGCATTTTTTGGAGGAGATCACCAGCTATCTACATACCAAATTTGGTGACTCTAACCTTAATATTGTGGGAAATATTCAACTTTAATCGATTTGGGATTTGAGGTGTATCGACATGTTATTGATTTGCCAGCCTCCCAGTGGGCGTCTTAACACTTTGTCTGAAGAAGATAACTACAAGTATATATGCCAAGTTTCAAGTCGCTATCTTCAATGGCGTCGATTGCGTTTATACGGACAGACGGACAGACGGACGGACAGCATGACGGACATTGCACAAAACCAATATTCTAGTTTCACTTCGTGAACGAGTATAAAAAATACCATATTTTAAAAATAAAAAAAAAAAGTATCGCCATATAAAAATTTTTAAAGTGATTTTTCGTTTTATATGGCGTAATATGTATCAGAAAAACTAGGTTTGGTAAACTATACAATTTGGCTGTTACTTAGTGTTATTAAAACACGATTCCTCAGATAGACTTTGAACATAAAAACTTGCACATGGTTGAAAGCAAGCAAAAACAACCACCGATTTTCAAAATATTATCATATCCCGACAGTAACGATAATATTCTAACAGAAATAATCCATAATGGGTAAATATTTCATACAAAACAACCAAGCCTACACAGTCAGCTCCAAAGATTTAGTTACGAATAAATGCATAACAGGGATATTAACCAGATCACAACAGAATGTAGATATACTAAAATTCACAAAAATTTAATTTGAATATTGAATTTGCCTAAAACTTTATTAAAGCAAAATTGTCTCGAAAGAAAATTAACAATAGAAGGAAACAATATAATTAAAGCTTTTTTTTCAGTTGAACTTTACGAAATATTAATCCCTAATACAATGTTAGATTACACAGACACAATATATACACACAGAATCACACATACACACACACTCACATGTGAACGCAGGGCCCTTGCAATTTTTAGGACTTAACAATAGCATTGCAATTTATGTACAAACCAAAGCCCAAGTTCGTATTATTTGTATTTCAAATTTTTCACATTTTTTCATATATTGGGCGAATAGGGGGGTGGTATCCTTACCTGCGTATGGTTCACGCGAACAGTTTGAATCAAAATTTGGTGGCTCTAGCATTTATGGCTTTTAAGATATGCTCAAAAAACCAAGTAAAAAAACCGATAAATATCGATAATAAAAAAATGAGATGAGTTATCGGTGATTTAAAATAAACGATCTGCGTATGGTATATACGAACTTGAAAAGTCCAAGTTTAGTCATGTGGCATCTTCAACAGTGTCTACCAGGCCGACAGTTTTATGCGGGCCAAGGTGCACAACATATGGGTCTACTCCGTATACCTGGCTCCCAGACTGCAGCTCCCTGAGTGCACTAAGGGTCGCATCATAGTGACAGACTGCGGCAGCTCGTATACCAACGCCAGGGACCCAGCGCTGCTGAAGGCATTCACGCTGCTCGACATAGCGCTTCTCAACCACCGCTCGCAACCCACTTTTAGCAGCGCAGGATTGGACTCAGTAGTGGACTCGACTTTCGTCAGCAGTTTGATTCGTCCAGCTGGATCATTAACGACCAGTGGAAGATATACCGTGAGGAAACCCTGGACACGCAGACATTTGCAGCTCACCTATAAATTCTGGAGGAAGCTCGGAGTGCTTGGCCGATGACGCCATGCTGCAGCAAGAACGCGCATGCGACGCCAGCATGGTCAGACGCATAAGTTATCAACGCCACCGTGCTTTATTATATTGGTGGAACGAGCAAATAGCCGCTGCTCGGCATCCGGGCAAGACGCCTTCATCAACATCTGAACATCTGAGGGTACGAGACGACAAGCAGCTTTTCTTGTAAGCAGGAGCAAATGCTTTCTAGAGAAGCTGCTATACGCAGCACCGATATGGCTGCCCGATCTTCAAGTTACAACCATGGGCTGGTAGCGACGCAACGCCTAGGGGCGATTAGGATCTGCAGCGGCATATATCCGACGAAGCAGCTCTGGAAATAGTCGGCAACTGGCATGCATGCGGCGACTTTGCGACAGTCGTCATGATTAAATTGCGCAGAGTGGAACGTAAGCGGAGAGGAAAGATGTAGTAGGATCGACGTATTTATTTGTGTTTAACTTCTAATCTAAGAGTATGATATTTTAGGGCCTAATAAGAGCTTCGAAATCTATGTAAAGCCCTAGTCCGTAGTATTTGAGTTGCGTTTTTTTCAGGGTATAAAAATGAGAATATTATAATTTAAAGTAAGTTCACATTATACCCCAAAATGTCAGCCTGAGGACAGGCAAATTTCCCACACTCTTTTAATACATGAACTCAGGCTCACATAACCGAAACACTCAAACCCTACCATATACATTAGCATATAAGCGAGTAATAAAAAATTGAAATTAGAAACCCGCAAAATAAATTATTGGTGATTATAACGATTCTGGTTTTTTCAGGATACAAGCAGTAAGCATAAACGTCCGTCAAAATCATTATTCCTACCAAATGCCCAAAATGCCGACGCTGCTCAAATTCACGCTTAGCAACATACACAAACATACGATCAATAAGGAAATCATAAGCTTCCCATTGAAAAAGCTCAAAGCCGAGGTTTGCTAAGCGTCAAAGTCGATTGGAGAGTGGAGTTTATTTGTTCCGCTTGAATAATTATGTTCTAAACCTCCGAATAATTGTAACGTGAAAATAAAAAGATATATAAAATATTTTTTTAAAAATGACGTAACGCGATTTATTGTACCCTGAACCCATTGAAAATGGGTAAATTGGGGTATAATGGTTTTGTGAAAATTTATGTAACAGGCGGAAGGAAGCATCTCCGACCCCATAAAGTATATATATCCTTCATCAGCATCACTAGCCGAGTCGAACTAGCCCTGTCCGTCCGTCGGTATGAACGTGTCGATTTCGGAGACTAGAAGAAGCTAGAAAAATGTTTTTTCCAAACGCACCAACGCTTTGGTACCCTCACCAACAATTAATGTTGAAAATTCTAAGAGATCATTCCGATGTGGCGAACCCATTAAAAATTACACATTACTTTTTAATTGAAAGGGAAGACATGCGGCCGAAAATTGAAAAATTAGAATTTCAGCGCATTGCTACTTGTGCATAAACACATACATGCATACATTTCGTTGCTCATGTTCTGTGCACATGCAAACATTTACATTTACATGTAAGGGGTGCCGCGAGTCTTCATGCACCTTGCAGTGTGAGTGAGACACACTACGGGGTTCTACGAGATCAACATGCTATGCACTGTGACCAACGAATTAAGCACTATTTCGCTCTCTAGGCATTTAGCTTGCGTTCTCAACAATCTTACTCTCTTCGGTCGTAAATGAGTGCAAGAGCTATGTGGGGTGCCACGTGCTCGAACATTTTTGTAACCACTTTTTTGTCGATTTGACGACTCTTTTGTATCCGTATAAGCCTTGTTATAATTCTGGTTTTGTCTCTGTACTTGTTCAGCTCTGCATCGTATTTCTCCTACATCTGTTTCGTTACATTTTTGTTCTACGTCTATTACATTTTCTTTTAAACTGTCAATTTTCTTTCTCTCGACTCCTACCCCTGTGGATCGAATTATTCACGGCGTACTCTACTTCTGCTAGTACTTTTGACCATGGCTCATTTTTTCTATTATCTAAAAACTTACTAATTATTGGCCCTAAGTCTTTATTAATTCTCTCCACTTGTCCGTTTGCTTGCGCAGATTGACATTATTTGATTGTAAAAATTCCTCAAATTTTTCCGATGTAACGCATGTCCCTCTATATGAAACAATAGTTGTTGGTCTACTATACGCTCGAAAATATTCTTCTAGGTCGTTTATTGCTTCCCGCGATTTTATTGTTTTTGTCGGGTAAAAACTATACTATCACTAAAATGTGCTTCTTTGTTTTGTCTTTGTTGTTAATTGGGCCATAGTGGTCTATGTGAATTACTTGGAAATGGTCGTGGCGTTTTGGTTTAACATATAGAAAACTTTCTTGTTTGCCGGTTTTGGTTGAAAAGATTTTTTTTCCGGATACCCGGAAACCAATAACTTCTACTTATTCCTTCTGTAACTGTGTCTGTCCCTGTCTGTAACTGTCTGACTCTAAGACGTACGACACCAAATTGTCGTTAATGTTTTTATAAACTACATTAATTCGCATTTCATACAATTTGTGTTCTCCTGTGCTAAGTAATTCTTTTATTTTGTTGATTTTGCCATCCTTACGTTGACATATAACCAGATTGTCTTCAAATAAATGGTCATCTATTATTAGAATACTATTACTACTATCTGATAAGTGCGTCAATGTGCTGAATTCATTGACCCGACCTATGTCCTAATATATAATCATAATTTTTAAGCTTCAACGCCCATCTAGCTATTTTCGGATTTAAATCCTTTTTATTAAGTGTCAATGTCAGTGAGTTGCAGTCCGTTACGATTTTGAAGATAATGCCTTGTTAACATACCCGAAACCGTCTTAAGGCATATATAATTTAGATTCGGTCTCAGTAGTTCTTTTTGATAAGAAAAAAATTGGGTGAAACTTATTGTCGGCCTTTCTTTGTAAGAATTTCTCTCCAAAACCTACTGAGGTTGCATCGCAATGAAGCTCAGTCTCGTCTTTTTGAGCATATAACGCTAGAATTAATATGTTAAACGCTGTCAATTGATCCCAGCCAAAGCTAAATTTCCTATCCTTCTTTCTCATGTCATAGAGATGATTCGCGATTATTGAGAAATCTTTAATAACTCTACGAAAATATGAGCACATGCCTAAAAACCTTTGTACTTGCTATACTTTTCTTGGTAGTGGAAAATTACCTATTGCTTTTATTCCGTCTTTGTACCTTCGAGATATTTTACTCTATTTTGAAGAAAACTGCATTTGTCGAGTCTGAGTTCAAGTTTATTTGAAACTTGAAAACTTTCAATATTGTTAAATGTTCGTCTAGCTCCTTTGTTACTATCATAATATCGTCGAGATAAACTATAAGTTTACCCTCTTTTACCATATCGTTAAATATTTTGTTAATAAATCGTTGGAAAACAAATGGCGCATTTGTCAATCCGAAGGACATTCGAAGGTATTCAAATTGGCCTAGGTGTGTTGTAAAATCCGTATATTTTATAGAAATCTCATGCATCTAATTTTGAAACTATGTGCAACACATAGAGTCGTTAAATCGACAAAAAAGTGGTTGCAAAAATGTTCGAGCTCGTGGCACCCCACATAGCTCTTACCGTAATTTTTTACGACCGGAGAGAGTAAGATTGATGAAAGCGCAAGCTAAATGCCTAGAAAGTGCGTCTCGCTCACACTGCAAGGTGCTTGAAGACTCGCAGCACCCCTTGCATGTATTTGTTTCCATGCGCACAGAACATGTGCAACGAAATGTATACATGTATGTGTTTATGCACAAGTTGCAATGCGCTGAAATTCTAATTTTTAAATTTTTATCCACATGTCTTCCTATTCAATTGCAGAGTAATGTGAAGTTTTTAAAGGGTTCACCACATCGGAATGATCGCTTAGCATTTTCAATATTAATTGTTGGTGAGGGTACCAAAGCGTTGGGGCGTTGGTTTTGAGACGAGCATGCTTGTACGAGCATGAACATGTATAAGCATTGTTTGTGCTTGTGTTTCGTTTACGTTTTGTTGCCCGCCTTGAGCGCAACAAAGTATCTTTGCTGGCCTGTGTTTGTCGTGAGGCTGTAATTTCCTGCAACCCGTTATCTGCCATTTGGATAGTGCTAAATCTGCGACTTACAAGGAGCCAGGCAGGCGATTCGCCACTGTGCACCTGTAGTAGGTAGGTTAGGTTATAGTTTTCTGTTTAATTAATTCATTTATTTAATTTGAGTTAAATGGTAAAGTGAATTGTTTAAAGTGTCTTCGAGCACCTAATCGTACGTTGACTGAATTCGGATGGTAAATTTGTCTACGCGTTGCATTCGTATCCAGGGGATGGAGCTAGACCGCCCTAGTTGAAGAAAACGTTAAAGGTAAGTATAACCGGGTAACGAATCTTGACTATCGGCCAACGTCCAGCAGGACGAACTGAATAGTCGCCCAATGGCTGTATAGGATATCGATCATATAGGTCATATTAATGCCACTCCAGCGAGGCGATCTTTCTCTCTTCGCCTATATTTATATGCATTTTTCTTGAAAGTAACGAATTAATAATAGTTATTGTGAGGCGTATTAATTTGTAATTTGAAAGGAATTATTGAATTATTTTTTTTTGGATCATGGTATTGTAGCGAAATTTTTCCACAGTTATATAGCTTTGCCACGGGTAGCCGAGCGGAATTAACTTTTTTAGTAGATGGGGGCCATTTCAACGCCAATGCTCTCGCATTCGCAACGGACGTGTTTTTTTCTTGTGCCTCGAATTGTCTAATTTTCCATAATCTAATCAATCGTAATTTCACATTTTATTGTGAGTCATTTTCGGTTGTGTCACACACTTTGTTTTGTGGATTTATAATCTTTTAAATTAATTTTCATTTGAGTACAAATACAACAACAAGCTGCAGCGCAAGCATACTGGTTGTCTTGTGCAGTTGCATTGTTTTGTTTTTGCATTTTCGCTCTTGCTGTCATTCTGCGCTCTAAAACTTTCTTCAAAACTCTCTCCGCGCTAATATTGTTGTTGGTGTTGGTCGGCTGTTTTGTTTTTTCAAATTTTTGCTTTGGTTTAATCCCGTTGCTTGTTTCGGTCGTCGCGCTCGCTCTGTTTATTGTTTGTATTGTTGTTGTAAGTACAAATCAGCATCATTCTCAATTTTAACCCTTGTGTGCTTTTTTTTTCTCTTTTTTTCTTTAACACAATAATTTTTTTTCTTTTTCTCTCTGAGTAGAATATTTTTGTTTTATTTTTGTATTTATTCTCTTAAAATGTTTGTCTGCAATAAAAATGATTGCCAGATGCGTGCAAACGTTATTTGTTTGCTGCCGGCTGTATGACAATATATCGCACGAATAATGGGCTGGCCTCAACGGCCGTATTATCGACCTGATTGAGTCCAAATCAGGTTTAAAGTGGACTTGCGAATCCTGCAGGGATGTAAGATGAAAGAGACATGATGGGGGACATGATTCATGAGGCAGGCAAAGAGGGGCTTTGGCGATATCCTCGGCCAGTTTAAAAAACTGTCCGACGGTTTCTCCGCTCTGGATAATGAGTTCAAAGCTATAAAGCTTTTGAACGAATCTCCAAGGCGTAAAAAAGCCAATTTAGACTGTCGATTGGCCCAAATGAACTTTCTGCCCCTGCAGAATTGCCCACTACTTCCGCTCCTAATTCACAATTAATTAATTTTTCATCCCCCTCTCCACACAGTAAAGACAGAAGAGACCAAACCAACATAGTTCCCATGGATGTTGCTCCTTCTGATCCCGAACCTTTTTCTGATTCGGTAGTTATTAGCCCTGTTGATAATGGTCAACTTTCTGGTGCTAGTAAACCAACCGAATCAAATGGTCAATTATCCAAGGCTATTGCTTCATTAGAAGCTATAGCTGAGGTTCCAAATGTGACCCTTGTAGATGTTCCCCAAAAAAAAACAAATATTTGTTTCTAGGCTTGCCCCTGATACTACATCTGATGATGTCAAGGCCTTTGTTCTGGCTAAACTGATAGCCAATATTACTGTGAAAAAATTCCAATTTTCATATATTCGGGAAATTTCGTCTTTTAATTTAAGTGTTCCGGCCGAACAGTTCAGCAAAATTTGCTGTAAAGAGTTCTGGCCAGACCACTTAATCATTAAAGAATACACTGCGAAAAAGAAAAATCGGTCTCCGATTGCACTTCCGTCTCCTACTGCTAATCTAAACCCACCTCTTACAGTCTCTGTTAAAACAAAAAACTAACATTTTCCCTCTCACTTGGCTACCAGAATGTAAAAGGTTTTTGTAGCAAACTTTGTAATCTTTATCTTAGTAGCCTATCCTTTCATTTTCATGTCATAGCCTTCTCTGAGACATGGTTAAGACCTGACATCCTAAATTCTGAAATACTATCTAACAAATTCTCTATCTATAGAAAAGACCGCACTTCTCGTCCTGGTGGTGGTGTGCTTATTGCAGTTGATGCTGATTTATTTTCCGAGATAGTAATAACTAACTTTTGTACAGATAGGGAATTTGTTGCCGTCAAATTGTGAATTAATGGTGTCTGCCTGTTTATTACTTGTTCCTATATTTCTCCTTCTTCAGATAATTCTGTCTATTCGATGCACTTTTCTGCTATACATTCTGTCTCCGCTATGCTTTCCGATCGCGATTTTCTTGTAGTTCTGGGTGATTTCAATATTGCTGGAACTACGTGAATCTCTAGTCCCGATTCTAGCGTCTTGAGTTCGACGACCCAAAATGATTTTCTCGACAATTTATTTGGGATGTCATTATGTCAAATCAATGCTATCCCAAATTCTCTTAATAAAATGCTTGATCTTATTTTTTGTTTTGGATCAATCTTTCTTGTCTGTTTCCCGTACTGTGCCTATATCATGTCTAGAAGATCCATATCACACCACTTTAGAGGTGTTGACTAATTTACCTGCCAGGGTGCTAAACCTTGGTAGTAACCCTCCAAAGCGAGCTCGTTATTTTCGGAAAACCGACTTTAGCCAACTAACTCAGCTCTTAACACAGACTGACTGGTCTCGGCTTTACATGTGTAGGGACATGGATAGTGCAATCGAGATTTTTTATTCTACTATAAACCATCTATTCGACTTATGCGTCCCGGTTTGTGATTCAGTTAGGTCTAACAATCCCATTTGGTTCACACAGGAATTAACAATTTGAAGAATAGAAAGTCAAGCATGTACAAGAAGTTCAAGGAAACTGGCTCTTTCTTGGTTTACACTCAAATTCTGATTGCTCGATCTAATTTCTCTGCCCTCAATAACCAATGTTATAAGGATTACTTGAAAAGTTGCAGGGTACAGTTCCAGCGTGATGCTAAACGTTTCTATAATTTTTTAAAAGCATAAATCATCAACGCTACCATCAACTCTAGTTTTTGAAGAAACGTCTGCTAACCTAGATCAGGCTATTGCCGACTTATTTGCAACATTTTTTTAAACTACTTATAGTTCGCAGAATTATGTTCCTGGCTTGCCATATCCTTATCGTTTAAATGTTTCTAACTGTATTTTTGGGCCTTTGATCACAGAAAGTTCGCTACTAAAAGAGCTAAGGGTTATCAAGCCCGTATTTTTACCGGGACCTGATGGAGTACCAAGCTGCGTGGTTAGATACTGTGCTGAAGGTCTCACAAAGCCTTTGTATAAACTATTTTATTTGTCCGTGGAGTTAAGTTCTTTTCCTAATATTTGGAAAGAATCATTTATTATTCCTCTCCTTAAAAAAGAAAACAACTATATAGGTATTTCGAAGTTGTCCGCTATTCCCAAGATTTTTGAGAAGTTGATAACTTTTCAATTACAACATCTTTGTTGATCTATAATTTCACCCTGCCAGCACGGGTTTATGAAATATAGATATATATATATATAGATACAGATTGGAATTCACGTCTTTTGTTATTAAAGGATTCCAAAATGAAATGCAAACAGATATCATTAACACTGATACAAGTAAAGCGTTTAATTCTGTTAATCATTCGCCTTAAAAAAAAAGTCTACTTCAAAGGTCTTGTCTCTAAACCTCTTCAAGTTACTTCCGGAGTACCACAAGGAAGTCACCTTGGTCCGTTGTTATTCACATTACATTAATTAATAAACCACTCTCGGGTACTGATGTACGCCGATGACGTAAAACTTTGCCTGTCGTCTACTAATTCTCTAGCTGGCCAAAGGTTGCAATCCGACCTTGATAGTTTCAAAACCTGGTGTCAAGTAAATATATTAAATCTTTATTACAGTAAGTGTAAATTTATGTCTTTCTATAGGCGAATGCCATTTTTTAATAATTATTTCCTTAATGGTAAACCCCTTGAGCGTATTGAGTCTGTTAACGATTTGGGTATTCTTCTTGATCCCAAGCTTAAGTTTAACAAGCATATTTTATAAAGAATTAGATGATCCCTTTGTTACTAAAACTCTATATACTTCACTTGTTCGTCCAATTCTTGAATATGGTTCTTGTATATAGTGTCCCCAATACAAGGTTCATCAGGATAGAATTGAATCTGTACAAAAACAATTTCTGCTTTTTGCCCTCCGGGGTCTTAACTGGAATACTAATTATCGCATGCCTTCCTACCATAGTAGACTTTTACTAAGAAATTTTCCCTTGGTTTCTAATCGTAGAACCATGCTTGGTGTAATCTTCTTACACAAACTAATTAATTGATTCTTTCGAATTAATCAGCCAAATTAGTTTCGCGGTTCCGGTTAGAAATGCGACAATTTTTTACCGCAATCTCTTGCCATAGAAACTACTCTATTCATAATCCATTTCGTATCTTATGCTGTAATTATAATAATCTATTCCGTATAATAAGTAATGCTACTTCTATTCCTATCCTTAAAATTTTAGTCCTTTGTCATCTGTCCATTTGTTCGCAATCTTCGTCACCGCACGTTATGTGGCGCGCCCCTCGGTCGGTTGGGCGGGAGGTGGGTGGCATTTTGCCTGGGTTCGCATGGTGTTCGCGTGCTGTGGTTCAGAAAAGAAGAGGGGGTTTAACTCGATATATCAATAAAACGATCAGGATCTACTGTGTTCGCCGAATAAAAGTAACTACATAGCAGAAATAGTAGAACGGACTCATTTTGGTTTCGCTGTTTTCGTTACATTGTTATCCTCTGATACTCGAGCCTCCTGGCCGTGTACGTTCGGGGCAGTACCTTGGAACGGGGCAAGGCGGTTGGCGTGAATACTCCATGGTCGAGAACGAACAGGAACCATGTAAAGTCGACAAGATGTCATCTATCCTGGGCAACGGGCAGAAGTCCTTGATGATGCCAGTGCCAGAGCACCGGTAGTCCACGCAGAATCGCGTAGAGCCATGTGAAAATCCAAAACAATTAGTTGAGTATAAACACCTACAATAGCTAATTCAAAATAATTACAATTTATTACAAATGTGGGTTGGACTTTAGAGACGACGTTGATTATTTTTATAAGCGTTTATTATTTATATTTTTATACATTTATATTTTTTTATATATTTTTATATATTTGTTATTATAGTAGGATATTCCATTACAATGTTTATTTGACATGTGGGTATTTAACGATTTTAATGAATATCTTGTGTTCAACGTATATACGTGTGTTGCTTACTAGATCCCTGAACCAAATCTCCTTTCTCTATGGCGTCTTTAATTAACTACGATCACTTCGCGTTTCTCTCTCAACTCTTTTTACTTCTTGCTCATTTTCGATTGCTACATTCGGTCCTCCCGACGTTGGACCCGAACTCGTTCATAAACTCTGCCATCGTGGATGTCAATCCCAAAAAATTTGAATAGCTTTCTTATCACGGGGTATCGGAAAATTTTACACAGCCTGCGTTTTCTCTTGACTAGGTCGAATGGCACCATTCTCGACAATGTACCCGAAAAAGTGCACCGAGCTCTGTAAAACCTGGCATTTGCTCCAATTAATTCGCAAAACATTTTTAGCTGCAACCTCAAATTCTCTTTTCAACTTGTCCTTCATTGACATCGATACTTGGGATGATAATATCATCCATTTTGAAATTTATCGGGCATGACGGCCATTATAAATGGGTTAAAAACGGCTTGTGAGCTTGATATCCCAAATGGTACAAACAGAAACTCATATTGCCCCTTCTGCGTAACGAATGATTTATATTTCTTTGACTGTCGTTCTACCGGTACAGGAAAATAACCCTTTATCAAATCCAGGGTAGTAAAAATCCTGGCTTCCTGCAACTTCTCTATAACACTGTCCATCTGTATCATTGGAAAATTATCTCTTACTATCTTTTCATTTAATTTTCGATAGTTACAACATACCAGTTTCTTTGACATACTTCCATTCCATAATTTGGTCATCGAATATATTCTGCTCTCTATATGCTATACGCCTTGGATGCTGGTAAGCCGGAAACTTATCTGTCAGCACTGTTATCATTTTTAGAGAACAGTTATCATTTCTCTTCGGCTGATATTCGTCAATGAAACTCTTTCCCATGCCTGCCTGAATTGGATTCAGATGGTTTAAAAATACCTTGGCATTGACTTCACTGTGTTCTAATGTACACAAACATAGACTTTCTCAGCCCGTAGGTCTATCAAACTCTCGTCTTCTAAATTAATACGTTTTACTATCTCCATTAACGCATACAAATTTTCATTTAATGATTCGTCCTTCTTCTGCTGCCGTTTACTAAGTCTACGGTGAACTTCGGCTGACAACACTCTGACACCAAATTCATCGATCAACGCAAGTTTTAATGAATTGCAATCGCGAATATCACGCTGGCTCCGCATAACCAATTAAGCAACTGTTTGGCATAAATTAACACCTGAAGTTTACACCACTCGATCGTAAGATCACACTCTTCCAGTTATTCTGTCCAGTGATTAATGTCTGGGAAATTTGATCCAGAGAATTGTGATACGCTACCTTCCACGTCTTTAACGTAAACCATGACCTAGCTACCGGTAAAGCATCTGGAAGTCCAATTTAATCTAATCCAGCTACACTTTCTGCTCTGTTTGCTAAACTACTATGCCGATCTGTATTTTCTGTTACTGTTGTTAATAAGAATTCTTCATCACCTTTTCGCGCAAATCAGTGGCCCGCAGTACCAAACACTCAGTAGTATCCATGTTGTCAAGTTTAAGTGTTTTTATTTATAAATCAGGACTTTAAAAATGTTTAAGTCCTTGTTGTATAATTGCCGACGGGAGCACGCAAATTTCAATGTCAGTGATTCTCAACTATATTAACATGTGTATCGATATGCAAAATCAATGTTAAACTATGTTAATGCCTCTGTAGAGTATCAGTGCACACAATTTTGCAATTGCTCACAATATTCGATATACGTTACACTTAACACTATGTTCGTTATTCTAAAAATTGATCGGCTTCTTATGTCATCGGCTTCTCTCGTCTATTCGGATCTACTGCCATTCAATTGTACCAACAATTTTCGGCAACTCACAACAGCTCCAATACAGGCAGATTTCTCATCTTTGTCTTGCCTCTATTTGTCTGTACATGTACGTCGTTTGCTTTGTTACTTTTTCTGCTACACGCCTTTTGCCTTGATCAGCTCACCACAGCAACAACACACCAGCCTCTGCCTGTGTTTTCTGTGTAGTATCCCAAGCGTCGCATCGTGCCACTATCAGTAACGGTGTATGTCTCTCTTGTGTATCTTCGGCTTCTTGTTGCTTTGTCGCTTTCCGTTCTCTTGTCGTTTCAAACGAATTTCTAACTTCGTGGAATTTCCTTCCACTCCTACTCTGTCAAGTGATTTCCAAGTCTTAACGTACAACTTTGCTTTTTTACACGATCCTGGCGCACCAGAGCATAACCAAAATCACGAAATTTTTAATACAGCACACGGTCTTGGTATATAGTTTATGTAAAATGTAATTATAACCACTATCCTGGACGAGCCCCCAATTTTGTGGCCCCAGCTTCGCAGTGATGCAAATGGTTCTGAGACGACGTTAATTATTATAAGCATTTATTTATTATTACAATGTTTATATTTAACATATGTGCGTATTTAACGATTTTAATGAATCTCTTTGTGGTCAAAGTGTTGAATCTGATTTCACCACATTCCTAGCTACCTACCCTCTCTCTATGGTGTTGTTTAATAACGACGATCACTTCGCATTTCTCTCTCAACTCTTATCACTTGTTGTTCTTTTCCGATTCGTACATATATATGAGGGGAGAAACTCTGCTCACCGATGGCTGTTTGATCTGCCGTGTGAGTGGTAGTATAAGAGCGGACAATGCTTATGACACTCCAGTGCATTTAATTAGGGATGATTAATCTAGTACTAAGCCTAATTATAATTTACAACTAAAACTTCAATATACATCAATAGTTTATGCTAAATTAGACTACGATTTAATTGAAGTGAATTAATATTCCGGCCATATTGAAGTAGTCGGCTTCAATAAATGGGCAATTTGGCTAGTTTGTGGATTGGTCTTCTACGCACGCCCACTGCCGTTTTCACGTCGGCCACCCTTATTCGGCCGTCCTCTCCAGGCGTCACTCCAACTATTCGGCCTGTTGCAAATCGCTGTGGTAGAGTGTTGTCTTCGTGGATGACCACGAGTGTCCCGACCTCCACATTGGCGTGCTCCGCTCTACACATTCCGCGAGGTTGAAGGCTGTGCATGTAGTCCTTGGACCATGCTTGCCTGAAGCGCTGTCTGAGCATGGACAGCAGCTGCCACCTGCGAGAGCACGAAAGTTCTCTGCCTAGCTTGTCTGGCTCGTATCCTTGCGGCATCGAACGAAGTGGCTGACCGATGAGCAGGCGGTCTGGATTCAGTGCCTCTCCGTCGTTCGGGTCTCCGGTGAGCGGGGTGAGGGGCTGAGTTAAGTATCGCCTTCACATCAGATGGCCCCTGACCTCACTTTCCACCAGGGATGCGCCTCCTATTTGTCGCCGCAGGAGCTGCTTAGCCGACTTAACGGCTGCCTCATTGTCCGAATAGATTCGGTAAGGATCGCCACGTCTTGCGATGAAGCTTTTTAGGGTTAAAAGAAAGCAATTAGTCAATAAATTTGCAACCAGTTTTGCTTATATGGACGTAGATGTACTAACGAGCAGTACATTCAAGTGGCCCAACGATACTAAGCACGGGCTTGTTAACGCGCGGACCCAGGCAAAATGCCACCCACCTCCCGCCCAACCGACCGAGGGGCGCACCGCATAACGTGCGGTGACGAAGATCGCGAACAAATTGACAGATGACAAAGGACTAAAGTTTTAAGGATAGGAATAGAAGTAGCTTTACTTATTATTCGGAAAAGATTATTATAATTAGAGCATAAGATACGAAAAGGATTATGAATAGAATAGTTACTATGACACATTTCAAGAGATAGCGGTAGAAAATTCCTCGTATTTCTACTCGGAACCGCAAAACTAATTTGGCTGATTAATTCGGAAGAATCAATTTCCCCATTAATTAGTTTGTGTAAGAAGATTACACCAAGCATGGTTCTACGATTAGAAAGTGAGGGAAGATTTATTAGTAAAAGTCTATTATGGTAGGAAGGCATGCGATAATTAGTATTCCAGTTAAGACCCCGGAGGGCAAAAAGCAGAAATTGTTTTTGTACAGATTCAATTCTATCCTGATGAACCTTGTATTGGGGACACCATATACAAGAACCATATTCAAGAATTGGGCGAACAAGTGAAGTATATAGAGTTTTAGTAACATAGGGATCGTCAAATTCTTTCGACCAGCGCTTTATGAAACCCAGAACTCCAAAAGCTCGATTTGCAACAGAAGAAATATGCTTGTTAAACTTAAGCTTGGGATCAAGAAGAATACCCAAATCGTTAACGGACTCAATACGCTCAAGGGGTATGCCATTAAGGAAATAATTATTAAAAAATGGCATTCGTCTATAGAAGGACATCAATTTGCACTTACTGTAATTAAGATTTAATAAATTTACTTGACACCAGGTTTTGAAACTGTCAAGGTCGGATTGCAAACTTTGGGCAGCTAGAGAATTGGTAGACGACAGGCAAAGTTTTACGTCATCGGCGTACATCAGTACCCGAGAGTGGTTTATTACAGAAGGAAGGAAAATTAGATTGATTTAAATTAGTAAAAATTAGACAAATCGAGGCGCAAGAAAAAAACACGACCGTTGCGAATGCGAGAACGAACGAACAGCCTTTGAATTAAAACATACAAATGTTGCAATATACATTTTAATTGGAGCGTGTCTTGCCAATAGGCAACGACACATTAATTGGGCCACAAAAATGTACTCCGCAGATATAAAATGAGTACAGAGTTGCAAAGCGATCTGCTGAGAGCTTCCCCATTATCTACTTCATTAGCTTTCACTTGTATCTAAAGCAATGCACTCATTTCCGAACTACTTGGGTGCATTCTCAGCTAGTATTTACGAGCCAAATCGTTGCCTCAGCCTCGAAGTCATCTTTGAATTGAAAGTTGAACAAGTTCTTTCAGAAAGGCAAAGTTCACCTCTTTTGGGCTGAGTACGGTTGTACGCTTTTCTGCCTTTGAGCCAGATAGAAAGTGACACATATACGCAAACACTGGAACAAATTTGCGACATGATGAAAATCGGGACACGAGATTGGAAAAAAAATCGGAGCCATTGACTAAGCAAACTTGAGGTGATTTTCTCTACTCACTATTTTTTAACTATGGTGATAGCGAAAAGTGTGGATTTTAAGGCCAATATGCCTTCAAGGAGAACGGTGGTCCTTCTAGCTAAATAGATTGTACGAGTTTATAAACGTTGCAGCCCCGCGATGCAAGATTACCTGGGTTTGACAATGACGGCACATGTCGCAAAGACACATGTTTGGGCATCTCTTGGATGCCTACAACATGATTGGCTACGAATGTTGCGAGCAATGACGGTGATGTGTTTATCCAATGTAATCTGATTTCTGAATCTGTCAGAAATACACACTCTCGACCCTACAACGGCCCAAACTTGTTTGATGTTGGACCATAACTGAGCTAACAAGTATGCCGCACAAAGTTTGAGGCTGGGAATAGACTTAGTCTTGAGTGGCGTAACTTTGGCTTTGGCGGTTAACAATCTGCAACTGTCCTGTTATCATAGTTAGCTCCAATATATAGGCAACACCCATATGCTGCACTGGATGCGTCTGCGAATCCATGCAATTGAATGCTTGTGTTAAAGCTTGCATGAGTGTGTCGTGGGATGGAAAAGATGTCGAAGTCGATAGATCCGAAGAAGAGAAGAGAATTAGATCCCTCTGAATAGTCGGGCTGACCATAAGAAGCTCATTAAGTGAGTGTGTTGTTGTTGTCTTACAAGACGCGTATAACACTATTTGTAGATTGGTGGAGCTACTGTCAGGCGTCAGGACGCCCTGATGCGGTATGAAATAATGTGGTCCTGGTAGAACTTTTGTGCCATAGTTTGACATATGGTCAAGGTCTATCTTCTTTGGATACTCGGCGTTAAACTCATGCGCATTTACACGAGATGAAACGATTGGCGATACTTCATTTTTCGCCACGAAGGTAGCTTTTCCTTGTTATTCCGGGAAAGTCTTAAAGCTTGAGCAAGCTGCTCTGTCATAAATTTGACTTGCAAGGATATTAATCCCTTTCGTTCGCAACATGGTTTACATGAGCGGGATGTGCTGTGGTGTTGCAGAAGATTGCTTTATGTTTGAATCAGGAATTGAGTACTTATGAAGAAAAGCTTATGAGCATGATTTTATAGACCCGCCTGTAAAGCTTTTTATCGAATCCGAGCCTATGAACGAGTTGGTAGCCTGCTGCAGCTGCGCAGCTGATGCAGCTAGAAAAAGCTTTGCTCTGTCAAAATTGATCTTTTTCTAGCCTAGTAAGACTTCCGCTCATAGCATGCGTTTCACTCATGTTAAAGATTTCGTCAAGGTCGCACGTACACGCTCTAACTATTTTTTTGTGCAACCGCATGGGGAGAAAAGAATATTTATCTTATCAAATTTGCAACATCCGACCTAGCAAGCTATTTTCGCCGACTAGGAATGACATTTGCTATCCTCTAGTGGCAATATTTTTATCATTGGAAAAAAAACTAAATTTTCGTGGTTAGACGGAATGGTTGTGAGTGTGTTCAGTCGTGTCGGCTGTGGCGTGGCAGCACCCAAATTAACTGTGCATGTGAGAATCGTTAATTCGGATATTTGCGTTCCAATATTTGGTTGACGGTATTCTTCACGACTGCAGGCGCTTGCACCACATTTGCACCCGTGCATTTTGGTATACCCCACGTGTGCGGCACACACATTCTGCCAACCTACTGTGTTCTACACCATACCTACTAGAATAGTAAGGTATCTGGAGTCGGCTTCCCTGGCCATAGCAGCGAGCCACCTCAATATCTACCTACAGGCAGCTTTTAGCGACCTAGCCCATCGCCTGCGACAACTTATCCAAGGCAGATAAACGAACGAATTCAGCGCTTAAAGATCGGAGGCAGCAGCTACTGTATTTAAAATAAACAAGTAAGAACGTTGCAGTCGGACGTAACCGACTGCGTAATACTCGTTCACAGTACACGGAAATTATTATTGTTATTTCGAAAAAAAATATAGAATTTTTATATTTCGTATGGGCGGGGGTGGGCGTAGCCAACATTAAGAGAGGGTCACATAAACACTTTCTGCCAAATGTTGTGCCTCTAGCTCCAAAATTGTCGGAGGTATAGCTTTCCCGATTTGCGGGGTGGGAATAGGTGGGAGTGGGCGGGTGTGGGCATGGCCGGGAAATTTTCTTACCGAGCTTTAAAATGGGTGACCAGCCATCTACGTTTAGAATTTGGTGACTCTAGCTCCAAAATTGTGGGAGATATAGCTTTTCGCGATTTGCGGGGGCGTGAGTGGGCGTCGCCGGGAAATTTTTTACGAATCGTTAAGGGGGGGTGACCAACCATCTACTTTTAAAATTTGGTGACTCCAGCTCCAAAATTGTGGAAGATATAGGCTTTTGCACTTTGCGGGAGAGGGCGGGGGTGGACGTGGGTGGTAAATTTCGTACCTATTTAGAGGAGCTGACCCCTAATCTACCTTCAAAATTTTGTGACTAGCTCTAATACTTTGGAAGATATAGCCATTTTCGATTTTTTAAGGCGGGGTATCTGGGGGCGTTCTAGTGGGTGTGGCCGGGATATCAAGGTCTGAATCTTTTGGGGAGGTCACCAGCTATCTACATACCATTTGGTGACACTAACTTTAATATTGTGGGAAATATTCAACTTTAATCGACTTGCGATTTGAGGTGTATCGACATGTTATCGATTTGCCAGCCTCCCAGTAGGCGTGGCACAAAAATCTTAACACTTTGTCTGAAGCAGATAACTATAAGTATATATGCCAAGTTTCAAGTCTCTATCTTCAATAGCGTCGAAAAATATTGCGTTCATACGGACAGAGGGACAGCATGACGGACATTGCACAAAACCAATATACTAGTTTCACTTCGTGAACGAGTATAAAAAGGAATACATTATCCGAATTAGCGCCATATTTTGATTTTTGATTATGTTCTATTATAGTGACTCATGTCTCATGCCGCAATGATTTTGTTGTTTCCAAACACACATATTATTGTTTTTTCATAGTCTATAGTCAATCAACGTCAACAGGCCTGCCGGCATCGATGGTCTCTACAAGGTCGTAAGTACGGCATTGCCGAAATTGAATGTAATACAAGATGCAACAAAAACTAAGTGCGTTATCTTGGAGAGAGAGTCGCAGATGCTAGCGCAGGCATATGCAAGCCTTTTTTCATAATCCAGCTGCACCAGTGGATTACATTAAAGCTTTTTTTTATTTATTTTAACAATGCTTTTGATCGAAACCAATCCGCTGTTTTTTTTTTTTGTAATTTTTCGCTCTTTTAAATCGAGCTTTCACTCAAGAACATAAGAAAGTTTAACTTTTGCAGAGATTTATAACATATTTTTTGTGTAAATCCGGTTGCCTTTCTCTTTATATAAATAAATCGTTTTATAAATTTCTTTATATACATACATATTTTTGTATCATTTGTTTACGGAAAGTTCTTTGCAGAACATTTGAAGAATATATGCGAAGATAAAATGAAGGAAAGTTATCTTTGTAATTACACCTTAAGTACATATATAGCACCGCAGGAACATATAGGGTTCCCATAGGTAGGGTCGGTAAAGACGGAGAACAACGTCATCAGAGTTGTCCGAATTTATATATATTTGTATATACCTTGTGGTCCATTATAGTCCATGTGGTTTGTCGTTGCGATAATTTTTTTCCCTTCGTGCCTACGATTTTATTATCGTAACGCATATGTCAAAGCGGCACACAACACCCACGCAATTTTCCTTGAGAACAGCAAACCCATTAGTAGATAGGCTTGTTGGGACATCATTTTGCTGGGACATCATTTTGTGTCATTACATAATATATGGCGCCCAACGTAGACATAAAATAGCCGTAAGGTATACGTGCCCAAGAAGACCGCATTTATCGTAGAAAATATATTTATAACCCTCGATTCCCAAAAATCATATTCTTATATTCTTTCAATCAGACCATTCTCCACTCAAAGTTTTTGTTTTAGTTACTGAGCAAACTCTCCATGAAACTGCGAATTACTGGTATTGTGACTGATGAATAATAGATGCGCTCTCAAATTATTCCCTCATGTACGAGTATTTATTTATTTAGTGGACTGCCATGGGCAGGTTCACACAACTCTGCTGTTCAAGTATTACTAACTTAACATAAGTGCAAGTGACACGCTGTTAAATGGATTCGCTCCATGTTAATGAATTTCACAATTTAGCTTCGAATTGCGTCAGATTATGTATATAAGTGCTTATGTATAAAATGCAGCGAATTGCAAGAGCTTCCACCTTATCGATGGTTTTATCGAGTGATACGTTAAAATTCAAACTTTTATTTAAAACGAAACCGTTCCTCAACACCCCGGGCGACCCTGAAACACTGTTTCAGAATTAAGTAAAACCGCAACCCTTGTAATTGGACGAGTCATCTCTCCAGTTGCTGTTTTAAGTTTAACTGCTCGCACCAATCCATCAACTCCAGGATATGTTTCGATGATTCGTGCTAGAATCCAGGCTGCTGGTGGAGTATTGAAATCCTTGACCAACACCACGTCTCCGGAAATGAGATTCAAAGACTTGGTAGTCCATTTGGATCGATGCTGAAGCGTAGTCAGGTATTATTGATGCCATCTTTTCCAGAAGCCTTGCACCATTGCTTGAAATTGCCGCCAATAATCCAACCGGTTTTGTGGCACTGGACTGAGATCATCTTCCGGGACCAAGGTATACGGTCGACCTATTAGGAAATGTGCACGCGACAGGTACTCCAGATCCGTGACGGCTGTTGTAAATAGCGGACGGGAATTGACCACCGCTTCAATCTCTGCCAATAACGTATGCATTTGCTCAAATGTGAGTGTAGAGTTACCGATTAATCTGTGGTGATGCAGTTTGACAGAGCGCACAGCTGACTCCCATTTACCACCCCAGTGTGGTGCATGCGGCGGTATGAAGTTCCACCGTATTCCTTCATTCGCTAATGTTTGCGGGACCAAGGTGTTGTGTAGCTGCGATGTGAGTAGCTGAGTAGTGCTCGCTTCGCTCCAACAAAGTTTCGACCGTTGTCGCTGTACATCTGTGCGCAGTTCCCACGGCGTGAAATGAAGCGCCGAAATGCTGCCAAAAAGGTGTCTGTGCTGAGATCCATTGCCAATTCCAGATGAAGAGCCGACGTACTCAAGCAGACAAAAAGACAAATGTAGCCTTTTTCCTTGCGCGGATTGCGCCCCTTGCAGACTTTGAGTGTTATTGGACCGGCGTAGTCGCAGCCAGTATTCTCGAAGGGAAAAGCTTGTCTCACTCGAACTGCTGGTAGATCAGCCATGAGGTGTTGGCTAGTGTGCTGCCGTTTTCTGAAACAGTTTAAACAAGCATGAGTAAGTTTACGAATCAGATTTCGTGCACCAAAAAGCCAATAGTGTTGACGGACAAGTACGAAGAAAGCTGAAACACCTGGATGTAGGTGTACCCAATGTTCATGGGCCAAAATTAGAATTGTTATCCGATGTGCCTTTGGTAGAATGATCGGATGCTTGACACAGAATGGTAATTCCGAATTGTTTAGACTTCCACCGACGCGCAGCAATCCGACTTCATTAATGATTGGAAAGAGCGTACGTAGCTTGGAGCTGGCTGACAAGGGAGAATTTCCAAGCAGTCGATGTCGATCCTGTTGAAAGACCTCCTGCGCGTGCCGTAGGCATAATGTGCGTGCCTCATGAATCTCACCAAATGTTAATGGCGTTGATCTCGTGCTGGATTGCCGGCGATTTGCACGTCGTATGAACCGCACGACATACGCCAAGATGCGTACGAGTTTCAGCCAGGATGAAACATGCTCAACTAGGTCGGTCATAGTGGAGTTTGCAGTATTGATTTCTGCCAACACTGACCATGTGGTTTTCTTTACTTCTTCTTGTACACGGTTATCTGAAATGGGACTTGATATTTGGTTATTGCTCAAATTTACTATATTGTGATTCTTGTCGTATAGCCAGGCTGGACCTTCCCACCAGAGTCCAAACTTCAGTAAATCTGACGCCAACATGCCTCTTGATGCACAATCCGCTGAATTGCCATGAATTTCTTGGAATTGTGTCTAGAATCTCAGCAGTGCGGTTGCCGACAAATGCTTTTAATTTTGATGCTACATGCGAAAGCCATGCCAGAACAATTGTGGAATCGCACCAGGCATATACTGTAATGTCCAGGTGTTGCAGAACGCTCTTGATGGATGCAACTAATCGATTTAGCAATAGCGCGCCACAAGGTTCTAATCGAGGGAGAGATTGTTGCTTAAGTGGTACAACGCGAGTCCTTGCGGCGAGTAGAGTAACCTCAACGGTTCCATAATCTTGGGTAATTCGGCTATAAACAACCGCAGCATATGCCTTTATTGAAGCGTCTGAGAATGCGTGCAACTCTATGTCTTGGTAACTTGAGTTGTTGAAATGAGAGGATGTCATTGCGATACTTTTGCCATAGCTATGTCATTTGAGGTGGAAGTGGAGAATCCCAGCCTAACTCGAGGAGCCAAGGTTCTTGAAATAGTATTTTAAACTGAATGGTTACGGGTGCTAAAAGACCAAGTGGATTAAATATGCGGAATACATTGGATAGCACCTTACGTTTAGTACTATCTGCATGTGTGTTCAGCGCTACTTTGTATGCTAGTGTGTCATCTGTTGGTTGCCAATGAATTCCAAGAACCTTGCGTGTGGTCTCGCGCGTGGTGGTAAACATCGAGTCCCGTCTCTTGGTCTACAATGAGTTGACTGTTTGATACCCATTTTCCAAGTTTCAATTGGGCGTGTGACATAAGTTGAACAAGCACGACTCGTAGTTGAAGCAGCTCATCTTCCGAGTTGGCCC
Source organism: Drosophila sordidula (assembly GCA_035047465.1). Lineage (NCBI taxonomy): Eukaryota > Metazoa > Arthropoda > Insecta > Diptera > Drosophilidae > Drosophila > Drosophila sordidula. The sequence goes on along the minus strand of JAWNPQ010000031.1, from coordinate 887,662 downwards.
GTGTTAGAACATCGTCAACATAAAAATCCTCTAACAGAATCCTTGCGGCACGTGGACATTCCTCGCAAGTCGCAAGTTGTTCCAAAACGCGAACAGCCAAAAAAGGTGCACAAGCCGTGCATTACTGACTGTGCAGAGTGTGTAATGTCTTAGAACTTCTGATGGATGTGGTCGCCATACAATTCGTTGATAATTTTGATGATTCTCGGTGACCCAAATTTGACGAAACATTTTGACTATGTCCGTGTACTGCGTTTTTAAATGTGAATCCTTCTGTAAACGTTGTTCTACAGATGCGAAACGTGATGTTGCTCCTTGAAACGTGTTTGCAAATTGCGTATTCGCAGTTTTAAAGGGGAGCTCGACTATGTATCTTCCTTCTGAGTCTCCTGAATGAGTTCTTTTGAAATGTTTCTCTACCGTTTGACCCTCAGGATCCTGTAGCACTCAACAGTGTGCGTCCAATTCCCAGAACCTTTTAAGTGAAGCGTCAATGTCTACCAGCGACATAAGTAACGTAGTAGTTGGTTGGTCGGATGTAGCGATTGATGTGATCACCCATCCAAAAATGGTTGATATAGCGATTATATTTCCATGGCTGTCCTGCTTCTGCTTGCCACTGAACGTAGCCCAGACTTGATCGGTACCTAATAAAATGTCGATTGATGACGTGGAATTAAACTTGGAATCTGCAAGCTGAAGGTCGTCAAAGATTGCAAGTGTAGATGTGTTGATATTTTCTCTTTCCAGTGTCGAAGTGATCTTGCTGAGATCATGTGCAGTAATATTCAGTGTGTGAAGTGATACTCTGGATTTGATATGTAGAGTGGTGAAACCTCGCGTGGTTTCCGCCTGTACGGATGAGATACAGCAATCCCAGATGGTGAACGTGCAATGCCAAGAGCGTTTATGCAACGCTCCGAAATGTAGGACAGCGCGGATCCAGTATGTAATAATACTCGACAAGATGTTTATGATCCTTGTGCGTTGAGTACATATACCAACGCTGTAGGCAACGTACCCTTTCTTCCGTCTCGTCCAACGAAGCAGGTTATTGCGACTGGCGATCGCGACACATGACTGTTTGTGACGGTGTGTGGAATTTATTGCATCTTACATTCCGGATTTTGATTGTCAATGGGTTGGCTTTTGTCCTCGATCGGCTGCAACAATGAATCTTGTAAATGAATTAGCGAGTGGTGCCGACTGCAACAATGTTTACAATCATGCTTTAATTCGTATTTCGCTACCAGCGAATAAATCAGCCAGCAGTCGCGTCCCGTCTGCCCAATTGCATCCAATCCTCGAACGACCTCATTTGTTCCTTCGGTGACCTTGCGAAGTACTGATAGATTAGTAAATGAATTAGATGTGGGCAATTCCATAAATGCGTCCAATAATGAATGGACGACATGACGTGGTCGATTATATCGTTCAATTAATCGCGTCCATGCACTTTCAAATGCTGCCTCTGTGATTGGCAAATTACGTATTAAACCTGCAGCTTCATTTGTGAGAAACGATTTTAAATAATGAATCTTCTGTATATTTCCTAAGTGTTGCTTGTTGTGACTTGTACTCTCATACAACTCCTTGAATGCTAGCCATTCCTTAAAGTCGCCACCAAACGGTTTGATGTGCAATTTTGGCAATTCTGCTTCTCTTATTGACGTTACACTTGCAACGTGTTGACAGCAAAACGTTCAAAGATTTCTTGTCGTTGTTGTACCAAACGCAAAATTGCGTCGTCGTTTGCAATTGCGTTTCTTTCTGCAATTTTCAAGGTTGTTGCGGCTATTGGATCGGCGATCCGCTTCAATGAAAAAAGCAGTGCTAGGGCTCTCATGCACTTACCTTCATAGAGTACATTATCTTCTGCAGGATCAACATACCCTGCAACTTCATCCAACATGCACATACTATCTCCAGTCCGTTCGAACTCGATCCAAACGTCTTTGAGCCTGGATAGCATTGCCTCTATGACGTCTATAGTACATGCAGACGGCGATTGTTCGGCACATTGAAGCAATCGTGTAAGACTTGCCTTCAGTCTACCTCTTGTCTTGGTGAGTTGTTTTAATTGCTCCATGTCGTCAATTTACCCCAAACTACTTTACAACAGCTCCGACTCGAAGGACCAAAACATATATGATGAATAATAGATGCGCTATTAAATTATTCCCTCATGTACGAGTATTTATTTATTTAATGGACTGCCATGGGCAGGTTCTACTGTTCAAGTATAACTACCTTAACATAGGTGCAAGTGACACGCTGTTAAATGGATTCGCTCCATGTTAATGAATTTCACAATTTAGCTTAGAATTGTGTCAGATTATGTAGGTTTGGATTTAACTCGGAGCAATATACATATATATAATGTTTCCGTTTTTCCTCGTCCTATTAAAATTGAGATTGCTCAAACTGAATATTTCCGGCTTGTTCCTCTTTTAATGGGATTACATTCACACCGATATATAGTATACATAATTTCAGTTTACGGATTCAAAGTATTTGATCTCTAGCTAGCGCTTAAGGATAAGCTCCTTTAAATAATAATAAAAATAAAAAGAAAATAAACAAGGGATTAGGAAAAAAATAAATAATAGAAAAAAAAGACAGAAACCTTTATAAAAAAAAATTGTTCTAGTTTGTCTAGTAGTTCGCGAATATGGCTGTTAGGCGAAGTTCCGAGAATTTGGTTCCTCTTTCGAATGATGAGTTTGTACGTTGCACCATCTGTAATGATACCAGTTCCGAACCAGTTAACATTGATACTCCTTGTAAACACCAATACCACATGTCTTGTGTTTTAGGCTGGTTGGAAACCAGTGTAGCGAACCCTGTTCCACAATTATGTTGGCTGTGGGTAAAAGCAGGTCTTCCGAGCGTCGAGCCCAACCTCATAATTCACAGAGTGGACCAAATATCATGGCCAACCCAGAGGATACTGGAGCTATTCCAAAAATACGCGTGAATAGCACGCGACACTCCAAACGTAAATAGCGTTAGCCAAAATGCAAGTGCGAAGCCAAGACGAGACTCCACACTTGGTAGAGTGGTGCCAGAATCACATACTACGTCAGAAGATCGCATTAAGCAATTGATATCCAGTTCCTTGACGAGCATGAGCAAAGCTATTTCAGAGCAAATTAGTTCGGCCATGAGAAACATAAACCTTTCTAGTGCACCACGTGAAGTCCGTGATGAGCAAAAAGTCGAGAGGGATAATGCCGTGGGTCCCCCATTTCCTTGCTTAAGCAGTGCTAGCAATATGCATAATGATAGCTACAGAGCTATTTACCACCTAGTATCTAGATTCATCGTCTAATCGACCAGACAGAATCTGTAACTTAATATCTAATTGGCGTATCAAATTCAGTGGATCAACAAATGACCTTTCCATTGAAGATTTTAATTATAGGGTAAATTGTCTCACAACACAAGGCCTGAATAGGAATTTTGCAGTCTAGTCCCAATTGGCCAACCTCCTGTTGTCAGGTCCCGCTCTTTCCTTTTACTGGCGTGTTTATCGAACAGCGAAAAACATGAACTGGTTTGAGTTGTGTAGCCAGAGAGGTAATAGGATCAGCGTTCTGACCGCGACATTAAAAATGCAATGCGTTGTCGCAAACAGGGAAATAATGAGACTTTCGATGAGCTTTTCGACGCGGTACTCTCAATTGCTGATTCTATGTTACACCATATGTATATATAGGTATATGTATAGGTTCGACACAATTTGAAGCCTGAACTACAACACCACTTACTGCATGAAGATACTCCGGATTTAGCAACATTGCGTAGGAATTATCACCGACATGAAGAGTTTTTCCGCAGCCTCCGACATAATTCTCAAACTCATCCGAACCCCCGTTAAGCGTTTTGTAATTCGAATTTTTAGTCGTTTCGTCTAAAAAGCAAGCAGTCATTTGCGGTATGGACTTTTGGAAAAGATTTGGCATTTCCATCATACCGTTCTACTCTGTAAATGAACTGTGTTGTGAGTCTAAAGAAAATTCGCTTATGTTGGCATTGTGCCCTTCTGAGCAGTCCAAATTACAATCGGTAATTGGTGCTTTTCCTTCATTTGAGAAAGATGGACTTGGCGTTAATCGAACATAACATCGATACGCCAATCCAATTAAACAATGGGTTTTACACCTTGTCTCCTGCAAAGGAGCAACTTTATGTGCCGAAATTGATCGTATGCTTGAAATGGACGTCATTGAAGAAGCTCCAAGTTCAGCATGGTCGTCCCCAGTAACTTTGCGTATAAAACATGGCAAGGTGTGGCTTTGCATAGATGCCCGCAAACTTAACGCAGTCACAGTGGGAAATTCCCGATTCCCATAATGGATGGGCTGTTAAGTCGCCTTCTCCCAGTGCACTGCTTTTTGAAACTCGGTCTTAAGGACGCCTTTTGGCAAATTTGTTTAGATTAGGAATGCCTTGCAAAGACAGATTTTACGGTTGTTGGCGGCGAAATAATTATAATTCTAATTCACATGTGTTGGTCTACCTGGATGACTTATTGGTGCTTTCTCACAATTTTAAAGATGACCTTGTACACTTTGGAAATTTCTACGCCGCTAAGTAAAGCTAGACTTACCATTACCATTCAGAAAAGTCAATTTTGTTTCAAAAATGTTGACTACCTTGGGTTGTTCGTTCGTTCTCGCATTCGAAACGGTCGTGTTTTTTTCTTGCGCCTCGAACTGTCTAATTTTTACTAATCTAATCAATCAATCGTATTTTCGCTTATTATTGGCATACAAATTTTATTACAACAGTGTAATTCATTTTCGGTTGTGTAAAACACATGGTTTTGCTGATTTATATTCTTTTAAATTAATTTTCATTTGAGTTCAAATACAACAACAAACTGCAGCGCAAGCAAACTGATTGTTTGTGCAGTTGCATTGTTTTCTTGTTGCATTTTCGCTCTTGCTGACATTCTGCGCTCTAAAACTCTCTTCAAAGCTCTCCCTGCGCTAATATTGTTGTTGGTGGTCGGCTGTTTTCGTTTTTTTTTCTTCTTCATTATTTTTGCTTTGCTTAATCCCGTTGCTTATTTCGGTCGTCGCCAGCGTTGTTTATTGTTTGTTTTGTTTTTGTAAGTACAAATCAGCATCAATCTAATTTTAACGCTAGGGTGCCTATTTTTTCATTCATTTTTTTTTTTCTTTTTCTCTCTGAGCAGAATATTTTTGTTTTATTTCTGTATTTATTCTTTTATAATGTTTGTCTGCTATAAGAAAGATTGCCAGGTGCGTGCAAACGTAAAGATGGGATTTGTTTGCTGCTGGCTGTGTGAGAATATGTCGCACGAAAAATGCGCTGGCCTCAACGGCCGTATTATCGACTTATTGAGTCCAAATCAGGTTTAAAGTGGACTTGCGAGTCCTGCAGAGATGTTGAAAGAGACATGATGGGATTCATGAGGCAGACAAAGAGGGGCTTTGGGGATATCTTCGGCCAGTTTAAAAAACTGTCCGACGGTTTCTCCGCTCTGGATAATGAGTTCAAAGCTATGAAACTTTTGAACGAATCTCCAAGGCTTAAAAATCCAATTTCATCCGCTCCTAATTTACAATTAATTAATTTTTCATCCCCCTCTCCACACAGCAAAGACAGAAGTGACCAAACCAACATTGTTCCCATGGATGTTGCTCCTTCTGATCCCGAACCTTTTTCTGATTCGGTAGTTATTAGCCCTGTTGACACTGATCAACTTTCTGGTGCTAGTAAACCAACCGAATCAAATGGTCAATTATCCAAGGCTATTGCTTCATTAGAAGCTATAGCTGAGGTTCCAAATGTGACCCTTGTAGATGTTCCACAAAAAAAAACAAATATTTGTTTCTAGGCTTGCCCCTGATACTACATCTGATGATGTCAAGACCTTTGTTCTGACTAAACTGAAAGGCAATATTACTGTGAAAAAATTCAAATTTTCATATATTCGGGAAATTTCGTCTTTTAATTTAAGTGTTCCGGCCGAACAGTTCAGCAAAATTTGCTGTAAAGAGTTCCGGCCAGACCACTTATTCATTAAAGAATACACTGCGAAAAAGAAAAATTCAGTCTCCGATTGCACTTCCGTCTCCTGCTGCTAATCTAAACCCACCTCTTGCAGTCTCTGTTAGTACAAAAAACGAACATTTTCCCTCTCACTTGGCTACCAGAATGTAAAAGGTCTTAGCAGCCAATCCTTTCATTTTCATGTCATAGCCTTCTCTGAGACATGGTTAAGGCCTGACATCCTAAATTCTGAAATACTATCTAACAAATTCTCTATCTATAGAAAAGACCGCACTTCTCGTCCTGGTGGGGGTGTGCTTTGTACAGATAGAGAATTTGTTGCCGTCAAATTGTGCATTAATGGTGTCTGCCTTTCTATTACTTGTTCCTATATTCCTCCTTCTTCAGATAATTCTATCTATTCGATGCACTTTTCTGCTATACATTCTGTCTCCGCTATGCTTTCCGATCGTGCTTTTCTTGTAGTTCTGGGTGATTTCAATATTGCTGGAACTACGTGGATCTCTAATCCCGATTCTAGCGTCTTGAGTTCGACGACCCAAAATGATTTTCTCGATAAATTATTTGGGATGGCATTATGTCAAATCAATGCTATCCCAAATTCTCTTAATAAAATGCTTGATCTTGTTTTTGTTTTGAATCAATCTTTCTTGTCTGTTTCCCGTACTGAGCCTATATCATGTCCGGAAGATCCCTATCACCCCACTTTAGAGGTGTTGATTGATTTACCTGCCCGGGTACTAAGCCCTGGTAGTACGCCTCCAGAGCGAGCTCGCCAATTTCGAAAAACCGACTTTAGCAAACTAACTCAGCTCTTATCCCAGACTGACTGGTCTCGGCTTTATATGTGTAGGGACATGGATAGTACAATCGAGATTTTTTATTCTACTATAAACCATCTATTTGATTTATGCGTCCCGGTTTGTGATTCAGTTAGGTCTAACAATCCTATTTGGTTCACACGGGAATTAAACAATTTGAAGAATAGAAAGTCAAGGATGTACAAGAAGTTCAAGGAAACTGGCTCTTTCTTGGCTTACACTCAATATCTGATTGCTCGATCTAATTTTTCTGTCGTCAATAAGCAATGTTATAAGGATTACTTGGAAAGTTGCAGGATTACAGTTCCAGCGGGATGCTAAACGTTTCCATAATTTTGTTAATACGTATCGTAAATCATCAACATTACCCTCAACTCTATTTTTTGAAGAAACGTCTGCTAACCTAGATCAGGCTATTGCCAATTTATTCGCAATATTTTTTCAAACAACTTATAGTTCGCAGAATTATGTTTCTCCTATGCCATATCCTTATCATGTAAATGTTTCTAACTGCATTTTTGGGTCTTTGATCACAGAAAGTTCACTACTAAAAGAGCTAATGGTTATCAAGCCCGTATTTTTACCGGGACCTGATGGAGTACCAGGCTGCGTGCTTAGATGCTGTGCTGAAGGTCTCTCAAAGCCTTTGTATAAATTATTTTATTTGTCCGTGGAGTTAAGTTAATTTCCTAATATTTGGAAAGAATCATTTATTATTCCTCTCCTTAAAAAAGGAAACAAGTCTAATGTTCAAAACTATAGAGGTATTTCTAAGTTGTCCGCTATTCCCAAGATTTTTGAGAAGTTGATAACTCTTCAATTACAAAATCTTTGTAGATCTGTAATTTCACCCTGCCAGCACGGGTTTATGAAATATAGATCTACTACCACTAACTTATTGGAATTCACGTCTTTTGTTATTAAAGGATTTCAAAATAAAATGCAAACAGATGTCATTTACACTGATTTCAGTAAAGCGTTTGGCTCTGTTAATCATTTTACTGCGTAAGCTTCATCTTCTGGGATTTCCAAATAACTTAATTATCTGGATATCTAACTATTTATCATTAATAACCCAAAAAGTTTACTTCAAAGGTCTTGTCTCTAAACCTGTACAATTTATTTCCGGAGTACCACAAGGAAGTCACCTTGGTCCGTTGTTATTCACATTATTCATAAATGACCTTCCTTCTGTAATAAACCACTCTCGGGTACTGATGTACGCCGATGACGTAAAACTTTGCCTGTCGTCTACTAATTCTCTAGCTGACCAAAGTTTGCAATCCGACCTTGACAGTTTCAAAACCTGGTGTCAAGTAAACTTATTAAATCTTAATTACAGTAAGTGCAAATTTATTATTTCCTTAATGGTAAACCCCTTGAGCGTATTGAGTCCGTTAACGATTTGGGTATTCTTCTTGATCCCAAGCTTAAGTTTAACAAGCATATTTCTTCTGCTGCAAGTCGAGCTTTTGGAGTCCTGGGATTCATAAAGCGCTGGTCGAAAGAATTTGACGATCCCTGTGTTACCAAAACTCTATATACTTCACTTGTTCGTCCAATTCTTGAATATGGTTCTTGTATATGGTGTCCCCAATACAAGGTTCATCAGGATAGAATTGAATCTGTACAAAAACAATTTCTGCTTTGTGCCCTCCGGGATCTTAACTGGAATAATAATTGTCGCAGGCCTTCCTACCATAGTAGACTTTTACTAATAAATCTTCCCTCGCTTTCTAATCGTAGAACCATGCTTTGTGTAATCTTCTTACACAAACTAATTAATGGGGAAATTGATTCTTCCGAATTAATTAGCCAAATTAGTTTTGCGGTTCCGAGTAGAAATACGAGGAATTTTTTACCGCTATCTCTTGAAGTGTGTTTTAGTAACTATTCTATTCATAATCCATTTCGTATCTTATGCTCTAATTATAATAATCTTTTCCGAATAATAAGTAAAGCTACTTCTATTCCTATCCTTAAAGCTTTAGTCCTTTGTCATCTGTCCATTTGTTCGCGATCTTTGTCACCGCACGTTATGCAGCGCGCGACTCGGTTGGTTGGGCGGGTGGTGGGTGGCATTTTGCCTGGGTCCGCGCGTTAACAAGCCCGTGCTTAGTATCGTTGGGCCTTGAATGTACTGCTCGTTAGTATGTCCAAATATTGGAATATTAGTGGGTAATGGTACGCTCCAGGTTAATCCCACAAAGATTTGTGCGGTTGATTGTTTCCGGCTCCGCAAAGTAAAAAGCAGCTTCGAAGATTTATCTCTAACTATTCCTCAGTTATTTTTTCTCTTACCGAGCTTCTGAAAGGTAAATCGTTCGAATGGAATGAGCAAGCCCTGATAGCATTTAAGCATGTGAAAAGCAAGCTGTATTCAGCCTCATTTATAATTATGACCATCCATTTGTTGTGAAATGTGTTGCGTCCTTTTATGGCGACGAATCAGGATGTGAGTGTCCGATAGCCTACATGTTACTACGGTTACTGAACTCGAATGTTTGGCGGTAGCACTGGCAATTAAGAAATTGTAGATGTACATTGAAGAGCACCCATTCAAAGTCGTTACCGACCACGCAAGCCTTCGATGGCTTATGAACCGCCACCAAACTCCAGGGATATCGTTTTGAAACATCAAAAGCGAAGTGAGAATGTCGTAACTGATGATTTTTCTCCATCGTTTGAAAGTGTCGATAGATTGCGAGGTCTTTCCCGAAATCGATTCGAACTCATTTGCATTTCCGTCTGCCAAATATTGCACCAGGAGAGGTTATATATATATTTTTTTTTTGATTGGACGAAGATGTATTAACGAACAGTACATTCCAGTGGTCCAACGATACCAAGCACAGGATTGTTAACGCGCGGTGCCAGGTAACACACCACCCACCTCTCGCCCAACTGACCGAGAGGCGCGCCGCATAACGTATGGAGACGATGATCGCGAACAAATAGACAGATGACATCAGATACATTAGGGAGAGGTGTTTGAGCTTATTGTTCCTTACCACTTGCTACTCTTGTATTATAACTTTACGACAGCACTGTATTGAATTAGCTGATTGCTCTCACGAAAAGGGAGAACTATGTATAGTTCTATTCCATCTGTTTTCCCTTCTTAATAATGGTCTGTTTTAATCGAAACCAAAATTTAATTAATCACTTGTTGGAAAAGTGGCTACGTAGTCCATAGATTTGATCACTGGGATCAACACACATCGCTTGTGGCACAGATATGGTTCTGACATCTATACAAAGGGATTTCTAGTCAGCTTTAACTCGTATCTGGATCAAAATGGTTAAGGTCGTCAGGCAGTGTATCCACTATTATCATTACAAGCCGCAATTGATGAACTAAATCATGGGTTCACTTCCTGCAAATCGACTGGCCAAAACTAGACCACTTTCAATAACAGGATTTGACCTTTGTGGACCGTTTTTAACGTCATATCGCATTCGTAGCAAGGTGCCTTATAAAACTTATTTGGCTGTATTTGTCTGTTTTTCAACATCTTCTGATCATCTGATCTTTCTACAAACACATTTATTCTTTGACGAAAACGCTTTATCGCTCGCAGAGGCAGTCCACATCGTATTTACTGTGACAACGCCACAAATTTCGGTGGTGCATGTGAAGCTTAATCACTTCAAGCATGAGCTCTTTAGCCAAAGAGCATTGGATGACTTACACACGTTCAACTGCGACACTGGTGTAGAGTTCCACTTTATACCGCTTCGGGCCCCACACTTTGGTGGGCTCAAAAATAAGTTCAATACAGGATTGACATATGTATAGTTGCAAACAACCGATTGCACCACTCACCAAAGACCCAAATGATGAAGAAGCTCTTACGGCATCGCATTTCCTCATTGGATCATCTTAAAAGGCTCATTGGATCATCTCAAAAGGCCAAGTGGCTCACTCCAGAGGCAAACATCGAACAGGGCCAGCTTCTTTTTGTACATGAAGACAATAGCCCACCTCAACAATGGCCATTAGGACGCAAATCCGGTCTTCGTCATACGAATACCTATACACAAGATTGCACCACATCCCATTCAGAATAAATTGAAAGCTACGGGCGGAGAATATTTGAGCTTAATATTGTTCCTTACCACTTGCTACTCTTGTATTATAACTTTACGACAGCACTGTATTGAATCTCACAAAAAGAGACAATTTTATATAGTTCTATTCCATCTGTTTTCAATACTCAATCTGTACTCAATTGAAATTAAATAAATGATTTGAAACTGAACCAGCAACAAAGGCAGACGTTTGGTTTCACTCTGCCTCCAGGACAGAGCACGTACAGATATTAATAGAAATAACATTACTTATTATACGGAAAAGATTACTATAATTAGAGCATAAGATGAATACAATAGTTACTACGACACATTTCAGGAGAAAGCGGTAAATAATTTCTAGTATTTTTGCTAGGAACCGTAAAACTAATTTGGCTGATTAGTTCGGAAGAATCAATTTCCTCACTAATTAGTTTGTGTAAGAAGATTGCACCTAGCATGGTTCTACGATTAGAAACAGAGGGAATATTTATTAGTTATAGTCTCCCATGGTAATAAGGCATGCGAAAATTAAGATTCCAGTTAAGACCCCGGAGGGCAAAAATCAGAAATTGTTTTTGTATAGATTCAATTCTATCTAAATGAACCTTGTATTGGGGACACCATATACAAGAACCATATTCAAGAATTGGACGAACAAGTGAAGTATATCGAGTTTTCGTAGCGGTTTAATAACACTAGGTAACAGCCAAATTGTATTGTATACCAAACCTAGTTTTTCTTATACATATGGGGCCCCATATGACGAAAACCCACTTTAAAATTTTTTCTATGGTGAGAATTTTTTTAAAACTTTCATAATCAGGTATTTTGATAGCGTTCCTTTCGGAGGTGATCTTGCATTATTGATTATTACTCGAGGATGTCTTAATCGATTTTGAAAAGCTTAACGAAAGCTAATGAATATATATACCAAACCTAGTTTTTCTTATACATATGGGGCCCCATACGACGAAAACCCACTTTAAAATTTTTTCTATGGTGAGATTTTTTTTAAAACTTTCATAATCAGGTATTTTGATAGCGTTCCTTTCGGAGGTGATCTTGCATTATTGATTATTACTCGAGGATGTCTTAATCGATTTTGAAAAGCTTAACGAAAGCTAATGAATATATATATTAAAAGCTATAGAATATATATATTAATCAATCCTACACACTTTCAAATTTAAATTATTGGTTGTGCAACTATATATATTTTAATAAAGAAAATTATGATTTTTTGTGCGGTATTTTTCAGGATATTTTGATTTTAAAATTCGGGGAAAAGTCGAAAAAAAATATATTTTGTTTGTCATTAATTAATTTATATATATGTACGATTTATTTAGTTTAATTAATAAATCATTTATTAAATATAGTATATCGAGTGATTTCATATAGGTAACAAATTTGATATAAAAAGTATTGAACAGCTTTAGTAAGGTAATAGTTCCAGCTTTAGTATAAAAAGGCAACTGTAATTATGCTTCATACATCAACTTTAACCACTTTTACGCTGCACACAACTTCGAACTGCCGATCACCTTTTCTTCCTTCTGAACGATAGTGATGGACTGCTGCTTCTTTTTTAGAGATTGTAGCTAGACTGATACTTACAAAGAAGGGGTTGCCAGCTTGCAATGCATGTATGGGGTTGTCTCATTACACTCGGCCATCCTACTTTTCATCTGTCTCAGATGATTCGCCCGGCTCGTCTTCTACTTCGTCGTCATTGCAAGCTAAATAACGCCATAGCTTCATATGGTCAGTACTGGTTGACGTCTGATTCGGACCCTGAAATTCCGCAGCTTTTTTAACGTCAAATCTTCCATTTCGTTTGACTTTGACGATCTCATAGGGACCAATATATTTGTTTCCTAACTTGTTGCTGTTAACAAACTGTGTGACCGTGATGGCAACTAGGTCTGCTAATTGGTAACCATGATTCTTTTTTCACTTTTTGTCGTAGTTGCGTTTGTAGCTAGCTTGCGCTTTCTCAATTTGTTTTCTGGGTTCCGCTCTTATTTTAACTCGGTCATCTTGTATCACTGCATGTAGCTCTTCTTTTAGAATTTTGACGATTTCGACTTCGTTTTTATTTCGCATGATTAAATTATTTACATGATTTCAAAAGGAGTGAATTTAGTTGACGAGTGAACGTGTGCATTGATTGCTTGTTGCACCTGCGAAGTGAACTTATACCACTTCGATGGTTCATCTGCAGATAATTTTGCCAACACAGACAGTATGACTGTGTTCACCCTCTCTATTTGTCCATTGCCTCTTGGAATTCCGGTTGTTGTCTGGACGTGATCTATCTTGTTAACTTTGCAAAACTTCTTGAACTTCTTTGAAGTGAAGGCTGCTCCCTTGTCGCTGATTATGCGCTGTGGACTCCCAAAAATAATTACCCACGAGCTGATATGCTTAATGGTTTCCTGAGCGTCAGTTGACTTCGTCGGATATATCCAGGTATATTTTGAAAACCCGTTTTTTGTGCTCCCATGTGACCAAAACTGTACGCATTCCTGATTATTTCCTTTTCCATGCATTTAGGCACGGCTAGCAATTCGATACCTCCAACTTACTTATAGATCAACTGATTTTTTATCGTATAATTTGCATATGGTTGTTGCTTCAAAATTTCTGCTACTGCTACTAGGTGTTCATCTTTGCGTTGAGCCCTTAGTAATTGTGTTTGTACCTCTGAAGTAACTACCATAATTGGAAAACGGCTTAAGCTGTCTACATGTTTCATCCTGGTAACAGCACGATGCTCTACTGTATACTCAAACTCTTGTAGGTACATTATCCATTGTACTACCTCTCGAGGAACATCTTTCTTTGTTGTTGTCATTTTAAAAGCTGAACAATCAGTAACTAGATTGAATTTTATGCCCATCAAATAGTGTCTCAGTTTTTTCGTCGCTAAGTAAGCTGCTTTTACTTCGAGAAAATAACTGTGTAATTTTTCATCTTGTGGGGTCGTCTTTTTACTAAAATACAAAACAGGGTGCCACTTGTTGTCGTGTTGCTCCAAAACCATCTTTTGATACATCTACATGTAACTGCGTCTTTGCATTTTGTTTAAATATTTTTAACACTTGTCAAAGCAGCTTTTAATTTGTCCGCAGCCTCAATCTGCATACTCTCTATTTTAAATTCTGTATCTTTTCTTAGCAACTGTGTTAAAGGTCTAGCTATTATAGCATAATCTTTGATAAATTTTCTAAAGTATCCAGTTAGCCCAAGAAATGCTTGTACTCCTCTTATATTTTTTGGCAATGGAAAATTTTTAACTGCTTTAATTTTTTCTTGGCCTGGCTTCACATTTCCATTTTCAATTTCATGGCCTAAGAAATTTATTTTCTGTTTCAAGAATTGACATTTTGACCATTTTATTTGTATACCGAACTTTTCAACTCGTTTCAATACTGTTTCCATGTTTAAAAGACATTGTTCACGTGATTCACCAAAAATAACTATGTCGTCTACGTATATTTCCATCACACCTTTATTGATAAGTGGTTGAAAAATGTAATTTATGTATCGGACAAACACGGCTGGCGAGTTACAAAATCATAATGGTGCTTTATTAAATTCATATAGTCCTTCCTTGGTTACAAATGCGGTGTATTTACGGCTTTTCTTATCGACTTCTACATGAAAAAATTCATTTTTTAGATCCATAACAGAAAAGTATTTAGCATTTTGCATTTTTTCTAGTATCTCTTCTACAACTGGATCTGGAAATCTATCTTTCAGAACTAGAGAATTTAGTTTACGAAAATCTACAGACAGCCGGTAGGATCCATCTTTCTTTTTGGCCAGTACAACTTTGATTGCAACGTTCGACGTAGATTCTCGGATTATACCATGGCGTAACCATTCTTCTACTTGCCCTCTTACAAATTCTCGTTCAGGTATTGTCAACCGGCTTGGACTCTCGCGAAATGCAATATTCTCACCGCTCGGGATTATATTCAGCTTTATTGGACATCCTTCTGAGTTATTCTTCGGCTTGTAGTTGTTAATAAGCTGCTTGACGTGTTCTGCGTATCTGGGTTCTACATTTATTTCAGTATCGTTTTCGTTTAAATTCACCACATTGAAAACATTTACATCAGCATTTTCTTCTTTGGTTTTTTCGTGTGATTGTTGAAATGTATAGCCATTCGCATCTAACTTAATTGAAAATTTTTGAAGAAAATCGAACCCAATAATTACGTCTACTTTCAGATTGTCATCAGGAACAACAAGGAAATTGTGATTTGTTTCAAGTCCATCAACTTCAACTTTTTCTGAAAATTTACCTATCACTGACGTAGCGACATTACCCAAGCCGAAAAGTTTCATGAAATTCTTCTTTAATTTTTTGTCATTGAATGCTTTTTCATATTTGGCTTTTCGCATTAGTGACACATCTGCTCCAGTATCTATTAAACACGACATATATTCTTTTCCGATCTTTATTTGTTTAACGCGATTTTCATTGAGAACAACATTCACACTTGCTTTGGCACTTGTACATTCTTTGGCTATATGTCCCACACCACTGCACTTAAAACATTTGGTTTCTTCTTTACAGTCTGCTCGCTTGTGCTCTGTAGCTCCACAATTATAACAATGCTGCTGTTGTTGTTTACGTTGTTGTTGTTTATCTCCCGAATTTTCACTCTTTTGGCGACGTTTATTAAACGAACTATTTTTTGCTACCGATTCAACTAGTTCATAACGCCTTATTAGCTCTTTAAACGAGTACGCACTGTATAATGGAAATTTTAAATCGTCCCGAACTTCTAGGCCGTCCACAATATAACTGATAATCGACTGATCTTCAATTTGAGCAAGAGCCGCTATTTTACGCATTTGTAATTTTCCGACACGCGTTTTTTTCGATTTCGCAACAATTTGTGTATTTCTCCACTGCTCAGTTTCTTTTCAAACTCGTCGATCAATGCTGAACACAACCCTGTATAATTCGATATATATAATGCTTTCTAAGAATAATTTTGCTGTACCACTCATTTTATTTCTTGCATTTACATATTTTTGTTTTTCAGTTAGCTCATATGCCTCCGCGTTTTCGTTAAAATTATGTACCCACTGCTCCACTGGGATAGATACACCACTTTTGAACCACTTTTGAGAATTGTTCGATTGACACCGTATATTTATTTTGATTATTGTCACTTTTTTCTGCCAGCATCTTTATTATCGTCATTAATTCGCTTTTGTGCACATATGCGTCTATTTCTCCAAAATACTTGTTGTTTTGTCCTTCCCTGTCACTTACATTGTCTTCGTATTCGCTGTCTGTTTGTTCTTCTTCTTTATTTTCTGTTTCTTCCTTTTTAGCTGTTGCTAAAACTTTTTCAGCTTTTTCCTTTTCAGTCTTTTCTAACATCTTTTCTCTTTCTGCCACTATTCCTATCTCTTTTTCTCTTTTTTGATCTGCTCTTTCGTTTCTACGCGCTATTTCGAACGTGCCGTTTAATTTGTCTTCTACTTTTCCGTTATTCGTCTTTTTTGTTTCTGTTGGCGTAACGGGTGTTTGCGCGCCGATTTTGTTCTTTTTCTTGTACGTAACATGATTTCACAATTTCAGGAAATTTCCACTTGCTTCTGTTGAACAACTTTGGTTTTATTTACGACTATATCGCACTTGCGACTTTTTAACACTATTTAATTTGTTTATGTGGCTACTCGATCCCGGTTGAGCCCCCATGTAAGATTTATTTAGTTTATTTAATAAATCATTTATTTAATATAGTATATCGAGTGATTTCATATAGGTAACAAATTTTTATTAAAAGTATTGAACAGCTTTAGTAAGGTAATAGTTCCAGCTTTAGTATAAAAAGGCAACTGTAATTATGCCTCATGCCTCATGCCTCATGCAACTTTAACAACTTTTACGCTGCAGACAACTTCGAACTGCCGATCACCTTTTCTTCCTTCTTTCTTCCGATAGCGATGGACTGCTGCTTCTCTTTTAGGGATTGTAGCTAGACTGATACTTATCGAAGAAGGGGTTGCCAGCTTGCAATGCATGTATGGGGTTGTCTCATTACATATATATATAAGCGATGTTGAGGCGGCTGAGATATTACTACTTCAGCAAACCTCCTTTATGTCACGTTTTTTAAATTCGGTCATATAAGTCAGTTTACTCAAAGAATACTAGTTTCGGCCGGTGACCGTAGAATCAGCCCCCAACCGTAACTGGTACCTGATGTAATGGGAAACTACATGTTGCAGGTATCGGTCTGTACATTAGTGCACTGGTACACTTATTGGGCGATAAATAGGGAAAGTTGCCTGGGAAGTTGGCTGACCATGTTTACAACCGAAAGACCCACCTGAGAGAATTTTGACCAAACTAACAAAAAGGAATTTAATTTTGATATAACGACACGCTAACGCTTTCTGCCCAATTTGGCGAATTAGTATAAAGCTGTCTACTAGAATTACTGGTGCTCATAGTTTTGACATTCATCGAAATACGAGCTAAAACGCAAATGTACTGTATAAAATCAGTAACATTGTGCGTAAAAATTCGTGCCGGTACAACTCCGATTCGTTCTGCTATATATGTGGTATCTACCTGTGGTATTTGGTATCTAGCCAATACAAACTCCAAAATAATATTCAACGAAAGGTTGCAAAGTTTATATAATAAATACTTTGGAATTGAACTCGAATTGTTCTAGTCAGTCCAGAAGCAACAAACAAAAATATAACACGCCAATCTGCTCATTATAAGATTTACTTTATTCTTAATATTCATATAATAGGATACAGTGTCGAGTAGGGCGAAGCGATTTATTTGATTGGACTAGGTTTATTTTAACGTGTGCTGCAGTGCGCGTTCTCAACAAATCTTCGCTGATTGCGCCATGTTTTTTGAGATGCAAGCACGCAACCAAGTGTCGATAGAATATCGATACTAATTCGTACAAGTATTGAACAATAATAGGTCAGGGAATGGGTAGAATTGGCATGTCAAGGTGACAGTTATTTTTAAATTCTTTTTTCAGTATTCCAGTTGTTGGTCGTACCTCCGCTATTCTAACGTGTCCATCTTTTGCCTGTAATGTTTTTATTATTATTCCCTTTTTCCAGCTTCCTCTTGGGTGGTTTTCATCACAAATATTGACAAAGTCCCCTATGCTTATTGGCTTAGTAGCAGTGTACCATTTAGTGCGTCAAGTTAGAGTAGGCAAATACTCTCTAATCCAACGCCTCCAAAAGTTGTCTTTCAGTTGCTTGGCGATATTGTTTTCTGTAGCAGAAGTTGCCACCGTGTCCTGGAGTTTGGGTGAAATTTGTAAATCCCAATAGAAAGTGGCTTGGCGTCAATTAACAGACTTCTCAATGTCTTTAGTTGAGGAGCTTGCTGCTTTAGTGTAACTGACAGAACACCTTTCGTAGATCTGACAAGACGCTCCCAACAGCCTCCTGAACTTGGGTTAGATGGACAATTAAATTCCCACTCGATGCTTTTATTTGCCATTTCTGATTTGATGTAATCCCAAGGCCAAACAAGGCTTTTGTTCTTTTTATCTCATTATCGGCACCAATCAAATTACTGCCCATATCCGATCGGATTCGGGTTGGAATTCCACGTCTGTTAACAAAATTTCGTATGCATAGTATGCATGCATCAGTTGACAAATTCGCTGCTATATATAACTCAAAATGTATAATCTTATGAACCCGTTTTTTTCACTTCATTACTTATACTATACGCCTCCTTTTCAGAATTGAAGCTAGCAAGGCAATCATCCACATAATGTTTTGTTTCAATGGCATCTATAACTGCTTCTCTATATTTTATAGGGCTTTCATTTTATGTGTAGATACATTCGCGTCCGGATTACCATGTCTCCATAAGAATCTGAGAGCCTCTTGATCAGCTTCTCTAACTGTTACTTGCAGAAACATCTCTTTTATGTCGGCACATACTGCTATCTTTCTATGGCGAAATTGAAATAAAATTTGTGTTAACGGCGGGTTTTCATCTGGTCCCTTTAATAGCTTTGTATTTAAGGAAACACCATCTATTGCAGCTGCAGCATCAAAAACCAAGCGCATCTTTTTGGGTTTGTTTACGTTGTGTACGCCAAAGTGTGGTAGATACCATGTTTTAGAACTGACCACTGAGGCCTCTTCCTTGGACAGCACAACGGCGTTTCCCTTTTAACAAGATTATGGCTTGATTGTGTTCCTCCATCTTACCGTTGCTACGCATCTTATTTTCCACTGCATTCAGTCTCTTACCGGCCATGTTGTAACTATCGAGCAGCTGAACTATATCTTCAGTCCAAAGTAGCCCTGTTTTATATGATCCTTCTAGTCTTTTTGTTGTGTCATCATTTTATGCATATCTATGTCTAGATCCGATGACATTATGTTTGT
Organism: Drosophila sordidula; assembly: GCA_035047465.1. NCBI lineage: Eukaryota > Metazoa > Arthropoda > Insecta > Diptera > Drosophilidae > Drosophila > Drosophila sordidula. The sequence continues at coordinate 868,301 of JAWNPQ010000031.1, read as the reverse complement.
GTGTAATATGACTGAAAGGAATGGTGCAGTTTGCTGCTGCATTTGCATCATGCCATAAATGTACCTGCCTAATGCTGAGCTTGCAGCTATCAAATGATCGTCCAATGCAATACTCTTAGTGGTCGTCAATAACATCAATAACATTGATTCAGTGTCAATGTATTCTTTAATTGGCACGTTTTTAAAGTTCCTAAACTTCTCTCTTAGTTTAACTATATCAACTGATTGTAATGGTGGCTGTAAATCTGGAACCGTCTTGCCATTTATACAAAGCCAGATTTTTTACGTCCGACTGCAACGTTCTTACTTGTTGTTACTGTACCGAGCTCGAATTCTAAGTTGATATTCCATTGACATTATATCTGTTGCATGCTTTCCAATCGTAAGTAAGTTTTGTTTTGTCTGCATCTACTCCCACTTTATGAGCTAGTTCTTCGTTCATCAATGTTACAGACGAGCCCTCATCTATAACCAATTATATCTACCAGCAACACCTTAAAGAGTAATTTTGACACATGGGACTCGACAGTATTTATTGTTACTTCGTTTACTTTTTAACATCATTAACAAAAATCCTTGTCGGGATTCTGATGTAATATTTTGTGATGATTCTTTAAACATCCATTTATCTTGCATTCCCGTTTAAATTTACAAAAGACCAATGTGTGACCGCGCTGTAGGCAACCAAAAAAGAGCCCAAGCTCTTTTATCAAATCACACTTAACAAGGTGATGCTCTTCTTTACACTTATAACAAATCATTTTAGTATTATTTTGATCACCAGTGCCTTTGGTAGTCTGCATCACCCTCTGCTGTGGGCGTGGCTTACTTTTTGTTTGATGTTTCGACGTCATCAGTGACGATACACTTTTAGTAATATCGCTTAGCCAGGAACTGAAGTGACTTAGACTAGGGTATGGTACAACACCTGTCGCATACTCCATCCATTGTATGCAGTTTGTTAAAGGTAATTTTCCCGCAAGTTGTTCCACCAATGGCGGGTTATATGATTGCCAAAAGAACTGCACGCTTTATTTATGTGTTTCGGTCTTAAGTTACATCGTGTCAGAAAACGCAGCCTAATAGCCTTTAACGATTTCAGCAAAGGTCCAGATTTCTTCTACTTTAAAAGGACCCTTTATGCTGCAATCGTTGGCAGTGCAAATGCCAACCGTATACTGGGGAATGCTTCGTGTGTCCCGATAGTACAGCACCTTCACGGATTCACGAATCAAACTCGTTGCCTCCTCGAATGTAAAATCGCGATCCTTAGGCTTGCGCTCGCGCAAAATCGGCAAGGGTAAATGGCGTGCAAACCCGGTGGTGACCACATAAGCATCATATGCGCGTCCTCGCAAATCAAAATTACCCAAATAGGGCAAACCGTCCTCATCGATGCCAGCAAAAACCACATTAATGTAGAGTGGATTCATGCGCGAGCGACGGTTGTAAGCCACGCGTGTCGTCCAGGTGGCCAATGAAGTGGGTTTCATGACGACACCATCGTTGCAGCATTGATCCTCGATCATCTTCTGGTCAATGCTACGCTTGATTGACTGTATATCCGCAAGGTCTCCGCTTCCGCCGAGCAGAATTTTCTCATTAATTCTGAAGACACGTTCAATGTTCTGGTAATGTGCCAGTGAGCCATAGGAGACCAGTGTATCGGCAGCCACCAAGACGCCACTGTCGAATTTAATGCCCAGCACTGAGGACCCCGTGGTGATAGCAGCGGAGCTATACTTAGAGCCAAAGGGGCCAGCAGTTGTTAATTCACGAGACAGTTGTGTTTGGGTATTGTCCCCGATGATATTGTAAAATTGGCCGGGCGAGGGTCCGTTGAGCCACATGGGCTGCGCGAGGCCGTTGCTCATCATTTTGATCAATGTAAAGTGAGTACTTTAAAAAACAATTGGAAATAACAGCAAAAGCAGTCGCAGAATGCGAATGTAGCCCCTACGGATTTCAAATATATATCCAGGTTCTCAACTTTAGTAGCAAACGGAACTATTTTCTCCAAGTTACTCTCGAAAAAGTGTAACATATCATTGAGCAGGTCTATCTGACTTTTTATTAAAAATTCTGGTCGACCATACCTGAATTGCAGTCGATTCATTATATGATTTACATTGACAGGGTTAATAAGCAAGGCTTTCACTTCTTCGCTTGTCTTTCCCTGAAGACTCTTTTGCAGTTTTAACAAGTTCTCTAAATTTGTATATCCAAAGGCCGCAGTCGATTCCACAAACAAAAGTAAAATACTGACCATTCTTCGGCGTTTCCATTATATTCTGGTAAATCAACTAATTTACGAGGCTGTGTGTATTGATAAAGTTGTATGCGTCAAGTGCGTTGCCGGCTGTAGCAACGCCTGTGCCACCCTGTGTGGCTTCGTCGACTGCGCGTCCAGATGCGCCAAGTGCGATCCCGACTGTAGCAACGCCAGTGCGTCCCTGTATGTATAGGTGTTCATTATCCGACTGATCTTCTAATTTACTTACACGAATAGACAATTCTGACTGTATCACAGAACTTTCTCCCTTTGGGAAAACAAATTTTTAAGTTATTCCATAATACTATGCAACTGGAGTAGATGATCTCGACATCGCAATTTCGTCTTGAATCAGCCGTTTTTTATTTCGCAATTTTATAGAATTTGTGTCACTTCGCAACTTTTTACACTAATACATACAAACCCGTGTATGTATATACATCAAAGTGAATTTCACAATGTCTACACTTGTATGTGTGAAATTACGAAGGCTTGAATTTGCACACAGTCAGTTAAAACAAAGATTGTTCTGGTCAGTCCAGAAACAACACACAAAAATATAACACGCCAACCCGCTCGTTACAAGATTAACTTTATTCTTAATATTCATATAATAGGATGCAGTGTCGAGTAAGGCGAAGCGATTTATTTGCTTGGACTAGGTTTATTTTAACATGTGTTGCCGTGCGCGTTCTCCACAAATCTTCGCTGATCGCGCTATGGTTTTTGAGATGCAAGCACGCTCTCCCTTTAGTGTCAAAAGTATATCAGGGAATGGGTAGAGTTGGCATGTCAAGGTGGCAGTTATTTTTAAATTCTTATTCCGCCCACCTTAAAACTAACCAGGAGTTTTACCCAATACAGGTAGTTTCAGTATTCCTGTTGTTGTTCGTACCTCCGCTATTCTAACGTGTCCATCCTTTACCTGTAATGTTTTTATTATTATTCCCTTTTTCCAGCTTCCTCTTGGTTGGTTTTCATTACAAATATTGACAAAGTCCCCTATGCTTATTGGCTTAGTAGCAGTGTACCATTTAGTGCGTCAAGTTAGAGTAGGCAAATACTCTCTAATCCAACGCCTCCAAAAGTTGTCTTTCAGTTGCTTGGCGATATTGTTTTCTGTAGCAGAAGTTGCCACCGTGTCCTGGAGTTTGGGTGAAATTTGTAAATCCCAATAGAAAGTGGCTTGGCGTCAATTAACAGACTTCTCAATGTCTTTAGTTGAGGAGCTTGCTGCTTTAGTGTAACTGACAGAACACCTTTCGTAGATCTGACAAGACGCTCCCAACAGCCTCCTGAACTTGGGTTAGATGGACAATTAAATTCCCACTCGATGCTTTTATTTGCCATTTCTGATTTGATGTAATCCCAATCAAACAAGTCCTTTGTTATTTTTATCTCATTATCGGCACCAATCAAATAACTGCCCATATCCGATCGGATTCGATCGGAACAAAATTTCGTATGCATAGTATGCATGCATCAGTTGACAAATTCGCTGCTATATATAACTCAAAATGTATAATCTTATGAACCCGTTTTTTTCACTTCATTACTTATACTATACGCCTCCTTTTCAGAATTGAAGCTAGCAAGGCAATCATCCACATAATGTTTTGTTTCAATGGCATCTATAACTGCTTCTCTATATTTTATAGGGCTTTCATTTTATATGTAGATACATTCGCGTCCGGATTACCATGTCTCCATAAGAATCTGAGAGCCTCTTGATCAGCTTCTCTAACTGTTACTTGCAGAAACATCTCTTTTATGTCGGCACATACTGCTATCTTTCTATGGCGAAATTGAAATAAAATTTGTGTTAAAGGCTGGTTTTCAACTGGTCCCTTTAATAGCTTTGTATTTAAGGAAACACCATCTATTGCAGCTGCAGCATCAAAAACCAAGCGCATCTTTTTGGGTTTGTTTACGTTGTGTACGCCAAAGTGTGGTAGATACCATGTTTTAGAACTGACCACTGAGGCCTCTTCCTTGGACAGCACAACGGCGTTTCCCTTTTAACAAGATTATGGCTTGATTGTGTTCCTCCATCTTACCGTTGCTACGCATCTTATTTTCCACTGCATTCAGTCTCTTACCGGCCATGTTGTAACTATCGACTATATGTAACTATATCTTCAGTCCAAAGTAGCCCTGTTTTATATGATCCTTCTAGTCTTTTTGTTGTGTCATCATTTTATGCATATCTATGTCTAGATCCGATGACATTATGTTTGTGTGTAATATGACTGAAAGGAATGGTGCAGTTTGCTGCTGCATTTGCATCATGCCATAAATGTACCTGCCTAATGCTGAGCTTGCAGCTATCAAATGATCGTCCAATGCAATACTCTTAGTGGTCGTCAATAACATCAATAACATTGATTCAGTGTCAATGTATTCTTTAATTGGCACGTTTTTAAAGTTCCTAAACTTCTCTCTTAGTTTAACTATATCAACTGATTGTAATGGTGGCTGTAAATCTGGAACCGTCTTGCCATTTATACAAAGCCAGATTTTTTACGTCCGACTGCAACGTTCTTACTTGTTGTTACTGTACCGAGCTCGAATTCTAAGTTGATATTCCATTGACATTATATCTGTTGCATGCTTTCCAATCGTAAGTAAGTTTTGTTTTGTCTGCATCTACTCCCACTTTATGAGCTAGTTCTTCGTTCATCAATGTTACAGACGAGCCCTCATCTATAACCAATTATATCTACCAGCAACACCTTAAAGAGTAATTTTGACACATGGGACTCGACAGTATTTATTGTTACTTCGTTTACTTTTTAACATCATTAACAAAAATCCTTGTCGGGATTCTGATGTAATATTTTGTGATGATTCTTTAAACATCCATTTATCTTGCATTCCCGTTTAAATTTACAAAAGACCAATGTGTGACCGCGCTGTAGGCAACCAAAAAAGAGCCCAAGCTCTTTTATCAAATCACACTTAACAAGGTGATGCTCTTCTTTACACTTATAACAAATCATTTTAGTATTATTTTGATCACCAGTGCCTTTGGTAGTCTGCATCACCCTCTGCTGTGGGCGTGGCTTACTTTTTGTTTGATGTTTCGACGTCATCAGTGACGATACACTTTTAGTAATATCGCTTAGCCAGGAACTGAAGTGACTTAGACTAGGGTATGGTACAACACCTGTCGCATACTCCATCCATTGTATGCAGTTTGTTAAAGGTAATTTTCCCGCAAGTTGTTCCACCAATGGCGGGTTATATGATTGCCAAAAGAACTGCACGCTTTATTTATGTGTTTCGGTCTTAAGTTACATCGTGTCAGAAAACGCAGCCTAATAGCCTTTAACGATTTCAGCAAAGGTCCAGATTTCTTCTACTTTAAAAGGACCCTTTATGCTGCAATCGTTGGCAGTGCAAATGCCAACCGTATACTGGGGAATGCTTCGTGTGTCCCGATAGTACAGCACCTTCACGGATTCACGAATCAAACTCGTTGCCTCCTCGAATGTAAAATCGCGATCCTTAGGCTTGCGCTCGCGCAAAATCGGCAAGGGTAAATGGCGTGCAAACCCGGTGGTGACCACATAAGCATCATATGCGCGTCCTCGCAAATCAAAATTACCCAAATAGGGCAAACCGTCCTCATCGATGCCAGCAAAAACCACATTAATGTAGAGTGGATTCATGCGCGAGCGACGGTTGTAAGCCACGCGTGTCGTCCAGGTGGCCAATGAAGTGGGTTTCATGACGACACCATCGTTGCAGCATTGATCCTCGATCATCTTCTGGTCAATGCTACGCTTGATTGACTGTATATCCGCAAGGTCTCCGCTTCCGCCGAGCAGAATTTTCTCATTAATTCTGAAGACACGTTCAATGTTCTGGTAATGTGCCAGTGAGCCATAGGAGACCAGTGTATCGGCAGCCACCAAGACGCCACTGTCGAATTTAATGCCCAGCACTGAGGACCCCGTGGTGATAGCAGCGGAGCTATACTTAGAGCCAAAGGGGCCAGCAGTTGTTAATTCACGAGACAGTTGTGTTTGGGTATTGTCCCCGATGAAATTGTAAAATTGGCCGGGCGAGGGTCCGTTGAGCCACATGGGCTGCGCGAGGCCGTTGCTCATCATTTTGATCAATGTAAAGTGAGTACTTTAAAAAACAATTGGAAATAACAGCAAAAGCAGTCGCAGAATGCGAATGTAGCCCCTACGGATTTCAAATATATATCCAGGTTCTCAACTTTAGTAGCAAACGGAACTATTTTCTCCAAGTTACTCTCGAAAAAGTGTAACATATCATTGAGCAGGTCTATCTGACTTTTTATTAAAAATTCTGGTCGACCATACCTGAATTGCAGTCGATTCATTATATGATTTACATTGACAGGGTTAATAAGCAAGGCTTTCACTTCTTCCCTTGTCTTTCCCTGAAGACTCTTTTGCAGTTTTAACAAGTTCTCTAAATTTGTATATCCAAAGGCCGCAGTCGATTCCACAAACAAAAGTAAAATACTGACCATTCTTCGGCGTTTCCATTATATTCTGGTAAATCAACTAATTTACGAGGCTGTGTGTATTGATAAAGTTGTATGCGTCAAGTGCGTTGCCGGCTGTAGCAACGCCTGTGCCACCCTGTGTGGCTTCGTCGACTGCGCGTCCAGATGCGCCAAGTGCGATCCCGACTGTAGCAACGCCAGTGCGTCCCTGTATGTATAGGTGTTCATTATCCGACTGATCTTCTAATTTACTTACACGAATAGACAATTCTGACTGTATCACAGAACTTTCTCCCTTTGGGAAAACAAATTTTTAAGTTGTTCCATAATACTATGCAACTGGAGTAGATGATCTCGACATCGCAATTTCGTCTTGAATCAGCCGTTTTTTATTTCGCAATTTTATAGAATTTGTGTCACTTCGCAACTTTTTACACTAATACATACAAACCCGTGTATGTATATACATCAAAGTGAATTTCACAATGTCTACACTTGTATGTGTGAAATTACGAAGGCTTGAATTTGCACACAGTCAGTTAAAACAAAGATTGTTCTGGTCAGTCCAGAAACAACACACAAAAATATAACACGCCAACCCGCTCGTTACAAGATTAACTTTATTCTTAATATTCATATAATAGGATGCAGTGTCGAGTAAGGCGAAGCGATTTATTTGCTTGGACTAGGTTTATTTTAACATGTGTTGCCGTGTGCGTTCTCCACAAATCTTCGCTGATCGCGCTATGGTTTTTGAGATGCAAGCACGCTCTCCCTTTAGTGTCAAAAGTATATCGGTACTAATTCGTACAAGTATCGAATAATAATAGGTCAGGGAATGGGTAGAGTTGCCATGTCAAGGTGGCAGTTATTTTTAAATTCTTATTCCGCCCACCGTAAAACTAACCAGGAGTTTTACCCAATACAGGTAGTTTCAGTATTCCTGTTGTTGTTCGTACCTCCGCTATTCTAACGTGTCCATCTTTTACCTGTAATGTTTTTATTATTATTGCCTTTTTCCAGCTTCCTCTTGGTTGGTTTTCATCACAAATATTGACAAAGTCCCCTATGCTTATTGGCTTAGTAGCAGTGTACCATTTAGTGCGTCAAGTTAGAGTAGGCAAATACTCTCTAATCCAACGCCTCCAAAAGTTGTCTTTCAGTTGCTTGGCGATATTGTTTTCTGTAGCAGAAGTTGCCACCGTGTCCTGGAGTTTGGGTGAAATTTGTAAATCCCAATAGAAAGTGGCTTGGCGTCAATTAACAGACTTCTCAATGTCTCTAGTTGAGGAGCTTGCTGCTTTAGTGTAACTGACAGAACACCTTTCGTAGATCTGACAAGACGCTCCCAACAGCCTCCTGAACTTGGGTTAGATGGACAATTAAATTCCCACTCGATGCTTTTATTTGCCATTTCTGATTTCATGTAATCCCAATCAAACCTTTGCCCTTTGTTCTTTTTATCTCATTATCGGCACCAATCAAATAACTGCCCATATCCGATCGGATTCGGGTTGGAATTCCACGTCTGTTAACAAAATTTCGTATGCATAGTATGCATGCATCAGTTGACAAATTCGCTGCTATAACAACACGTTGCCAACGCAATCCTAGTTAACAAAAAGAACGAAAAAAGTAACAATTTCCAATTGGAATTTGCGATTGTATTAGAAGTAATTCGCGCCAAGTCGTAGGCATAACAAAAGCTGCTTTCCTCAAGTGTGTGTGGGGAAAAAGCCAAAAGACGCTGACGTCGCCATCGCAGCCGCTGCTTGCGTCGCATTTGCCGGGCGCCTAACTTCTCTTTTTCTAAGTTTGCATTATTGAAATACTCGCAGCTAAGCGGTTTAGTTGAAATTAAAAAAGCAATACATATATACAATTATGGCTCAGGTTAAGCCGAAACAAAGCAAACAGGGCAAACAAGCGCCTGCTGCCAAAAAGAACGTGCAGGAGAAGAGCAGCGCACAACAGAAAAAGAACAAACATAATGCGTCGCAGCAGAAGAGATGCGGCTGCTGCAAATGGGCGCTGGGCAGCATTTTCATTGTGGCCTTGATCGTCGGCTCCCTCTGCTACGACACGGAGGTGAACGGCAAGGCCATCTTCGAGAAGTCCGCCACCGGCAAGCTGCTGAAGAACGCGGGTGTCCTCCCCACGTACAGCGCGGCTGGTACGTGACCATGGGCGCCAGCGCCCGCGGCTACAAGTGGGCCGAACAGTACGTCCCGCCCTACGCCGAGGCGGCGATCAAGACTAGCGTCGACGTCTGGAAGGTCGCCCGCAATGCCGGCTGCAACGCCTACGCGAACGGGCTGAGCTACTGGCGCACCAAGCGGCCGGCGGTTGCCAAATTTATCTATCAATTGTGCCCAATTTCTCGCACAAACTGGAGGCCTTTGCTGCGGGCGCCAAGGACTTGGCCGTCAACAGCTACGACAAATCTGCCACGATCATCAAGGAGAAGGTGCTGGTTGGTCGCTTCTCACCGGAGAACATTAATCAGGCGCTGAACCAGACGCGCAACGCCACGCTCGAGGTCTACAGTCAGTTTCACAAAAAGGTGGACGCATATGCCAAGCTCAAATGATTCTAAGCGTCCGGCACGTTTAGGAACAACTTCAGCAACAGCATAAACAACAACAACAAAAACAACATCGGCAGCAGCAACAACAACAACGCGTCATAGTCAAGCAGTTTAGAGCAAAAACCCACTTAAATGCAATTATAATTCGGCATATAGGAAAAACGAAACGAAAGTAAAGAAAGTAACAGCAAATGTTCTCCCCTCAACACCACCCGCCCCCTCGCGCCCCACTCATCAGTGAAGTCATTTTGCACATGTTTTTTGGGGCCAATGGGCAGCAACAACACGTTTGCAGTACTTAATTAAAATTATAATTAAACATACATTTACAATTAGTAAATTAAACACATAATCAGCATTTAGTTGTAAAGTGAGAAAAAAAAACAAAAAAAAAAAAACAATATCTTGTAAATGAGCTCGCGAAATATTATGTAAATTTTTCAACAAGTCAGGGAAAAATAAAATTCAGTTTCACAAATATATAACTCAAAATGTATAATCTTATGAACCCATTTTTTCACTTCATTACTTACTATATACGCCTCCTTTTCAGAATTGAAGCTAGCAAGGAAATCATCCACATAATGTTTTTTTTCAATGGCATCTATAACTGCTTCTCTATATTTTATAGGGCTTTCATTTTATATGTAGATACATTCGCGTCCGGATTACCATGTCTCCATAAGAATCTGAGAGCCTCTTGATCAGCTTCTCTAACTGTTACTTGCAGAAACATCTCTTTTATGTCGGCACATACTGCTATCTTTCTATGGCGAAATTAAAATAAAATTTGTGTTAACGGCGGGTTTTCAGATGGTCCCTTTAATAGCTTTGTATTTAAGGAAACACCATCTATTGCAGCTGCAGTATCAAAAACCAAGCGCATCTTTTTGGGTTTGTTTACGTTGTGGTCGTCAATAACATCAATAACATTGATTCAGTGTCAATGTATTCTTTAATTGGCACGTTTTTAAAGTTCCTAAACTTCTCTCTTAGTTTAACTATATCAACTGATTGTAATGGTGGCTGTAAATCTGGAACCGTCTTGCCATTTATACAAAGCCAGATTTTTTACGTCCGACTGCAACGTTCTTACTTGTTGTTACTGTACCGAGCTCGAATTCTAAGTTGATATTCCATTGACATTACATCTGTTGCATGCTTTCCAATCGTAAGTAAGTTTTGTTTTGTCTGCATCTACTCCCACTTTATGAGCTAGTTTTTCGTTAATCAATGTTACAGACGAGCCCTCATCTATAACCAATTATATCTACCAGCAACACCTTAAGGAGTAATTTTGACACATGGGACTCGACATTATTTATTGTTACTTCGTTTACTTTTTAACATCATTAACAAAAATCCTTGTCGGGATTCTGATGTAATATTTTGTGATGATTCTTTAAACATCCATTTATCTTGCATTCCCGTTTAAATTTACAAAACACCAATGTGTGACCGCGCTGTAGGCAACCAAAAAAGAGCCCAAGCTCTTTTATCAAATCGCACTTAACAAGGTGATGCTCTTCTTTACACTTATAACAAATCATTTTAGTATTATTTTGATCACCAGTGCTTTGGTAGTCTGCATCACCCTCTGCTGTGGGCGTGGCTTACTTTTTGTTTGATGTTTCGACGTCATCAGTGACGATACACTTTTAGTAATATCGCTTAGCCAGGAACTGAAGTGACTTAGACTAGGGTATGGTACAACACCTGTCGCATACTCCATCCATTGTATGCAGTTTGTTAAAGGTAATTTTCCCGCAAGTTGTTCCACCAATGGCGAGTTATATGATTGCCAAAAGAACTGCACGCTTTATTTATGTGTTTCGGTCTTAAGTTACATCGTGTCAGAAAACGCAGCCTAATAGCCTTTAACGATTTCAGCAAAGGTCCAGTTTTCTTCTACTTTAAAAGGACCCTTTATGCTGCAATTGTTGGCAGTGCAAATGCCAACCGTATACTGGGGAATGCTTCGTGTGTCCCGATAGTACAGCACCTTCACGGATTCACGAATCAAACTCGTTGCCTCCTCGAATGTAAAATCGCGATCCTTAGGCTTGCGCTCGCGCAAAATCGGCAAGGGTAAATGGCGTGCAAACCCGGTGGTGACCACATAATCATCATATGCGCGTCCTCGCAAATCAAAATTACCCAAATGGGGCAAACCGTCCTCATCGATGCCAGCAAAAACCACACCAATGTAGAGTGGATTCATGCGCGAGCGACGGTTGTAAGCCACGCGTGTCGTCCAGGTGGCCAATGAAGTGGGTTTCATGACGACACCATCGTTGCAGCATTGATCCTCGATCATCTTCTGGTCAATGCTACGCTTGATTGACTGTATATCCGCAAGGTCTCCGCTTCCGCCGAGCAGAATTTTCTCATTAATTCTGAAGACACGTTCAATGTTCTGGTAACGTGCCAGTGAGCCATAGGAGACCAGTGTATCGGCAGCCACCAAGACGCCACTGTCGAATTTAATGCCCAGCACTGAGGACAACACTGAGTTGTGTTTGGGTATTGTCCCCGATGAAATTGTAAAATTGGCCGGGCGAGGGTCCGTTGAGCCACATGGGCTGCGCGAGGCCGTTGCTCATCATTTTGATCAATGTAAATTGAGTACTTTAAAAAACAATTGGAAATAACAGCAAAAGCAGTCGCAGAATGCGAATGTAGCCCCTGCGGATTTCAAATATATATCCAGGTTCTCAACTTTAGTAGCAAACGGAACTATTTTCTCCAAGTTACTCTCGAAAAAGTGTAACATATCATTAAGCAGGTCTATCTGACTTTTTATTAAAAATTCTGGTCGACCATACCTGAATTGCAGTCGATCCATTATATGATTTACATTGACAGGGTTAATAAGCAAGGCTTTCACTTCTTCCCTTGTCTTTCCCTGAAGACTCTTTTGCAGTTTCAACAAGTTCTCTAAATTTGTATATCCAAAGGCCGCAGTCGATTCCACAAACAAAGGAAAATACTGACCATTCTTCGGCGTTTCCATTATATTCTGGTAAATCAACTAATTTACGAGGCTGTGTGTATTGATAACGTTGTATGCGTCAAGTGCGTTGCCGGCTGTAGCAACGCCTGTGCCACCCTGTGTGGCTTCGTCGACTGCGCGTCCAGATGCGCCAAGTGCGATCCCGACTGTAGCAACGTCAGTGCGTCCCTGTATGTATAGGTGTTCATTATCCGACTGATCTTCTAATTTACTTACACGAAAAGATAATTCTGACAGTATCACAGAACTTTCTCCCTTTGGGAAAATAAATTTTTAAGTTGTTCCATAATACTATGCAACTGGACTAGATGATCTCGACATCGCAATTTCTTCTTGAATCAGCCGTTTTTTATTTCGCAATTTCATAGAATTTGTGTCACTTCGCAACTTTTTACACTAATACATACAAACCCGTGTATGTATATACATCAAAGTGAATTTCACAATGTCTACACTTGTATGTGTGAAATTACGAAGGCTTGAATTTGCACACAGTCAGTTAAAACAAAGATTGTTCTGGTCAGTCCAGAAACAACACACAAAAATATAACACGCCAACGCGCTCGTTACAAGATTAACTTTATTCTTAATATTCATATAATAGGATGCAGGTTTATTTTAACATGTGTTGCCGTGCGCGTTCTCCACAAATCTTCGCTGATCGCGCTATGGTTTTTGAGATGCAAGCATGCTCTCCTCTTAGTGTAGATAGTATATCGATACTATATCGTAAGAGTATCAAGCAATAATAGGTCAGGGTCAGGTAGAGTTGCCATGCCAAGGTGGCAGTTATTTTTAAATTCTTATTGCTCCGCAAGACAAATATTGGAATGACGATTGCAGCAAACATGTTACTAAAAATGTGGCCGTGGAGGCCAGGGAATTTTTCGTGCGACATATTGTCACACAGCCAGCAGCAAACAAAACACATCTTGACGTTATCACGGCACATGTTTCTCAGACAACGCCTTTAATCAAGCTGATGTTTGCTGGAAATAGTAATAGATATTCTGAAGGAGGAAATATTGTCATGCTTTAAAATACTTGAAATCATCGTGAAAAGCTTTGCTTTGTCAAAATTGAGCTTTTTCTAGCCTAGTAAGACTTCCGCTCATAGCATGCTTTCCACTCATAATAAAGATTTCTTCAAGGTCGTACGCATGCGCTCTGAAAAAGTAACAATTTTTTTTGTTCAGCCGCATGGGGAGAAACGAATATCTTTTCTTTTATCTTTTCAAATTCGCCACATCCGAACGACTTTAGCTGTCCTCAACAGGCAATATTTATATCTGTGGAGAAAAAACTAAATTTTCGTGATTGGACGGAACGATTATGTGTGTGTTTAGTGGTGCCGGCTGTGGCGTGGTAATTCGGATATTTGCGTTCAGATATTTGGTCCACGGTATTCATCACGACTGCAGACGTCTGCACCACCCTTGCACTCTTGCATTTTGATATACTCCACGTGTGTGTGGCACAAACATTCTGCCGGTGCAGCACCACGCCCATGCCGGAACACCACTCACACGCCGCACTGCCAACCAGTGCTCTACGCCATACCTACTAGACAACTAAGGCATCTTGAGTCGGCTTCCCTGGCCATAGCAGCGAGCCACCGCAATATCGACCTACAGGCAGCTTTTAGCCACCTATACCATCGCCTGCGCTAAAGTATCCAAGGTAGATAGAGGAACGAATTGAGCGCTTAAAAATTTGGGGGCAGCAGCTATTATGTTTGCGTATCGCAGCTGCGTTTAAAATAAAGGAAAATTTGGCTTATAGTGACTTATTGCCGCAGTGATTTTGTTGTTTCCACACACACACACACATATTATTATTTTTTCATCGCCTATAGTCAATCAATTTCAACAGGCCTGCCGACATCGTAAGGTCGTAAGTACGGCATTGCTGAAATTGAATGTAATGCAAAATGCAACAAAACAAAGTGCGTTATCCTGGAGAGCGAGTCGCAGATGCTAGCGCAGGCATATGCAAGCTTATGTTCATAAAACAACTGCAGCAGTGCTTGGTTTGTTTACATTAAAATTTTTTTTTTCTATTTTAACAATGCATATGACTCCGTGGATCCGTTTTGTTGATTGAAACTGATCCGCTCATCATACCCTGAATCCATTGAAAATGGATAAATCAGGGTATAATGGTTTTGTGCAAATGTGTGTAACAGGCAGAAGGAAACATCTCCGACCCCATAAAGTATATATATTCTTGATCAGCATCACTAGCTGAATTGATCTAGCCCTCTCCGTCTGTCTGTCCGTCCGTCTGTATGAACGCGTCGATTTCCGAGACTACAAAAGCTAGAAAGCTGAACTTGGAGTTCGTGTATTCCATACGTTCCATAAGTTCGCGTATTCCAAGTCGTCGATAGCTCATCTCGTTTTCTTATTATCGAAAAATATATTTTTTTTACTGTGTTATTTGAAGATATCTTAAAAACCATAAGAGCTAGATCAGCCAAACTTAGTTCAAACTGTTCTCGTAAAGCATACGCATATTATGAATATTTCGGATTTTGGATACCTTCCCCATTCGCCCCATATATGCAAATGTGCAATTGAAATACTACGGATTTGGGCTTTGGTTTGTATATAGATTTCAATGCTCTTGTTAAGCCCTGAAAGTTTCATTAAGATCATATTCTTTGTTTAGAATACACGAATTTAGTTTCCATAGTGGGGCCCAAGCGCAGCAGCTGTTCACCGCGTACAGCCTGCGTTTGTGTGTGTGTGATTTCGTGTATGTGTTTTGTGTATGAATGCAAGGGGACTGAAATGTATGAAAACAGAGGGTTCAGGGTATTTCCCAGTCAAGCGTTCCCGACTGGAGCCTTCTCACCTTTTTTTTTTTTTGTAATTTTGTGCAACTCCAGTTCCCTTTTTTGATATAAATTAATCGCTTTATAAACTTCTTTATATTCATAAATATTTTTGTATCACTTGCATCAAATTTTTATTATTTACTATTTGCTTCAAGTTTATATTAAGGTATTTGGTATATATATATACCATTTGAATTAGATTCATATTTTGAAATATTTGTATAACATTTAAGTAATGTTTAAGGACAATTTTTTGAAGAACATTTGAAGAATATATGCGAAAATAAAATGAAGTAAATTTATCTTTGTAAGGGCACCTTAAGTATATAGCACCGCAGGAACATGTAGGGTAGGAACATGATGTTGATTTGTTCCTACAAGGATGGTCGGTAAAGACTGAGAAGAGCAACGTCATCAGAGTTCTCCGAATTTCTGAGAGGCTGTATATATATTGTGGTCCGTTATAGTCCATGTGGTTTGTCCTTCCGATCTACGATTTTACTATCGTAACGCATATGTCAAAGCGGCACACAACACCCACGCCGTTTTCCCTGATCACAGCCGACGCGCTAGTTGACAGCGCGTGCTTGCTAAGACATGATTTTGCGTGTTCGTTACAAGCTCTTCACTTCGACACAGTGCAATTTGACACTCTGTGTCCTGGCTGCAAGCAATTTATGCATAGTTACTTTGTCTTGGCGAAGTTGAACCAATCTGAGACAGATATTATTGCAAATCCTTGGCAATTTCCATTAGTGTGATTTGCGCTGCAAAATTGACAGTTTGGTTCGCTACGCTTCTCTCCGTTAGTACATGCGAATGTCGATTTTTTAGTTTTTATCGACTTTAACTCTAATCTTTGTTTGATTCTAGACTTTGAACTCTTGTCAGCAGATAAATGCTGATATCGTCTTTTTAGCGCGGAGACAGAATCAGACCATTGGGGCAGCGAATTGTAGTCAAGTTGTTCCTCACATCTAGATTTAGTGTCTGAATCAACTTTCGACATGACAATATGAATGAGTATAGCGTTCTCATTACCTATTGACATTAGCGACTCGTAAATGGCGGAAACCGAGTCAATAATTGATCGCAAGCCGAGTGCCGAGGGTTTGCTCAATGGCGTCGATGAACTGTGCTAAAGAGTCGATAAAAATAAAACACTTGTTGTCATTCACGCGTTTATATTTGGTAAGGCTTTTGGGTAGTTTGCATCTAAGACCTGGAAAGCTTTAATAGTTCCCAGTGCCTTATCGGACAAATGAGGTGGTTGAACATCTTTATGTTTGTAACGAGCGATTGGAGTGTACCAAACTTTCGAACAAGCTGATGAGTTGCTTATACTCAGAGTGGTTTACACTAAACTGAGGTAATTTTAGTTTTGGAAGATGGTCTGCCGCTTAATGAGCATTAAAAGCAGCCATATGTGAAGATCTTGTTACAACGTATGTTTCGTCAAGTAAGGCGTGACTAGAGTTGTCTGGATCAATGCAGTCAATTTCATACTGCAGAATCATTGATTTCGCAATGTATGAATTTAATATGTCTACGCGGTACTGAAGTTGTCATTTTGTTTGCTAAGGAGGTTCTTTGACGTTCTCTGTTGCATTCCAACTTTGCTAATTTAGCAAAAAATCGAGTTAATTGTTCGCACAATAGTGTCGCTTGTATCAATGTTTTTGTTTTTGTTTTCCATTTTTTCTGCACTAGCTATTACGTATGTATATGTACGTAAGTATGTAAGTGTGTGTCACTCAGAATTTGGTCAGCGAATGACTAAGAGCAACTCCAAGAATCATTCGGTGAAAAAATGAAGCAATTAAGAGATGTTTAAGCAAAGATAATACATACTCTTAATTGTAACCGGCGTTGACGAACGAACAACCGAAATAATAATGAAATAATAAATAACAACGGTGGCGAAAATGACTAATGCAAATTAAAGAAGAGCGAGAATCAGATAGTTTTTTCCGTCTGTATGTATATTATAGTCAATGCACTGATGTATGTTATGTGTGTATGTATGTATATATGATTTGGGCGCGCTTGAAATTAAAGAAAATGCAATAATGACGAAACGACTTTTATGTATGTTAATAAATGAAAGGTTAGTTAATTAATTTTTTTTTTTTATAAATAATATGTGTATTTATATGTTGAGGTCGATAATTTCTTTCCTTGACCGGAACAAACAAAACGTTCGGCACCAAATCCAGCTATTTAAACTCCAGTGGTCAGCAAAGTAGCGATGACAAGCAGCGGCATCCATGTAAGCGGCGACAAGCAGTGGTATCCAAGAAAGCGGCGACAAGCAGCGGTATTCAAATCAGCAGATTGCGATAATACACAAAAATACTTTTTGCACCGATTGGCCAGCAACCCAATATTAATGGTCTATTAATTTAGACCAACGAAAAGATAAGAACTCTTTGTAGTGAAAATCCAAAAAAATTAAATTAAATAATAGCAGCTGCAATAGCTAATTCAAATTTATTACAAATGTGTGTTGGACTGCAGCAAAGAATTAGAATATAAAATGTGGCTGTTGCGTATAATTACGTGTGTTGCGTTGAGCAATCGAAAACAAATTTATACATGAAGGTAGAAACTCTGCTCACCGACGGCTATTTCATCCGCTGCGGGAGAGGTATTATAAGAGCGGACAATGCTTATGATGTTCCAGTGCATTTCATTAGGATCGATGAATCTAGTACTAATTACAAGACTTCAATATACTTCAATAGTTTACGCTAAATTAGACGACGATTTATAAAATGAATTAACACCATCCTTTTTTTCGCACTAAGTCCACGGGCGATGCCCACGGGCATATACGGGACTGCATATCGATTATGAGTCGATCCATCTCCGATTTATAAGACAGCGCCACTCACCGAGGTAGCTGTTTGATTGGGCGCGAGGGACCTGTATCGACAGTGCCGCGTGCCAATCTGGTGCGTCCAGTATCATTGTCACTTCGCGCGAACACGTGCTTTTAGTGTTTGAGCATGGGGTCAATATTTCGGTTGCAGAGAATTCCAGTCAATTTGAGCTTGCACGGGTTTTGTGCGGCCTTCTGTTATGAAAAGTTTAACACGTGTATAATGGCCGTGCTGAATGTGCACTGTGGTTGGGCTTGTATGGAGCCGCGGCCATAAATACTTCTAGTGCTGATATCGTTATGAAATTTTCACCAAAAATCTAGAAAAGTATAGCTCCCATGGAAAAGCTCAGGACAAGTTTTAATAATAGGCAGCCGAGATATATTCAGATTATATAGGGATAACAAACAAGGTTTAACAACAGGGTTTAACAAATGTCTTCTAATAAATCATATGTAGACGATAAAAATGTCGATTTGTCTCTCTATGGTTGTTTTCTATGACCTGTTATAAAAGGGTCTGATCTCAATAGAAGTGTTTTAATCAAATCTATGTTTGTGTATGTGAAGATAGTACCATGGATATGTTTTGATTAACTGTTTAGCCGTATCCAATGCATAGGTTTCGAATTTTTTCTAAGGGTTGCAATATCGTTGCGCATCGGGTTATCAATGCTTCATCAATACCTGTAATTTCAGATGCCAATCTCGGGTTACAAAAAAATTTCCTGGCTGTATTTCCATCGTTCGATGTTCCTCTGCCTCCATCCCTTGGCTTATTAACAATCAACCCCATTTTATCGCGAAATTCCGCTTGAACTCGTGATTTTCTTTCCAATACTTTAAGTTTTTTTCTGTTGATCTTACTTGCCACACCTTAATTTCCAATTCTTCTTCTTCTGCACTTCTCTTATAAGACATTTTTCTATATCAGTCATCTCTGTGCGGTTTGCTCCGTATATAAAGCATTTCATAGACGATGCGAAAGCGTTGCATACTTTACCATCTACCATAGCAAGTTGCAGCGTTTGATTTATGAATAATTTTTTATTGGGAATTTCAAATTCGGTTGGCTTTAAGTTGCTTATTTTATTCTTAAAGTACTGCTCTTCTGCAACGGATAGTGTGGCGGTCTCCTTTTTAAATTGAAGCCTGAGTGGCTTACAATAGCGTGTAGATGATGGCCTGGGATTTTTCCATATTACCATATTATTTTGCTAGTAGAGCTACCCGACGACATTTCGTCCTTTTTGAGGACTCAGCAAAATCAATTTTGGGGCGTACACGATTCGCACTCGTAACCATTTGTTGAGGAACACAAGTAGACTTGAGTATAATAGTTTCTTTAGTGTTCAGCCATTTGGATTTATGGCATATTATGTGCCACGCTTTGTATACGCCAATGGTTAATACAAAGAATCAACAATTAAGGTTGATAATAATAATATATTTATTGGTTAAGTGATTCGAACATTCCAACCATCTTGAAATTACAACTAGAGATCATCAAAAGCTCCGATCATCCATTTACAAACTATCGATAAAGCTACACTTGACTGTCGCTGGTATTTCCGATAGGAGGTGGCTTGCGTTGCCACAGATTGATATTTATATATACATGATACAACTGAACTTATAATACGTGACATAATACGTAACACAACTGAAACTTTAAGTAAACATAGAATAGAGGTTCACAAAACACACAAAAAAGATGTAATCGATCGACAATACGCAAAAAAGATTTAATCGATCGAATTAATCTCACAAGAAGAATTTATTAAACTAAAAATACCTTCATGCTTTTGTTACGGGCAGCATATTAGGAAAAGACGGCAAACAGCGTACAAGTCCCGAGATTCGAGAATCTCGATAGACATATCGATAGTAGCTGGTTCCGGGCTGAAAGAGAAGGGAAACCAAAAGAACGAAGGAGAAGGAGAAAAAATAAAAAAACGTGGAGTTTGTTTTTTTGAGGGAGCGAGACTCTTTTTTCCGGTACAGAGATGAACACGAGGAGAATCAGAAAAATTCAAGACGAGAGAAGCCCGAGAGAATGAAAAAAATATACAATAAAAATAAAATACAGAGAGACGCAAAGGGAGAGCACAGACAATATTGTCCCAACGAGAAAAGAGAGACAAGCCGGCGATCAGCAACACTACCCTGACTGCAGCCTGACACGCACGCCGTCCAACAGCAATCAGCCAGCCACCAGTGGAGTCACCCGAGACGAAGGATCGGATGAGGAGGAGATTAGCCACCGCCACCAGGTTTTTATACCCATTACGGCCAGTTTTGCAAGCGGCGAAACCGTGCCGTAGAGAGTGATCCGCCGTCCAGTGTTGTGCTTCGGGCATTGGCCTCCAACTCCCCAGAAAATTAAGAAAGAAATAAAAAGAAAAGAAAACAGCAGAAATTATAATTGTAATGTCAATGAAGTGTGTTTTCTTTTGCAATCATATTTCATGTTAACATAGATACACACTAAAGTTCACTTAATATAACCTCCATACACACAAAGTAAATTCACATGCAATTGAATCCCGTTTAAAATCAACTTCATATAGAAACTCACACGCACATACACAATTACTAAACTCAAAATACACACTAAATTTTGTCATATCTATTATGTATATATATATACACACTCGTAACGTTCATCAAATTTATTGCTCTTATGAGTTTTAACTTAGTTTTAGACATTCTGTGTTTGTAAATGTCCTATTGGTCCTGCGCAAGCAATACAAACAAATTATTTCAGGACCCGTTTAACTCCTTGCTGCTCTGTCCACAAACTCGAGTGTCTGGTTAGGTGTTCCAATAAGTTGTTTCGTGGTGATATTGTTTTTCGTCCTGGCTTTCGCTTTGCCCTGGGAGAAGAAATTTAACGACTTAATGTATTAGTGTTTAAATAGAGAATAAAAAGAATTTCTATATAAATGACAACTTTTGAGCTATTAAGCTTTTTTAATAACTTTAGGAACTTGTTAAATAGATAACACAATTTAGAGTTTCCTTTAACAAATTATATACAAATAATATAAGTTTATTTGAAGTTTTATAAAGTTTTAGTTTTGATTAAGGCAGGCGGACCCGAATTGGTACGTGCCAGCTTCAAACGACGAATTTGTATTTTACAACGTAAGCGAAATGCAGGTGGCCAATGCGAACCAAATGCATTAAACGAACTATTCGAACTAACTAGCTCGCTGCGCAGCAGCGATTACGAAGCCTAGACGGAATGACAAGGCAAAAAGTTATGACAAAGATAAGAGAACGCAGCTTAAATAAAATAGCCTTAAGAGTGGATTAAGCAGTTGTTTCGCAGAGCAACGAAAAGTAGTGTGATGTTCTGAGTGAACAATTCAAAAATTACTCCAGCTGTGTGGGCTGCGTAGCTAAGCATTCTCCCCCGTTGAAAGGCATGGGCTTTCAACCGAGTCCTTGATAGGGAGCAGGGACAGCTTGTTTACGGCTCTCTTGATCGCTCCTGTTGAAGTGTGCAAAATAGCTATGCGAGCGACTCCATCCTTTCCAAGGATGATCTCCGTAACTCTGGCAAGTGGCCACCTGAGGGGTGGCAGATTTTCGTCCTTGACGAGAACGACATCGTTGACGCAAAGACCCGGCTTGGAAGTACGCCATTTGGAGCGCTGCTGCAGAAGAGTCAGATACTCCTCTCGCCAACAAGTCCAGAACACCTGTTGCAAGTATGTTACGCGCTGCTAGCCATCCAGACAATTGAACTGAAGTCCTCCAAAATATGGTGATCGAGGGGGAATGAATTTCCAATTGATGGTATCGGCCAAGCAAAAATTTGACACTGCGTCCATATGATTACGGCTGAGAAATAGTCGCTTTAACTCTAGTAGCTCGTTCTTAGCACTAACAAAATTCGTTGCGTTGTCCGACCAGATCTGGAGTGGTTTGCCGCGAGTGGAGATGAATCTCTTTAACTCTTTAAATCCTTTACCAACTTCAGATGCACTGCCTTTGTTGCGAAACAAACGAAGACGGTCATATTGCATTTGATTGGAGCCTTATTCCGAACATCTGGTTTGTGGAAAAATGGTCCGCAATAATCAAAACCTGTGACTTCGAAAGCTCGGCAGCCATTCAAGCGTTCTTTGGGAAGATCAGCCATGATGTGCTCTACTAAACGAGGCTTGGTCCGAAAGCAGGTGACACATTTTCCAACCACTCTGGATACAGTCTTCCTTCCGCCAATCGGCCAATACTGCAGACGAATATGAGCAAGAAGTGCCCGTAGACCAGCGTGTAAGTTCCGTTCATGAAAGTTTAAAATGAGCGAATTAGTAATTGGATCCTGAATAATTGGAGGCTTGACAGCTCTATTTGCTTTTAGCGTTTAAATGTCTTCTGCTAAATGTTCGCTTTGGACGAGACGTAATAAGAGACGACTACCATGTTGCATGTCAAGCACTGTCAATCCAGGGTGTCTGACTCTATGTATGAATTTATAGACATATGCGAATATGCGCTGCATTGTATTAAAGGAGTTGGCGTATTTACAAGTGAAAGATATGTCGACTAAGGGAGATACAACAAGAAGGACGCTTTTCCTTAATTCGAGCTTTGGTTTTTCTGGGAGACAAGAAGCCGGCCATTTCGATTTGTTCTCAGAAAGCAACTGAGGGCCATTAAATCAGAGTGACGAGTTATATAGTGTAGCTTCTCTAGAAAGTATGTCCGCCGGATTGAGGGAAGTGGGAACGTGGCGCCACTCCATGGCTTGGGTTAGCTCTTGAATAGTGGAAACTCGATTAGCTACAAAAACGTTTAAGTTCGATGGTTTATCCATGAAGGGCATACGGATGAATCTGACCAACAGTAAAATTTTGCTCGAGAAATTATATAAATGCAGGCTCCATACGCTTCGTTGCTGGTATCGCAGATCCATGCACTTCTACCTCTGCCGAAGATGGGGAAATTTAACCAACTGAGCCTTCTCGAAACTGCTATGCGAATGGCTTGAGCACCATTTTCCGCAGCTTAAAACCGCCGTTCGCCAAAATGCCAGACGTCTGTTTAAGAATTTCGATTGCCTCTTGAATCGAATTCCCACCAGTTCATATAGAAATCGCACCTTAAGATCCGAGATCCAATGGGAAACGCATTTTTTTTATCCATGGACAGTTGATGCATGGCACGAATAGATAGAAACGATGCTGGTTTTGTGCCATATGTAACTGTATTCAATTTAAAAATCTTTATATCATCATTATGCGAGTCTCGCCACAAAATATATTGGACAAAGTCATCCGGTGTTGTAACGCGTACGCAGCGATACATTTTTCCTATGTCCCCTGTTAAGGCAACAGGAAATGTACGAAAGCGAAGAAGGATATGAAATAATGAGCTTTGAATGACAGGTCCAGCCATTAACAGTTCATTTAATGAATATCCTGATGAGGTGGCTGAGGAACCGTCAAACACGACTCCCAACTTTGTCGTAGAACTGTCCTCTTTAAACACACAATGGTGCGGCAGAAAATATTTGCAGAGTCCCAGGGACTCTGGAGCGACGGGCGACATATTACCAAGATCTAAATATTCCTTTAAAAATTGTGAACATTGAACATTGAACTCTGTTTTGCGATCAACGTGGAGCCACCTAACCGAGGTCCACCTCCTGACACTACCCAACCAAGTCTAGTCTTCTGAATCCATGGCAGCCCTGGAAGAAGCTTTATTTGACCAACACAGAGGAGTTCAGAAAATAGGCTAGCTCCTAGCAGTAAGTTCACGCGTTGGGGCGCAAAGAAGAATGAATCTATTTTAGCGGGAATGTTCCAATTTGCGGTATTAATTGCGAAACTTGGTTAGCTATCAGTTATGTTAGGTGCTACCACAGCGGTGAGGCATGTCGAATACTCTGAGACTTAGGATTGAAGAGTGACAGTGACCGTGGTGCCTTCTGTGGCAAAACGAGAATCTCCAAGACCAGACACAATGGCTGATGATTTATTCGTTCGTAATTGAAGCTGCTGAGCAAGACCAGAAGTTTTCAGATGAAGCTGAGAGCCACAGTCCAAAAGGGCACGACAGGCTATTAATGTGCCGGATCGATTTTTGACAAGAACCGTAGCAGTGGCTAACAGGACAACATCACTGCTGAGGTACTGGGCAACAAGAGAGGTGGATGCAGATAGCGACGAATTAGCAAAAGAGGAATGGGTATTGACAGCTGAAATAGGCTGTTCCGAAGACGAGGAAGAATCGTTTATGTGGAGCAACGAATGATGTTTGGCTCCACATGTCCGACAACATCCAGAGTTGCATGATCGCAACGATGACCTTTCTTTAAGCACTTCAAACATAGTACAAGGCGCTTAGCTTCCCTGAGTCGTAGAGCAGGGGCCAAGCTTCCAAATCGAGAACAATTGTATATGATATGGCCAGATGTATCACACAAAATGCGGACTGGGGCATCATTGTTAGTGGCGATAAATGTCGATCTACTTGTGTTAGTTGTTCTGTTTTTTCCCATCTGAGTATTTGGGGCGTAGTTAGCCATAGCAAAATTTACGGTGTCCATGGTCCGGCATCTCTGCTCCAAAAACGTTGCCATATGTTCCCACGATGGTATCAGGTTGACGAATGACGAATCCCCTAGCTTCTGTTCCCACTTGGCTTGTGAAGTTGGGTCCAGCTTTTGTAGAATAATCTGCACAATTATACCTTCAGCGATCTGCTCTGTATTGCTCATACTTTTCAAAGCCCGTATGTGAGCATTTAATTGATCGGACAGCTCCCTCAGAGCCACGCTCGATCCACCAGCTACCCTCTTAAGCCCCAGTATCTCAACAATGTGTGCCTGAAAAACTAAACGTCTGTTATTAAAGCGTTTTTCCAATAAATCGAGAGCGATACTATAGTTCTCGTTTGAGATTTCCAGCGATCGAATTGCGTCCAACGCCGAATCCCTGAGGCAAATACGAAGATGTTGCAGCTTTTTAATATCTGCTAAATCAGGATGATTTTCTATGACTGTTGTAAACATAGAATAGAAGTCAGCCCAGTTAGTGTATCCACCACTAAACGAAGACAACTTCAAAGGAGGCATCGCCGGCGTTGCCTTTGATTTAACTGCTTGTGCCGGCATAGCGGTGGGTTCACGAAAAGTCGAACAAGGCAACATTTGAGCATTGCGTTTTGCTAATTCGCTTTTAATCTCCATTTCAAGGCACACTACTAATTCATCAAAATCTTCCCGGAATTGGCTACCAATTTCATCTAAATCCAGCTCTTCTAGGCTTGTATAAGTAGTATCAAAGTTAGACTGGAGTCGCTCAATTTGCTTCAATCCAACATAAATTGAAATTGGTCTGCGCTTCAAAAAAGTCACCCTGTTTGCAGAGGGCACTGGACTTGAAGCGACATTGCAAGCGAGCATTGACAACAGCCAAAGATTATGTGCAAGAACAGTTATGCAAAGCAGCGGCTTATCGCTTGCACATAAATACCGAACGAAATAGATAGCGGCAAAGTTTGGCACACGCAAGCTAAGAAGTGCAAAGAGCAAACGGCAACTGTTTGTATATATGTATGTATGTAAATTACGCAAGATAAATGTCAAGCTGCTGCTCTGTTACACTTTCTTTTATCAATAGTTTTAAAAGTATATAAAAAAAGAAATCACATCGGGGTCACCAAATGTTGAGCTATTGAGCTTTTTCAATAACTTTAGGAATTTGTTAAAAAGATAACACAATTTAGGTTTTCGTTTAACAAATTATAATATGAGTTTATTTGAAGTTTTATAAAGTTTTAGTTTTGATTAAGGCAGGCGGACACGAATTGGTACGTGCCAGCTTCAAACGACGAATTTGTATTTTACAACGTAAGCGAAATGCAGGTGGCCAATGCGAACTAAATGCATGAAACGAACGATGCGAAGTAACTAGCTCGCTGCGCAGTAGCGATTAAGATGCCTAGACCGATTGTCCAGGCATAAGGTTATGACAAAGATAAGAGAGCGCAGCTTAAAAAAAAATAGGCTTAAGAGTGGCTTAAGCAGTTGCTTCGCAGAACAACGAAAAGTAGTGTGATGTTCTGAGTGAACAATTCAAAAATTACTTCAGCTGCTTGGGCTGCCAAACACCGTTAATACACAATTTGATGGCAGCAAATTCTATATCTATACTAAAGTTAGTTATTACTATCTCTGAAAATAAATCAGCATCGACAGCAATAACCACACCACCACCACGACGAGAAGTGCGGTCTTTTCTATAGATAGAAAAATTGTTAGATAGTATTTCAGAATCTAGGATGTCAGGCCTTAACAATGTCTCAGAGAAGGCAATGAAATGAAAAGGAAAGGATAGGCTATTAAGATATATATAGGCCATAAGATATATTAAGATATACTAAGTTTGCTACACATACCTCTTACATTCTGATAGCCAAGTAAGAGGGAGGATGTTAGTTTTTTCAGCTAACAGAGACTGCAATGTAACTTCAAATGGAGCAATAGCCTTGGTTAATTGACCATTTGGAGGGGGGGATAAAAAATTAATTAATTGTAAGCTAGGAGCGGATGTAGTGGGTAATTCAGCAGGGACAGAAAGTTCATTTGGGCCAATCGACAGCCTAAAATTGTCTTTTTTACGCCTTGGAGATTCGATCAAAAGCTTCATAGCTTTGAACTCATTTTCCAGAGCGGAGAAACCGTCGAACAGTTTTTTAACTGGGCGAAGATATTGAATCTCTTGAATCGAATCCCCACCAGAAATTAGATCGTCCACATAGAAATCGCGCCTTAAGATCCGAGATCCAATGGGACAGTTGATGCATGGCACGAAAAGATAGGAATGATGCTGGTTTTATGCTATATGTAACGGTATCCAAATTTAAAAATCTTTATATCATCGTTAGGCGAGTCTCGCCACAAAGTACATTGGAGAAAATCATCCGGTGTTGTAACGCGTACGCAGCGATACATTTTTCCTATGTCCCCTGTTAAGACAACTGGAAATCTACGAAAGTGAAGAAGGATATGAAATAATGAGCTTTGAATGACAGGTCCAGCCATTAACAGTTCATTTAATGAATATCCTGATGAGGTGGCTGAGGAACCGTCAAACACGACTCCCAACTTTGTCGTAGAACTGTCCTCTTTAAACACACAATGGTGCGGCAGAAAATATTTGCAGAGTCCCAGGGACTCTGGAGCGACGGGCGACATATTACCAAGATCTAAATATTCCTTTAAAAATTGTGAACATTGAACCTTGAGATCAGGACGATTTTTTAGTTTTCTTTCAAGAGCCAGAAAACGACTAAAAGCTTGTTGATACGAGTTCCCTAATAGCTCTAAACTTCGCTTAACGGGTAAACGCACCGAGTATTGGCCATTAGGTAATCTGGAGAATGTGCTAACAAAATGTTCTTCACAGTCATTTTAGTGTCCAAGCAACTTTCTATCTCCCAAAATCGTCGCACTATGTGCTCTATGCAATTTTCAGGAATAGACTTTATATCGGCGGTAGTCTGTTTTGCGATCAACGTGAAGCCACGTAACCGAGGTCCACCTCCTGACACTACCCAACCAAGTCTAGTCTTCTGAATGCATGGCAGCCCTGGAAGAAGCTTTATCTGACCAACACAGAGCAGTTCATAAAATAGGCTAGCTCCTAGCAATAAGTCCACGCGTTGGGGCGCAAAGAAGAATGGATCTGCGAGTCTTATGTTAGCGGGAATGTTCCAATTTGCGGTATTAATTGCAAAACTTGGTTGGCTATCAGTTATGTAAGGTGCTACCACAACGGTGAGGCATGTCAAATACTCTGCAACTTGGAATTGAAGAGTGACAGTGACCGTGGTGCCTTCTGTGGCAAAACGAGAATCTCCAAGACCGGAGACAATGGCTGATGATTTATTCGTTCGTAATTGAAGCTGCTGAGCAAGACGGGAAGTTATCAGATAAAGCTGAGAGCCAGAATCCAAAAGGGCACGACACTGTATTAATGTGCCGGATCGAGTTTTGACAAGAACCATAGCAGTGGCTAACAGGACAACATCACTGCTGAGGTACTCGGCAACAAAAGAGGTGGATGCCGATGGCGACGAATTAGAAATAGAGGAATGGGTATTGACAGCTGAAATAGGCTGTACCGAAGAAGAGGAAGAATTGTTTATGTGGAGCAACGAATGATGTTTGGCTCCACATGTCCTACAACACCCAGAGTTGCATGATCGCAATCGACGACCTTTCTTTAAGCAATTCAAATATAATGCAAGGCGCTTAGCTTCCCTGAGTCGTAGAGCTGGGGCCAAGCTTCCAACTCGAGAAGATTTGTATATGATATGGCCAGATGTATCACACAAAACGCAGACTGGGGCATCATTGTTAGTGGCGATAAATGTCGATCTACTTGTGTTAGTTGTTCTGTTTTTTCCCATCTGAGTATTTGGGGCGTAGTTAGCCATAGCAAAATTTACGGTGTCCATGGTCCGGCATCTCTGCTCCAAAAACGTTGCCATATGTTCCCACGATGGTATCATATGAATGACGTATTCGAATGACGAATCCCCTAGCTTCTGTTCCCACTTGGCTTGTGAAGTTGGGTCCAGCTTTTGTAGAATAATCTGCAATGTCAGCATTTAATTGATCGGACAGCTCCCTCAGAGCCACGCTCGATCCACCAGCTACCCTCTTGAGCCCCAGTATCTCGACAATGTGTGCCTGAAAAACTAAACGTCTGTTATTAAAGCATTTTTCCAATAAATCGAAAGAGATACTATAGTTCTGGTTTGAGATTACCAGCGATCTAATTGCGTCCACCGCCGAATCCCTGAGGCATAAACGAAGACGTTGCAGCTTCTCAATATCTGCTAAATCAGAATGATTTTCTATGACTGTTGTAAACATAGAATAGAAATCAGCCCAGTTAGTACATCCACCACTAAACGAAGACAACTTCAAAGGAGGCATCGCCGGCGTTGCCTTTGATTTCACTGCTTGTGCCGGCATAGCGGTGGATTCACGAAAAGGCGAACAAGGCAACATTTGTTCATTACGTTTTGCTAAATCGCCTTTAATCTCCGTTTCAAGGCACACTACTAATTCATCAAAATCTTCCCGCAATTGGCTACCAATTTCATCTAAATCCAGCTCTTATAGGCTGGTATGGGTAATATCAAAGTTAGACTGAAGTCGCTCAATTTCCTTCAATCCAACACTTTGACCGTACTTATCAAACGAGCCAAGAGAAACGTTGCCGAACATATTTTGCAGCGTCTTCAAGCTTTCAGAAAATTGAAATTGCCTTGCGCTTCAAAAAAGTCACCCTGTTTGCAGAGGGCACTGCACTTGAAGCGTTAAGCGACATTGCAAGCGAGCGTTGACAACAGCCAAAGATTATGTGCAAAAAGAGTTATGCAAAGCAGCGGCGATCGCTTGTACACAAATACCGAACGAAATAGATAACGGCAAAGTTCGGCACACGCAAGCTAAGAAGTGCAAAGAGCAAACGGCAACTGCTTGTACATATGTATGTATGTAAATAACGCACGCTAAATGTCAAGCTACTGCTCTGTTACACTTTCTTTTATCAATAGTTTTAAAAGTATATAAAAAAAGTAATAACGTCGGGGTCACCAAAATGTTGAGCTATTGAGCTTTTTCAATAACTTTAGGAATTTGTTAAATAGATAACACAATTTAGGTTTTCGTTTAACAAATTATAATATGAGTTTATTTGAAGTTTTATAAAGTTTTAGTTTTGATTAAGGCAGGCGGACCCGAATTGGTACGTGCCAGCTTCAAACGACGAATTTGTATTTTACAACGTAAGCGAAATGCAGGTGGCCAATGCGAACCAAATGCATTAAACGAACTATTCGAACTAACTAGCTCGCTGCGCAGCAGCGATTACGAAGCCTAGACGGAATGACAAGGCAAAAAGTTATGACAAAGATAAGAGAGCGCAGCTTAAATAAAATAGCCTTAAGAGTGGCTTAAGCAGTTGTTTCGCAGAGCAACGAAAAGTAGTGTGAGTGAACAATTCAAAAATTACTCCAGCTGTTTGGGCTGCGTAGCCAAACAACAACAAAAAAAAATATTTAGAATAAATACAACACAAAGAATAGTGGTAATGAGATAGAATTTTGGCGGGTGAGGGTGAGAGATATGACTTAATATGGATGCATTTTGAAAAAGGGAATTGGTAGTCGTCGACTGGCCATATCAAGGTAGGGAGGGCACCGTCTAAAAGGGGGCAAAACACCTGCTCCCAAATAAACGCACACTCGGTCCAATAATAATTTCGGATTTACCCAAGTCAAAATAACGATAAAATAAAAATGATGTTGATCGACTCGTTCATTTGTCGAAGGTCTTACCAATCCCTGGGTTAACCGATAGCTTGCCGGCCAATCGACAAATGCAAAGCTTGGAAAAGTCGGATTATATCACTTTAAAAGCTTTTTTTTAGGAAATCCCGTTCGATGTCCAGAAAAAAGTGGCTTGCCATTAAGAAGGTTGGACATTTAAGAGACAGTTTGTTTACATTTTGTCTAAATATTTAGTTATCGATTTTTT
This sequence comes from Drosophila sordidula, assembly GCA_035047465.1. Lineage (NCBI taxonomy): Eukaryota > Metazoa > Arthropoda > Insecta > Diptera > Drosophilidae > Drosophila > Drosophila sordidula. Next base: position 837,652 of record JAWNPQ010000031.1, on the reverse strand, counting down.
TATTTTTGGCCTATGGACGCCACCACTGTGATGTGGTGTTCACGAGAAAACTACCTAAAACGACTTCGGCGTGTAGCTGGGAATGTATTACACGTTTCGAAATAAACAGAGGCGGTTGACTCAGCGATGAACAGTCCACCTGAATATGTGTGTCGCTATATGGCGGGATACAAGTGGAAACCGTGGAGTATAAAAGGCTGGACGGTGCTGAGTTGGGCACGTGCAAAGATACTGAACCCCAGTCGAAATTAAGATAGCGCTCTTTTAAGTCCACGGTGGCCTGGTAACGCAGCAAAACATCGACGCCAAACAGGCTGGGCGTATCGCAATTCACTAACAAAAACTCGTGCTTTAGCGGTATACCCGTTATAGTCAATTCTGCTGATTCTCGTGCGGTGGCCACAAACTGTTCTGGGCATTGGAAAGTCACTAAACACGCGGTGACTGACAGCTGTTGCTTTAGATCGCTGCGATTTAACAACGAGACAGCTGCTCCAGTTTTAACGACAAGTTGGACCATACGCTTCTGCGAAATGATAAAATAATGTGTACGCCTAGTGTACCAAGACTATACGTAGCTTTTGTGGGAGGCGTAGCGGTCCCATGGTGGGCTGACTTGAAACCCCTTTTAAAACGTGATCGGTTGAGGTTCCGGGCCGAGTTAGTAGCTGCTTCTGGATCTCTCCTGGCGACGATTCATCAAACAACATTTTTATTTCAATATTGCTAGAACTACGTGGATCTCTAGTCCCGATTCTAGCGTCTTGAGTTCCACCACCCAAAATGATTTTCTCGATAATTTATTTGGGATGTCATTATGTCAAATCAATGCTATCCCAAATTCTCTTAATAAAATGCTTGATCTTGTTTTTGTCTTGGATCAATCTTTCTTGTCTGTTTCCCGTGCTGAGCTTATATCATGTCCGGAAGATCCATATCACACCACTTTAGAGGTGTTGACTAATTTACCTGCCAGGGTGCTAAACCTTGGTAGTAACCCTCCAGAGCGAGCTCGTTAATTTCGGAAAACCGACTTTAGCAAACTAAGTCAGCTCTTAACACAGACTGACTGGTCTCGGCTTTACATGTGTAGGGACATGGATAGTGCAATCGAGATTTTCTATTCTACTATAAACCATCTATTCGATTTATGCGTCCCGGTTTGTGATTCATTTAGGTTTAACAATCCTATTTGAAGAATAGAAAGTCAAGGATGTACAAGAAGTTCAAGGAAACTGGCTCTTTATTGGCTTACACTCAATATCTGATTCCTCGATCTAATTTCTCTGCCCTCAATAACCAATGTTATAAGGATTATAACAAGTTGAAAAGTTGTAGGATACAGTTCCAGCGGGATCCTAAAAGTTTCTATAACTTCGTTAATGTGAAGCGTAAATCGTCAACACTACCATCAACTATATTTTTTGAAGAAACGTCTGCTGACTCAGATCAGGCTATTGCCGGTTTATTCGCAACATTTTTTCAAACTACTTATAGTTCGCAGAATTATGTTCCTGCTATGCCATATCCTTATCATGTAAATGATTCTAACTGCATTTTTGGGCCTTTGATCACAGAAAATTCACTACTAAAAGAGCTAATGGTTATCAAGCCCGTATTTTTACCGGGACCTGATGGAGTACCAGGCTGCGTGCTTAGATGCTGTGTTGAAGGTCTCTCAAAGCCTTTGTATAAATTATTTTATTTGTCCGTGGAGTTAAGTTAATTTCCTAATATTTGGAAAGAATCATTTATTATTCCTCTCCTTAAAAAAGGAAACAATGTTCAAAACTATAGAGGTATTTCTAAGTTGTCCGCTATTCTCAAGATTTTTGAGAAGTTGATAACTTTTCAATTACAACATCTTTGTAGATCTATAATTTCACTCTGCCAGCACGGGTTTATGAAATATAGATATATATATATATATATAGATACAGATTGGAATTCACGTCTTTTGTTATTAAAGAATTCCAAAATGAAATGCAAACAGATGTCATTTACACTGATTTCAGTAAAGCGTTTGACTCTGTTAATCATTCGCTTTTACTGCATAAGCTTCATCTTCTGGGATTTCCAAATAACTTAATTATCTGGATATCTAACTATTTATCCTTAAGAACCCAAAAAGTTTACTTCAAAGATCTTGTCTCTAAACCTGTTCAAGTTACTTCCGGAGTACCACAAGGAAGTCACCTTAGTCCGTCATTATTCACCTTATTCATAAATGACCTTCCTTCTGTAATAAACCACTCTCGGGTACTGATGTACGCCGATGACGTAAAACTTTGCCTGTCGTCTACTAATTCTCTAGGTGCCCAAAGTTTGCAATCCGACCTTGACAGTTTCAAAACCTGGTGTCAAGTAAATTTATTAAATCTTAATTACAGTAAGTGCAAATTTATGTGCTTCTATAGACGAAGGCCATTTTTCAATAATTATTTCCTTAATGGTAAACCTCTTGAGCGTATTGAGTCCGTTAACGATTTGGGTATTCTTCTTGATCCCAAGCTTAAGTTTAACAAGCATATTTCTTCTGCTGCAAATCGAGCTTTTGGAGTCCTGGGATTCATAAAGCGCTGGTCGAAAGAATTTGACGATCCCTTGTTATGAAAACTCTATATACTTCACTTGTTCGTCCAATTCTTGAATATGGTTCTTGTATATGGTGTCCCCAATACAAGGTTCATCAGGATAGAATTGAATCTGTACAAAAACAATTTCTGCTTTGTGCCCTCCGGGATCTTAACTGGAATAATAATTGTCGCAGGCCTTCCTACCATAGTAGACTTTTACTAATAAATCTTCCCTCGCTTTCTAATCGTAGAACCATGCTTGGTGTAATCTTCTTACACCAACTAATTAATGGTTAATTCTTTCGAATTAATCAGCCAAATTAGTTTTGCGGTTCGAATAGAAATACGAGGAATTTTTTACCGCTATCTCTTGAAATGTATCATAGTAACTATTCTATTCATAATCCATTTCGTATCTTATGCTCTAATTATAATAATCTTTTCCGAATAATAAGTAAAGCTACTTCTATTCTTATCCTTAAAGCTTTAGTCCTTTGTCATCTGTCAATTTGCTTGCGATCTTCGTCACCGCACGTTATGCGGCGCGCCCCTCTCAGTCTCTCGGTCTCAGCTTCTTAAGGAGAAGACTGAGGCTTCGTAGGTCCGCAAGCTCCACCTGGCACCACCGATACTCATGGTGTACTCGACGTAAGCCCATCGTTGCTGTTGGAGGCGTAGCGACGGCCATGGTCACAGCGGCGTCGATGACTTCTACCGTGCCATAGGAGCCCTGCAAGCCGTTTACGATTGTGCGTTTGAACGAAAGCCATTTGTTGCAAACGGCAGCTCTCGGGCGTCCATTCGCTTGTCCAAGTGAGCCGTGCGTCGCTCTAACGAACGAATCTGAGCATCTAGACGATTGGCCAGCGTGTCGGCCAACCACTGCTGCACCTCCAGCAAAGTCGTCACTGGTGTTTGCTGTTGCGATGCTTGGCAATAAGTCTTATTTGATATGACTTCCCCACGGGTACCCGAGCGGAATTAATTTATTTGGTAGGTGGGAGCCAGTTCAACGCCAATTTCCCCCAGAAGCACTGGAGATCAGTTGCAGCTTAATCTTTCCTTTATTATGCCACGTGCTATGTGAGTCGTTGTTATAATGTCCGAGGCATGTTGTTCGCGTGCCGTAGACCAGATAAGAAGACGGGGGCTTAATTCGCTATATCGATAAAATGATAAGGATCATCTGTGTTAGCCGAATAAAAGTAACTACAAAGCAGGACCAGAAAAACGGGCCTCGCACATCGTTACGAAATAGGAACGAAAGGCAATCAGCTTTTCCACACTGCTGTCCGTTGAAAAGCCAGTCGTAAATGTGGCGTTGGCTAAGCACATGCTGTTTGGTAAAGCTAGAGATTGGTATTGAGGGGAGCTCTGCTTGATAGATTTCGAGGTCCATGGTACGAACAGGATGTACAAGCTATAATAATAAGTCCAGCAGTCAGGCGAAGGGTCGGAGGATTATATTCATGCGATGAGTCAATTGGCGTCGCGCTTGCAGAAGCCCTATCTGATCAAGAGTTAAGCTCGTTATTTGTATGTGATGGACACATTCACTGAGGACTAATTGCGAAACGAAGAGTGCGAAGTGGAATCGAGTTTTAGAAGGCGACATAGCCGAGCAGTATATAACTCGTTATCCTATGGGGAAGAAAGCAGGAGTTGAAGGGTTCAAAGTGGAAAGCAAAGTAGTGGTAGTCCGTCTCTGGAGCGGAAGCTCTTTTGCTATAAATGTGGTTGTCACGGAGGAAGGAATAGTTGGGGAAGCAGGAGAAGTTTGTAGATATATAATGCATGTCAGGTTAAGACATCTACCACCAGAACAAAGCTTAAGGAGGTCCTTGAAAATATAATTTAATGGTAGACAGGTGGACGGAATGCGCATGGTGGTGAGTCGGATTAAAAAAGTACGGGCCCGGGTCAGAAAGCAAGTCCTGGAGGCAGTCACCCGAGAAGAACAAGCAGACTAGCGAGTGTTCGCTGAAATCTTGGTGGGAGACCGAGGTCTCTTGGATACGGGAGCAAGCGTAAGATTGTTGGTTAAAGATAAACTAGGGTCATCTATGGAGCCCTATGTGTCGATAATCTGAACCGCTGGCGGAGAAAACTTTCGGCCGCATTGATCTGCCAATTACGTATGAAGGGCAGCAGAAAAACATAGTGTTTTTCATATGCCTTATCAACCCATGACCGAGTAACAGAACTTTTCGCAGGAGCAATGAATCACTATGGAGATGAGGAAGAACACTCAGTGGAAGGCCAGCCGGATTCTGGGGAATTGACTGGCGAAGAGTGGGCCGAATTAGAGGTAGTTAAACGGGAATTTCATACGTTTGAACAGGCAGGGGTGGGAAAGACCGGTAAAGAGAAACACACTATCGACTTGTCAGAGAGAGCTCAACCGTTTTAAGATAGACCATACCCACTGTTTCTGACCATGGAAACAGTCGTAAATAGGGAAGTGTACGAAATGTTGAGTCTAGCATCATCGAAGATAGTAACAATCCCGTACGGTGCTTCGACAGCCAAGGAAAGACAGTTTTTGCCTAAATGCGCGAAAACTCAAAAATTTTGAAGATGAAAGGTGATTATCTACTAACGTGCATAGCGAGCATCCTATCCCGAATGGTGCGAACGCACTACATTTCCAGTGTGGATTTAAAGTGCGCTTATTGGCATGTCAAATTGGACGACAAAAACAAACCCTATACAGCTTTACGGTTCTCGGCCGAACATTGTTGCACTTCCGAAAAATTTTGTTGTCTTTGTAATGCGGCCCAACGACTTGAATGAAAAACTCATTCTCACATAGTTTTGGCATTTGAAGCCATTTGGCTTTGTATATCTGCACGATCTTTGGACCATTGTGCCAGATTTCCGGATGCACTTGAAATCCTTACAACGGGTAAGCCAGAGCTTACGCGAAGCAATCCTCTCAATCGAATTACAAAATCTAAAATTCCTGGAATACCTCGGCTTCATCACATATGGACCCTGAGCAAGCTCCAGCCATTGAGCGAATCCTAGCGCTATTAAAGATATAGACTTTTTAGATATATACTGTAGATATATATTGTAGTTATCTGCTTCAGACAAAGTGTTAAGATTTGTATGCCGCGCCCACTGAAAGGCTGGCAAATCAATAACATGTCGATACACCTCAACTCACAATTTGATAAAAATGTGAATATTTCCCATTAAAGTTAGAGTCACCAAACTTGGTATATAGATTGGTGACCTCCCCCAAAAATTGCGACCTTGATTGTTAGGCCTAACTAAAACCAATCTACCTGATAGCTAAAATCGATTACATGTGTATAATTCACACAATTTTAAAGCTACAGAAACCACTCTTGGCATGTACATTGCTGGTGACCTCCAAAAGATTGCGAACGTGATATCTCAGTCACGCCCACTAGAACGCCCCCCAGCCACCCCGCCCCACTAAACGTGCAAGCCTATGTATCAATTTGAATGGTAGATTAGTGGTCACTCCCTTTATATAAGTATAAAAATTACCCGCACACGCCCGCCCGCATCGACTCCCGCCCCCACAAATCGCTAAAGCCCATATTTTAAATGTACACTACTGGTCACCCCCTTTAAAGATAATGTGAACAAGTATCGGTTACGTCCGACTGCAAATAATTATTTATTAACTTAAATTTTGAATTGAAACGTTTTAGTAGCCCAAACTAGGGCGAGTAATTCTTTTTCAAAAGCACTGTAATTGATTTCGTGATCGTTTAGCGTTATACTAATGAAAGATATGGGGTGACCATCTTGACAAAGAACGGCACCAAGGGCCAAATTACTAGCATCTGTGGATAGTACAAAATTTTTTTTAAATCAGGTAGTTTTAAGTTTGGATAACTTGTTATTAATGCTTTAAGTTTCTCAAATGTGTACTTAATCACAGTTTTTTATGTATATTTTAGCTCCGGTTTTAAAACACCGTGTCATGGATTTTGCCACATCAGCGTAATTTGGGATACATTTTCGATAATAACCGCTTAATCCAAGGAATACTTTGATCTCTTTGGTTTTGTTGGAATTGGGTATGAAACTATGTCTTTGACTTTAAGAGGATTTGGTTTTTTTTCAATCGGGAATTACAATATGACCACGAAAGTTTGCTTCTCTTTTCAAGAATTCCCATTTTGCTAATTGCTTCGGACAGTTTATCGAAAACTAATTGTAGTGAGTTTAAATACTCATCGACAGATGAAGAAAAAAATATGTCGTCTAAGTAAACTAGGCAATGTGTTGGACATCGGCTGCGTCATGTGCGGAGCCCCAAAACTGCACGTATATATGATACGGCCTGCGGAGTAGTTAGCAACCGAGGCGGCTTGGAAGTTTTCAACGATTGGTGGATTTTGAAGTACTTCAATTTTTTGAACTTAACCTAAATGTTTTATTACTTAATTTACAGCAGCACAGAAGGTGCGTCCGATCATTTGGACTGACGCTTACAGACTTAATTTAATAGCTTAAAACTCACGCTGTTGCTAAGCTAGAACATTTTCAAAGCTTAAACTAATCTACTATAGATAACCAAAGTAACTGGACCTAAAGTATGCAGATATCGGCTTATCAACGCGCATCTGTGCTTTTATCTGTGTTCTCTAATATTCGGTCTCTTTGCGCTTTTTGCTGTCACTAGGCTCATGCTTAATAGCGGCTGTAGACCGAACATTCTCCCCCCTTTAATGATAGCACCGTATATCATCAACATTTCGTCCATCAATTCTCAGTATCGGCGTCATCAGCTTGGTACCTTAACTTGAACTGAAAGAGAAGAGTGCTATTCAATAATTACGTCAAAGTTCGGTGTTTTTATCAAGCCAATTTTCTTGTATGGGTAATGGACACAGCTTCGTAACTGGCCGCTTGATCACTGCATTACTTGTTTTTAATGTAACAACTGTAACTAATCCATCTGCTCCTGCATGAGTGTGTATAATTCGACCCAAAGGCCATCGGTTAGATGGAAATCGTTCATCCTTGATCAATACTATACATCCAACATATTTTGTTTTATCTGCAACCACTTTGGTCTTCTCTGCAATCGTGTCAAATAGACAGAATTCCACCTTTTCTAAAATTGTTGTGTGTAGTATTGACAGGTTTTCCACCGATCCTCTAAATTCAACTTAGCAACTTCTGGTATTGGAGGTGACAAGAGTGCATCACCCGTTAGAAAATGGCCGGGTGTCAATACTACGAGATCCTCAGGATCATTCGATATAGGACATAGAAGCCTCAAATTAAGGCAAGACTCAATTTGGGCCACAACTGTTGCAATTTCTTCAAAGGTTAATACTCGCTCTCCAATGGTTCTTTTGAGATGATATTTCATCGACTTCACTCCCGCTTCCCATAATCCGCCAAAATGCGGATCTGATGGCGGGTTGAAATGCCAAGTGATTCCCTTATTTGCCAAGTGTGGTTTGACGATTGACTTGGAGATATATGAACAGTATGCTATTTTGTCAGCTTGTAATTTGTTGTTGGCTCCAACGAAATTTGTACCACAATCACTATAAATATCTGAGCACAGACCACGTCTGCCTATGAATCGGTACAAGGCTCCTAAAAACGCATCTGACGTTAAATCTCCAACTGGTTCTAAATGTATGGCTTTAGTCACCAAACATATGAAAACGGCAATGTATCCCTTCTGCGCTACTCGGCCTTTTCCTTTTGACGGCGAAATATTCATGACCCCAGCATAGTCAACTCCGACAGATATAAAGGCTCTTGAAGGCCGAACGCGAACTGCTGGTAAATTTCCCATTTGTTGACTCGAAAGTTGCGGTTTCATTTTGAAACATATGATACATTTATTAATACCAAAATGAACAGCATTACGACCATTGATGATCCAGAATTTCTTCCTTATATGATTGAGCGTGAGCGATGTACCTCCATGTAAGGTGCATATATGACTGTAGTTTATAACAAGAGTCGTGAAATTATGTTTATAGGGTAATACATACGGATGTTTCTCATTCAATAATAGAAGGGTATCACGCAATCTTCCTCCCAGCCGTCAGACCCGTTCGTCCGTATCATAATAAGGATTAAGAGCCAATAAATGGCTATCCTTTTGAATTGCCCTTCCAGAAGATAATGGAAAGAATCCATTTCAAAACAGTGCTTTTGAAGCATTCGTACAACCTCTCTTAGACTTTCCTCTAATTCATTAACTGACAGCTCATTTCGCTTTTGCTCGAACTCTGGTATGCGGCAATTTCGAATAAATCCTTTTACATATGCTATAGTCCTGAGCAGTCGTGTATATGATGAATATTGACCTATGAAATTGGAAGTGGGCATCTCTTTGATATCTTGTGGCAAGTCACGATTTTATTCTCATTGCTTACAGTTGATAATGCTCCATTATCCATGGCATTGCACGGCCATAATGTTTCCGACCCTTGTAACCACAGTGGCCCATGCCACCACAGTTCACATGACGCCAGCTTCGATGCGCTAACTCCGCGGCTCAAATGGTCAGCAGGATTATCCCCCGAGGCGGTGTGTCTCCATTGTCGTCCATTCGAGACTTCTAGAATTTTGCTGATGCGATTTAAAACAAACACCTTCCAGCTTGCAGCTCCTCCTCTGATCCAACTGATTATAATCATGGAATCTGACCAAAAAATAGTATTACATAAGTTTACATTAATTCGTAAATTCTGTTTCAAATAGCGGTAAATTTTTACAGCTTCAACTGCAGCACACAGTTTAGCTCTGGGTATGGTTAATTGTGGCTTAACAGGTGCTACCTTACACTTTGACAACAGTAGCTCAGTGTGAAATACGTGTTGTCCAGTTGGAACACGTGAATATGCTACAGCTCCATAGGCCCGTGCCGATGCATCGCAAAATATATGCACTTCTGCTGGTACGTTGTGTAATTCCCATGTTATATATCGAGGTATTCGTATATTTGAAATAGTGGGCAGTTCCTTTAAAAACTTCTCCCATTCTCTCTTAACATTTGCTGGTACTAAGTCGTCCCAGCTAATCTCCTCCTTCCATAGACGCTGCATCAACATTTTTGCTGTTATAATAATCGAACTCAGCCATCCCATAGTATCAAATAACCTGGCTATTGTTGACAGAATCGATCGCTTCGTATGTGAGTTCACTGGAACCACAAAATTTAAGTGGAATCGAAATGCATCCTTAGCAGGATTCCAATATAAACCTAAAGTGCGGATTGTGTCCTCGTCTTCGAAGTGTAGGAATCTCTTGGATTCTCGAAATTCTAATGGTATTTTTTCTAACAGTTCTGGGCAATTACTAGCCCACTTTCTCAATTCAATTGTGGCACTGCGTAGTATTGTTTGACTCTGAATAGCTTCTGCCTCTGCATTACTATCCGCTCCTGATAATATATCATCAACATACATTTGATGTCTCACTACATCTACCGCCAAGGGAAACCTTTCCTGTTCATCCTCTGCTAATTGCTGCATAACTCGTATAGTATGATGTGTCTGCGACGAGACCCGTTCCATTTGTCCCAGCTCCAAATACTCGTTAATGGTGTTGCAATATGATTCCTTCAACTTAGGGTCGGCACGCAGGCGCCAGTCCAGACTATCCAAATGCTTCAGTGCGTTGCGATATGAAAATCCAATCCCGTCATTGCTGGATCCAAATTAGATAAAAAAGGTAAACGCACAAGATATTTTCCGGAAGGTAAGTGACTGTGTGTTTTGACAAAGAAGTCTTCACACCACCTCTCCTCCGGTGAGAGGCCTGGAGACTCCTTGTCAAATTGCTCTAGCTCCCAAAACTTGCGTAATATGTTATCGAGCTCCTCACTTGCATCATTCGTGGATATCCTCACTGTGTATGCTGACATTAGTGAGGCACGTTCGTGAATCTCTCCGGAAACAATATAACCCAAATGTGTATTTTGTGCTAGAGGTGATCCCGTTGGCCCTCGATAAGCTTCACCTAACATCAGATCATCGTAAATGTCGCGTCCCAGTATGATATCTACACCTTGGGGAATGAAATAATTAGGGTCGGCTAGACGTACATTTTTTAAATGTGGCCACCTTACAGCTGATATACGTTTGTCTGGCATTTGATGACTCAGCTTGGACAGAACATAGGCAAAGACCTTGTGATTTACCGATGAATCGTATAAAGATCTTAAATTTAACTCAACTGCTGTTGACGCTTCTGTAATTTTTGAATTGGCCAAGCCGTTAATTTTTATATAAACCCTTTTTCTAGATAGCCGTAATTGTTGTGCTGCGGTTTTTAAAATAAAAGATGCTTGGGACTCTTGATCCAAGAAAGCTCGAAACTGTAGAGGGTATCTATCCTTGGAATCAATGAGCACCATTGCTATTGGCAACAAAACCTGCTGCCTTGTGGGAGGCAAGAGTTCATGCCTTCCATTTATGAAATTAGTAGAGACTTGCTGAACATCTGCATTCAGCTTCCTCGGAGTGTCATTCCTGGTGGTCATCCATCTGACTATGATGATTCGGATTAAGACATTTAAAGCATAGTCGATGCCTTAGTACAGCTGCCTTTGCTCCGACACACTCATATCGCGGAATATCTTACATGTTCCAATGTAATGTTCCTCCTTATCGCAAATTATACATTTCTCTACCTGTCGAGTAACAAATGAAGTCTTTACGTCTCTTCGGTTTGCACGTAAACCAGAAGCGACTTGCCCTGTACTACTGCGCCCATCCCTTGATGGCGTTCCCTTGCAACTACCCGACGATACCGTAATCATAGTTCTATATTGAGCATCGAGGTAAATACAAAGTTCTTCAAATGTTGGTAGTTCTTGCGACGACGATAGCGAACGTTCCCACTCTACCCTTACTTGCCCAGGTGGTTTCTTCATCATATAATATACCAAAACTTGAGATTACTCTTTTACATCAACTCCAGCCTTCTCCACTGAACTTACACACGAACGGCAAGTCTGCACAAAACGCCTTAGAGACCCTGCGTCTGCATGTTGAACCGATAACTGATGATCAAATACATCATATAAAACATACATATAATGTAAAAACAATACTCGTTTATTGTCATAAATAAACAAATTCAAATAAATTCATCAGCATTTTCCATGCTAGCTGGTAATTCGATTATATTAAAGTCAGATGCTCTATGTCCTTAGCAGCTTCCTCTGATAGCGAGTCCTTTAAATAATAGAAGCGATGTAAGTCCGTCAGTCTTGGACAGTGATGAACCCGCGATAGGAACACTTCCTTAAACGCTGGCCAATCTATAAATTTTCGGGCATTTTGAACACCTTAACTAATACGCCAGAATTGAAATGCACTCACCCTTCAAACAAGTCGCACTGCCACCATAATCCAAAATCCAAAGTCCAATCGTCTATAATAACCCTTCCCGGGCTTCGGCACCAAAATACGTCAAAACACAGAAGGTATGTCCGCTCATTTGGACTGACGCTTACAGACTTAATTTAATAGCTTAAAACTCACGCTGTTGCTAAGCTAGAACATTTTCAAAGCTTAAACTAATCTACTATAGATAACCAAAGTAACTGGACCTAAAGTATGCAGATATCGGCTTATCAACGCGCATCTGTGCTTTTATCTGTGTTCTCTCATACTCGGTCTCTTTGCGCTCTTTGCTGTCACTACCCTCATGCTTAATGTCAGCTGTAGACCGAACACAATGGTTATTATGCAGTGGTCGAAGTATTTTATTCATGGGTATGGGATATCGGTCAGGTATGGTTATTTCGTTTAGTTTTCTGTAATCAATAACTACTCTATTCTTTATTTTAGCTGAAACGTCAGGTTTCTTGGGTACAACTATTATGGAGCTATTGTACGGTGAATTACTTTTTCTAATTAATCTATGTTCAAGCATTTCTTGTACCTATTTCTCAACCTCTATTCCATGAATTTGTGCTTGTAAATACTGTTTTGTATAAATGGGAGAGTTATGTGTTTTATTTAATGTGTGTTTAATTGTATTTGTAAATGTTAAATGATCTCCTTCTCTTTAAATTTAATATTCAATAACTGTTTTAACTTAGAGCTTTTCTCTTGATTGAGATGATTCCATCGAAATTACTCAAAATTAAAATTTTTTACTGGTATAGGAAGTGCTTTTATGATTTTTTTTTTTTTTTTTTTTGTATATATATGGCTTTATTTGGACCTGCATTAATTAATGTGTATGTTTTGTCAAAAAGTGTAACTGTGCGATTTTTGTAATTTATAATAATTTGTGCTTTATTGAGCAATTTTCTGCTAATTAACATATCACAATGGTTAGATAAATTATGCAAATAAAATATTTTATTAGTTTTGAATATGTTATTACTGGATAAGATAACTGATTTGTTTATTGTTATGGAACCGTTTGATGTATGAACATCACATCTTGTATTTTGAATTGGATGGGAAAAAATATTTTTTCTCATCATGTTAATGGTAGACCGTGTATCTATTAAGCATTTGTATCTGTGACCTTTATGTCCTTTTTCTAAATATTGGTATTGTATTCTTGCTGTTGTTCATAAATCTGCTGATCATTATTCTGTTCACATTCTTGAGCATTTTGAAGTCTCATCTCGTCAACAGACATTTTTGTTTGTTCACTATCCGATGGTCTAAGTCTTTTAATTGCAGGGTTTGTGTAAAATTTGAGTTGTTAGGTATAAGGACTTGCTGTCATGTTTGAGGAAATGGATTCATATTCACAGTTTTATTTTAGTTTTAAAAACTTTAAGCTGGGACATCATGATGCACTAAGATAGCGAATAGGGTAGGTGGTAGAGTTCCAATTATTGTTTCAATTGATTCTTAATTTATCGAAAATCAATTAAAGTTGAATATTCCGCACAATATTAAAGTTAGAGTCACCAAATTTGGTATGTAGATAGCTGGTGATCTCCTCCGAAAAATGCGGCCCTGATTTACTGATTTACACGGCCGCTAGCACGCCCCCAGACAGCCCACCTTAAGATAGCGGAAATGGCTACATCTTTTAAAATTTTACAGCTAGAGTCCTTGAAATAAGGGTATAAAAGCCCACGCACACACTCGCCCTCTCCCGCCCCCTCAAAGGGCGAAAGGCTACATCTCCCACATTTTTAGATCTAGACTCACGAAACTTTTAACGTAGATGGCTGGTCACCTCCTTTAAAGTTTCGCCGGCTACACCCACTCCCACCCCCGCAAATCTCGAAAAGCTATATCTCCCACAATTTTGTAGCTAAAGTCACAGTGTTGGGGTGACCTTCTCTTAAGATCGAGCCGAAAAATATCGGCCACGCCCACACCTGCTCCTACGAAATATACAAATTCTATATTTTTCAAAAATAACAATAATAGCTTCTGTATACGGTTACGTCTGACTGCAACGATCTTACTTGTTGTTTATTGAGCGAGAGGCGCATTTTTTATAATGTGCAGAACATTTTAAGTGCAGTTATTGAATATTGATTATTTGTTGTGTTATATGCGACATGTCATTTTAAGGGTCGCACTTTTTTTTGTTTGGTTTACTTTAATTGGTTGCTTATGCATAAATGCGTAGTGTAGACGTAAATACGTCACTATATAGATATAGATTGTATACCCATATTAAGTCAAAAACAAAAGATATATAGGTATAAAATGAATACATTTTGGTTTAATATAACAGAATTACACCAGGAAGACTGTCAAGATCGGATTGCAATCTTTGGCCAGACAGAAAATCAGTATCCGAAAGTGTTTTATCACAGAAGGAAGGTCATTTATGAATAAAGTAAATAACAACACACCAAGACGACTTCCTTGTGGTACTCCGGAAGTAACTTGAACAGGTTTAGAGATAATGCCTTTGAAGTAAACTTTTTGGGTTCTTAAAGACAAATAGTTAGATATCCAAAGAATTAAGTTATTTGGAAATCTCAGAATATGAAGCTTATGCAGTAAAAGCGAATGATTAACAGAGTCAAACGTGTCACCCGACAATCTGTTGGCAACATCAAACATGATGTTGCTGTGCTCTCGAGCGAGTAGCTGGTAACCTAAGAGTCGCATCGGAAGCGTCCGACGATTAATATTATTTATTATATAAATATGTACTGTACAATTAACGACGAATAGTGAAGTATTATTAAGTGTATTATAATGGCAAATCGAATGGAGTTTAATTTGCCATCATAATCCGCTATATACCAACACGCCTAACCCTTACAAAACCATCCGGTGACAAGTCAGAAGAGGGATTACTTAGTGCAAATATGACAAATTGAAAACGAGTGCAAAAGGTGAAAAAAGACAGACGGACAATGAATTGCGATGTATTTGTGTGTATGAAATAGTGACAATAAAAGAGGCTACAATTGCTTGAATAATAACAGGAAAAAACAAGTAAGAACGTTGCAGTCGGACGTAACCGACTGCGTAATACTCGTTCAGAGTACACGGAAGTTATTATTGTTATTTTGGAAAAATATGGAATTTTTATATTTCGTAGGGGCGGTCTTAAGAGAAGGTCACCGAAACACTGTCTGCCAAATTTTGTGACTTTAGCTCCAAAATTGTGGGAGATATATATATCGCGAAGTGCGGGGGTGGGAGTGCGCGTGGCCGGGAAATTTTTTTACGAATCTTTAAAGGGGGTGACTCTAGATCTAAAAATGTGGGAGATAAAGGCTTTCGCACTTTGCGGGGCGGGAGAGGAGGTCACCAGGAATCTACATACCAAGGTTGGTGTCTCTAGCTTTAAAATTGTGAAAATTATACACATGTTACCGTTTTGAGATTGTAAATATATCGATTTTACCGATCACTGAGCTGGAAGGGGGCCCGGCCGGAAAATTTTTTCTGTCATGTTTGGGGGACCTTACCAGTAATATATATTCAAAATTTGGTGACGTTAGCTCTAAAACTGTGGGAGATAAACCCATTTCCGTTTTTTTAAGGCGGGGGCGCCGGGGGGGGGCGTTCTAGTGGGCGTGGCCGGAAAATCAGGGCCGCAGTTTTTGGAGGAGATCACCAGCAATCTACATTCCAAATTTGGTCAATCCCACTTTGATATTGTGGGAAATATTCAACTTTAATTGATTGGCGATTTGAGGTGTATCGACATGTTATCGATTTGCCAGCCTCCCAGTGGGCCTGGCACAAAAATCTTAACACTTTGTCTGAAGCAGATAACTACAAGTATATATGCCAAGTTTCAAGTCTCTATCTTCAATAGCGTCGAAAAATATTGCGTTCATTCGGACAGACGTACGGACAGCAAGACGGACATTGCACAAAACCAATATACTAGTTTCACTTCGTGAACGAATATAAATATCAGTCTGAGAAAACGCTACAAGAAAAGTGCAAACGTGCGGGTTTGTCAACGTCAGGAAATAGAGAGCAATTAGTGCAACGATTACACGAACAAAGTATTGATGATGATTATGCTGAATATGATGAATGCCCAGAATCATTCAATGCAAGATAAATTTAACGAGCTGGAAAATATGGTACGAGAATTGGAAGAAAAATCATTTTTTGAATCTTCTAGAATCACATTGTACTCGCCGGTTACGGCGCATGTGTGTCGCGCGTCGGCAGCATTAACCGTCGCGCCAACACAAGTAACGGAATGTCCGAGTATTTCTCCATCGTTATTATTCGAGCGTTAGAAAATTCCAACGACCAACCATGTTCAATGTTCGATCGGTACGCTACAAGAACCGATCGCGAAATTACATATGTATTTGCCTAACGTAAATGTAGCAACGTTTCAGCTGCATGGGAAAACAAATTGTGAAATGTTGCAACGTTTCGCCAACATGTTGTTGGTTTAAATATGTACGCGCCTAACGTAAATATAGCCATGTCTCAGCTGCATGGGCAAAACGAATGGACAAATGTTGCAACATCTCGGCAACAGCCTAACGTAAATGTAGCCAAGCTTCAAGCGCATGACCAAGAACATTTCAGAAATATTGCATTGTGTATATATGTTCCCAATGGTAATATCACGAATTTAAATACAAGCGTTCAAGCTCAAGATAATTCGGGTAGAGTTAAATCGCGTATGGACAATTTCCCATATATTATGTACAATAACAACGGTTGTAACAGCGTATATGTAAATAACACGAACAATTGGAATAAAGAAAATTGTCGCACTGCTACCAGAATTCAATCCATCGTCCGATAAATCCCTAGATCCGCGTTGGGTCGATTCAAACGAATGTGTTTTTCAATCTTGCACCGAATTTGTTGAGAAATTTTGGAGTGACTTCCCATGCATTGAAAACGCAGCGCATATCCACGTTAAAGTGTCAAAAACACGGAGAGCAGTCAACGAATCATAGAAGGAGTATTATTTCAAGATGTTGGCAATGGGTAAAAAGGGTGAGTTAGCAGATTCGGCAATTGCAACACATACAATAGACGGAATTAAGGATTACGATTTGAAAAGAAAGATATCAAATCATTACGTATCCTGTAACCATTTATTATGCGATATACCAACGTACAGCGCCCACAACGAAATTAAACATACTCCGACCATAGTTAAGAAAAGAAAAATATCATGTTCCCCAGACAACGTTCTGATATCTTAACGACAAAGCGCTAAAATTACGGAAAGGGGAAAATATTATAAAATGTTATAGCTGTCAGAAAACCGGTTGATATGTTTCTAAATATCCAGAGCCGCAACGAAACCACGATGTCCGGTCTGTAATCGTACTACGCATGACGCTGTAAATTGCCCGGATAGACGGAAATCAGGCTCACAGATAAACAAAATTGATGAGAAGCTAAAAGGAGACATTTGTAAAATCATTTCGATTAATGGCAACGAAACAAACGCATTTGTAGACCTCAGTAGTTCTCGAACCCTTATACGAACAATGTTCGCCAAATAAGATGACGGTCTTATTTCAGAAAACGTTTTAATGGGCAAAGATATTTTGTGTCGAAACGATAATAAATTAATAATTCTCAGTAACAAAGGTTTCGTGGAAAATACAATCTTGAAAATGGGCGCAGATGAAAATCTACAAGTGAAATAATGAAATAATAGCAAAAGCTATTACACGAAACGCAGCCTGTTTTGCAAATAAAAATAGTGACCTCGAAAAATGTTCATTAGCAAAAGTGGACATAACGCTTACATCTAATATTACAATATATACAAAATCATATCGAGTGCATTTCGCCCAAAGACCTATCATTGCTAATATGATATCGGAATTATTAGAATGTGACATTATCCGACCGGCCGATTCCCCATACGCATCTGGACTTGTCATGGTTAATAAAAAGAATGGAAAATATCGCATATGTGTCGATTATCGCCGATTAAATACAATCACTACCAAAATACCGTTCACTCTGCCAAATTTAGAAGATCAGTTCGCCCAATTGTCTGTTATCGAATATTTCACCAAGTTCGATCTTCGCATAGTGAACCATCAAAGAAATACACAGCATTCGTTAGTCCAGACGGGCATTATGAATTTAACAAAATGCCATTTGGCTTGGTCTACGCTCCGTCTGTGTTTTAATGTGTAATGTATAAAGTAATTAGTCGAATGAATCGCGGAGAGGTACTGGCATACTTGGACGATGTAATAAGACCGAGTAGAACAATTAACGAGGGGTTTCTTCATAAGGAAATAACCTTCCTGGGGCATATTATAAACAAGAATGGTATAACGCCGGGCGACGATAAAATTAGTGCCATTGGAAATTTTAATATGCCCACGAATGTAACCGAAGTCAGACGTTTTCTATGGCTGACTGGGTTTTTTCGAAAATTTGTCGAGGACTATTCACCCTTTGCATTAACCGAAACAAATTATGTTGCGTACCAGTGCTTGCATTGTATAATTTCAAAGCACATCATGAAGTTCACACCGACGTTTGTGCAATCGGACTGGCAGCAGTTCTATTGCAATCTCAGAACAAAACCAACTGGAAACCCGTTTGTTATTTCAGCCGACACTGTAATAATACTGAGAGCCGTTATCACAGCTTCGAGTTGGCGAAATTGTTCATCAAGAAGGTACTAAAATGGCTAATGTCGATGCTAGGCTCCGGATTCAATTTCAACGAAGTCCTTAGAAGAGAAAGTTTAAGCTATTACTATAAATGCCGACGACTGGCTTCTGACGATGCAACTACAAGATCCAAAACTGCTAGAAATTTTTAGTGTTCTGCGAGGGCTACAAGCTAATTAGATAATCAAGCAGATACGACAAGACTACATAATAAATATTCATCTATTATATCGTAAAATAAATGCGGTCAGGTGGCGAATGTCATGACGAGCCGGACATTTCGGTTTGGATGAAACCATTTCTCGGATACAAATTTCTGGTTTCCTAAAATAAGGAAATACCTAAAAGAATATATCGCGTCCTGTATTCAATGCTGTTATTTTAAATCCAATCGAGTAAAACCAGAAGGAAGTTTGCATCTCGACGATATTGAACCTATTCCATTTCGAAAGCTGCATGTGGATCATTTGGGGCCATTCATTAGGATTAAACGCGGAAATACCCACATATTTGCAATTTTCGATTCATTCAGCAATTGTCAAGCCGGTTAAGAGTACAAAAACGCAACCCGTCCTAAATACATTAAACGAAATATCAAGTTATTTTGGCCTGCCGTCGGACCGAGGGACAGCATTCAACTGCAAACAGTTTGAAGAGTACTGTCAACTAAATCAAATCCAACATTTCAAAAATGCTCTTCGTATACCCCGTGCAAACGGCCAAGTTAAACGTGTCAATCAGACGATCCTAAACTTTATAGGTACGACACACGAATCCCCCAAAGATTGGCATTTGACACTATGAAGTTTGCAATGGACTGTGAACTCGCAACGCAACGACACGTCTGGATTTGGTCCGAACGATCTTGTCTTTGATTTTAAGATCACCGACGAGATTTCCGAACTTGCGAAATATGATGAGTCTGTCAATAAGCACAGTGATACCGCAACAAACATCGCCTGTGAAAGTGCCAAATGGAAAAAGGGATTCGACGGTAAACATGCTAACCACGTTCTTTATTCAATAGACAAGCCTCTGTACTTACTTACCGTGTCAAGCAACCAAGACCAAGACATCCCTGGTATGCAGATAACATCACGTAAATAATGTTCTGCATACGACGGAGACCGTGGCGCTCCTCCCTGAATTGGAGGTAAAACCTGATGACGATGATAATCGAATTGGAGTCAGGATTGGCCGAGTTGTAACCCGACAATTCATTGGCAACATCAAATATGATCGATATGCTCTCGAACGAATGTAGTTGGTAGCCTAAAAGAGAGTGCGTCGGCAGCCTGGTATTCCTTCAGGTCCCGGTAAAAATACGGGCTTGATGACTGTTGAGCTACTAAGCTTTTTTAGCAGCTGTAAAAATTTCGAAATTTAATTCAAGAACAAACTGCAAGATAGAATTTAGCAATAACGTTATAAAAAAATTTTTATTAAATAAATGAAATATGTGTCTGTGGCTTATTGGCTTCGCCCACGAACGACGAGATCGATGCAATCGACTACTAATTACGACCGAATGCTAGCTCAATACCCCAGCCTGCAAGAATGCTTGCAGAGCGACAAACAACATGAGAGAGAACGTTGCCGAAGCCGAGATTACATGTTAGTTATGTGTTATGTTATTTACAGAGCTATCAATTGACCAATTTCAAACAATGAGTATTCATTACGTTAATAAGGGTATTCGAGGTTAAAGAGTTTGGTTTATGGTGAGTTTTCTGCTGCTTATCCGAACATACTCCCCCCGTTGGAAGCCTGACTTTCAACAAGATCCTTGAGGGGCAGCAGGCATAGCTCTCCGGATACTCCAGATGCCGTTTTGAGGTCCGCTACTCGATGGACACCATCTCCGCCAGGTATCAGAGAGACCACTCTTGCTAGTGGCCAGCGCATGGGAGGCACGTTCTCATCCTTAACGAGAACCATATCATTTACTGCTAGTTGCTTGGCAGGCATGCGCCACTTGGCCCGCTGTTGAAGAAGCGTCAGATATTCCTCGCGCCAACGGTCCCAGAAGATTTGCTGTAGCTGCATTACTCACTGCCAACCATCGAGACGGATGTAATTAAGACTCTGGAGATCGGGTTCGATGATGGTTATGGGAGGAACACCAAACAGCAGATGAGCGAGCGTCAAAACATCTAAGTCTTCTGGATTAAAATTGCAAATTTTGGCCAACAGCGATGCACTACATAGTTGTAGCTTTGGAACTGAAAGGGTTTTTAATGGCGCGACTCTGGATTTCGACATTAGGAGATGACTTGAAGATAGCTGACCTCTAGAAACGACATATACGCAAGCCCCATAAGCCACTAAACTGGCATCGCAAAATCCATGAATTTCTACATTAGCTGCCAACGATATGGAAACTAATACATAGCACCTTCCAAGTCGTGCTCCGCACCAAGGGGAAGCTCTCATACCAAAGCCAGCTTATCCATGCAGAGCTGTTGCAGAAATATTTTCGCCTTGGCAATAACTGGTCCTAGCAGACGAAGTGGATCATAAAATCGAGCAATTGTGGACAAAACGGAACGCCTACGTGCCTTGGAATGAGTCTCTATGGGGGACAATGAAAACAACAGTTGGTCGGACACAGGATCCCAAGCGAGACCAAGAGTTTTAGTAATGTCGCTACCATTATCAAATCTTAGGTATTTCTTCTTACCCTCCTCTGATATGCCAACAAAAACTTCTGGATGACTAGAACACCACTTCCGAAGTTTAAAATTATCACGAGATGCCAGCAGTTTGATGCATTTTGGCAATGGCCTCCGCTACGGAATTTTCTCCAGAAATAAAATCATCTACATGGAAATCCTCTTGCAGGGCAACTGAACCAATGGGGAACGATTGTTTTTCATCAAGGGCCAGCTGGTGCATTGAGCGAACAAACAGAAATTAGGCGGCTTTTGTGCCATATGTTTCAGTATCCAACTTGTAGATTTACAATTCGTTGTTAGGTGCATCTCGCCATAATATACATTATATATACATACATTATACATACATACATGCAGGTAGTTATCAGGAGACTTAACTCTTATGCAGCAAAACATTTAGCAAATATCCCGTTAGGGCAACTCGATATGTGCGAAATCGAATTAATATTTGAATCAACTTTCGTTGTATTACTGGTCCCACCAGCAAACTATCATTTAGTGAATAACCTGAAGAAATTGCAGCCGAGCCATCAAACACAACGCGAAGCTGTGTTGTCGTGCTGTCCTCCTTCAATACATAATGATGCTGAAGAAAATATTTGCAGAGACTAGCCGACTCAGAGTTAACACGAGACATATGTTTTAAGTCAATGTACTCTTTGATAATGGCTGAATATTACTCCTTGAGATGCGGCTGCCGCAATAATTTGCGTTCAAGACTGATAAATCGACGATAGGCTTGGTTATAGGACTCGCCTAACAAATCTTCGTTGAGCTTCAAAGGCAATCGAATCGCATACTCGGCAGAAAAGAGACGAGAAAAGTTGTTGACGAAATGCTCTTCGCACAAGAGTTGATCCTTACTAGCCTTGATCAAAGACTCATTGAGCTGTCAATTGACAAAAATCGACGAACCGACCCGTTAAGATTGACGTCCGTATGCATAGCTGCTAAAAGTGCTATGTTACTTGGCCTTTGAGTTTCGCCGAATACGACTCAACCAAGTCGAGTCTTCTGTAAAAGTGGCAATCTTGGCAAGAGCTTAATTTGGCCAACACACAGCACCTCATAAAAAAAATCCGCCCCAGTGAAAAGAACCACACGCTGAGGTTGGTTGAACATAGGGTCTGCTAATTTAATGTTGGAGGGAATATTCCAATCGGCGGTATTAAGAGCAAAGCTATCGGTAATAGTTGGTGCAACAGGAACAGTAAAGACAGTAGAATTATCAGAAATTCTAGATTGCATTAAAACATCAACTGTGGAGCCGTCTGTAGAGATGCTTGTATCTCCAAGACCTGAGACAGTAGCTGAAGTTCGGGTTTTCTTCAGATGCAGTATTTGAGCAAAATGAGAAATTACAAGTTGCAGTTGAGAGCCTGAATCCAGTAAAGCTCTACATGGAAATAATGTGCCATGGCGATTTGTGGCAGACGTTGAATCCACTCTCTTGAGTCCAAAAATCTCTTTGATGTGTGCCTGGAATACAAGCCATTTATTATTGAAGCGTTTACTTAAAACATGCAGAGCTACACGATAATTGGCACTGGTAATTTCCAACGATCGAACCGAATCCAATGCCGCGCCAGATAAGCAGGAACGTAGATGTTGTAATTTTTCAATAATGGTTAAATCTGGAACCTTGTCGATGACCGAGTCGAACATGGAGAAGAAGTTTACATACTCCGTGTACCTGCCAGAAAATGTGGGTAATTTAAGTTCAGGCAGACGAAGCTATGTGATCGGTAAGTTGTATTGATATCAGCTTGCTTCAAGCCGATATCATGGCACATAGTTGTCGAGGGTGGCATCTGAGACTTTCAATTTTCCAATTGCATCCTCAGTCGAGACTTCATTGTGAGCACCAGAACGTCAAAATCATCTCGTAACTTACTGCCAATCACAGAATAATCCAGTTCTTCCAAGCCATTGTGGGTTAGATTAAATGATTTCTTCGTTTGGTCGAGTAATTCCAAACGAACTAAAAGCTCAGCTGAGCCAAATGCGCTGATCTTTTCTTCATTTAAAACAAGCCATCAAGCCTTCGCGCACTATTATTAATTGACTCGGCTTTACGCTTAAAATAGTGCACCTTTTTTTCAGCCGGTACACTTTTTTTTAACCTGCTCTGTACTTTCGTTGGCACCGAGCATGATTTAATATCAAAGGCACAAATTCCGCATTGAAATCAACAAGCTTGGCGCCAGAAAAATTGTGGGTTTGCTGAAAGTACGGTGCTTATGTACAAATATGCCTTTGTTCATACCGCGGCACAAAGGTCACCGCACCCACTCTCGAACAGTGCGACGAACGTAACGAGAATGTGAGCTCAAGCGATAACACCTGCGATTAACAATTATGTTGTTGCATACAATTGTTAGCAATATCTATTTATATGCAATTCGCGATATTTAAACAGAATGGCTAAATATTTTCGGTATCTCGCCGGGGCCGCCAAATATTGAGCTACTAAGCTTTTTTAGCAGCTGTATAAAGTTCGTAATTTAATTCAAGAACAAAACGCAAGTTAAAATTTAGCAACAACGTTATAAAACAATGTTTATTAAATAAATGACATATGTGGCTGTGGCTTATTGGCTTCGCCCACGAACAACGAGATGCAATCGTTTACGACAATAAATAAGTGACGACTAACTAGCTCAATACCCTGCCTGCAACAATGCTTGCAGAGCGACAATCAACATGAGAGAGAGAGAGCGTTGCCGAAGCCGAGTTTACATGATAGTTATGTGTTATGTTATTTACAGAGCTATCAAATGACAAATTTCAAACAATGAGTATTCATTACGTTAATTGGGGTATTCGAGGTTAAAGAATATGGTTTATGGTGAATTTTCTGCGCTGATCAGAACAATGAGCCTTAGATCATTTGGTAGTGAACTTTCCTGAATGCTGCAACTTTTCAAGTAATCCTTATAACATGGGTTATTGAGGACAGAGAAATTAGATCGAGCAATCAGATATCGAGTGTAAGCCATGAAAAAGCCTTGAACTTCTTGTACATCCTTGACTTTCTATTTTTCAAATTGTTTAATTCCCGTGTAAACCAAATAGGATTGTTAGACCTAATTGAATCACTCACCGGGGCGCATAAATCAAATAGATGGTTTATACTGGAATAAAAAATCTCAATTGCATTATCCATGTCCCTACGCATGTAAAGCCGAGACCAATCAGTCTGTGATAATAGCTGACTTAATTTTCTAAAGTCGGTTTTCCGAAATTGGCGAGCTCGCTCTGGAGGCTTACTACCTGGGTTTAGCGCCCGGGACGGTAAATCAATCAACACCTCTAAAGTGGGGTGATAAGGATCTTCAGGGCATGACAAAGGGTCTGTACAAGAAACAGATAAGAGGGAGTAATCTAAAACAAAAACAAGATCAAGCACTTTTATTTTTACAAAGAGAATTTGGGATAGCATTGATTTGACATAATGATATCCCAAATAAATGGTCGAGCAAATCATTTTGGGTCTTGGAACTCAACACATTAGAATCGGAACTAGAGACCCAAGTAGTTCCAGCAATATTGAAATCACACAGAACTACAGGAAAATTACGATCGGAAAGCATAGCGGAGACAAAATGTATAGCAGAAAAGTGCGTCGAATAGACAGAAATATCTGAAGAAGAAGCAATATAGGAATTTAATGATCTGTTTATGCGACTGGTTCCAACTGTGCAATTGTACAGATATTGATGTTGCCATTAAACTATTTTATAATATCCTGAACTCATATTTTGATGCCTGTGTTCCTCTTGTATACATGGTGTGGTCAAATCAGCCTTCCTGATTCTTACATGAATTACTAAGATTAAAAAGGGTTAAGTGGAGGTATTATAAATAATTCGAAAAATCAGCAAATCCAGGTGATTTCTCTCGTTATGTTGTTGTCAGATCTAACTTCTGTAAATCTTGGTGTCTTCAGTTTCCCCTAAAATCCACAGCAATTTTTTAGATTTTTAAATTCTAAACGAAAATTTTATATTTTGCCTTCTACTGGGCATCGCCTTCTTCTGGGCATCGCCGAACTATTTGCAAAATGTTTTCAAATTTCATATTCCACATTATTTATGAATAATCAGCCTTATGTGCATCAGTTTCAACCGTTAAACTGCATTTTGTATTCTATTGTTACTGAAAATTCGCTACCTGGTCCTGATTGTGTTCCTGCCTGTGTGCTTAGGTACTTTTTAAATTGTCGGTTGACACATAATCTTTCTCTGCTATTTGTTCATCATTCCTCTCCATAAAAAAGGCAAAAAGACTGCTGCCGAAAATTATACAGGTATTCTTTCCAAAGTGTCCGCTATTTCAAAAGCATCTGAAAGTTCGCTACCTGGTCCTGATGGTGTTCTTGCCTGTGTGCATAGGTACTTTTTAAATTGTCGGTTGACACATAATCTTTCTCTGATAGAACCCAAAATGTTATTTTTAGAAATGCATATTCTAACTTTATCAGGGTGACATTCGGGGTTCCGCGGGGTAGCCTTCGTTCTACTCTCTCTATCAATGACCTGCCCTCGGTACTTTCACATTTTCGAGTGCTAATGTATGCCGATAATGTGAAATTGTATCTTGCATATAAGAATATTGCTGCTAGTAATCTCATACAAGCCGATTTTGACACCTTTGAGTCGTGATGTCAAGATAACCTAAACTAAATCCTAATTAAATTTTATACAGACACTCCTCAAATGTTCCCGTATAAACTATTGCTGGAACGGATAAATAATACCGGTAACATTATTACGACAGAGGTGTCATTTTCGATCTTTAACTTAAATATGACTGTATTGTTACGACCATAGTTAATAAGGCAATGACTGTTTTTAGTTTCATCAAAAGAGTTTCATCCAAGGAGTTTGATGACCCATACACGACAGAGACACTTTTTAAATGTCCGTCCTATTCTTCAGTTCTGGTCATGCGTACGATCCCCTCAATACACTTTACATCCAGACCGAATTTAGTCGGTACAGGCGCAACTCTTTCTATTTGCCTTTCGTGGATTAAACTAGGACCATTATGCCCGTTTGCCATCTTATTCAAGTAGACTCTTATTAATAAATCTCCCCTCTTTAACAAATCGGAAACTATGCATGTTGTAATCTTTATATATAAATTAATTACTGGAGAAATCGATTCCTCTGCGTTGACAAGCCAATTAAATTTCATTTATTTTGGAAAAATATAGAATTAGCGTGGCCAACATTTTTCGGCTCGATCTTAAGAGGAGGTCACCCAAGACTGCTTGCCAAATTTTGTGACTCTAGCTAAAAAATTGTCCGAGATATAGCTTTTCGCGATTTGCGGGGCGGGAATAGGTGTGGCCAAGAAATGTATTTACGGATCTTTAAAGGCGGTGACCAGCCATCTATCTATAAAATGTAATGACTCTAGCTATAGGAGATATAGGCTTTCGCACTTTGCGGGGGCGAGTATGGGTGGTGGTGACAAATTTTTGTACCCTTATATAAAGGGGGTGACCACTAATGTACCTTTAAAATTTGTAGTATATATAAAAAATGTCATGTCTTTGCCTTCAATAGCATCGAAAGAAGTTGACTTTAACTATATATTCCTGATTAAATTCGAAACTATCATGACTATCTAAACTAGCATGATCTTAGAAAAATTTGCAGGACTTAACAAGAGCATCCAAATGTAAGTACATCCTAAAGCACAAGGCTGTAATACTTGAATTGGAGTTTCGTTTGCTATTTGAGGCGAAATGTTGTTGCAGATATATCGGTGGGGGCGATAGCAGCACACCAATTCCGATAGGCACAAGGATGGGAACTCCCATCAGTAAATAAAGAGATAGTCAAAGCTAACGATTAGCGTCGGATTGACTGAAAGAGAAAGAAATAAGAGAACGGGGAAAGAAAAAAGGTGTGAAAAAGAAAGCGACAGATAAAAAACCTGAGACACGTGGAAAAAAAGAGTCTGGGCCACGGAGAGAAGCGACACACAGTCAGAAGATACGCACTGTCCTGACCGTCGACCAGCAGCCAGCGAAGTGAAGGAAGAGGATTGGCTACATCCCTATGTTTTTAATGCCGATACAGCCCATTTTGAATTTTGCCTGTGCTCTATGCAGTTAACAACACATAAAATATTTCTTAAGTTATACTTATTTGAATAAAAAAAAATGCCCTTATTGAAATTTAGCATTTAACTTTTCTTGTTGTTATTTGTTCCCCACAAATCGCGATAGGGTGACTCGGCGTGATTTTGCTTTTGTTTTTGATAGCAATTCGCCGTTTCCTGAGGTAGAAAGTAATGAATAATTGCCAATTAATGTTTATTCTTGAGAATGTATATTGAAAAATGTTGGTGAGAGTTTATTCTTTGTTGGGTGAGACAAACATGGTTTGGAGCGGGTGCGAAATTAAATTTGGGAGTTGGCCGATCCTTATATGACCAACGCAAGGTGGGAAGAACTTCGTCCGGGTGAACAATAAAAGCAGTTTGCATAAGGATTTTTCTTAATGTCTGGTCGTTTCTAAAGTTACGCCCGTTAGCCAGAAATTCGAAATTGAAATATATAAATAATACTGTTAGTAGACTCATACATTTAACGAAAGTTACTCATTCCTGCGGAAACCGGTGGCTAGTCGGTAAATTGATAAATCTACTGCGATGTGCAATCGCCCACATAAGAAAGAAGACATTAAACCAAATCTGGTGGCTCTAGCTCTTATGGTTTATGACATATGTTCAAATAACCGGTATAAAAAAACCGAGGGATATGGATAATGAGGCTATCTATATAGGCAATACACCAACTATTTAAAGATAAGTAAATTCCGAAAGGCGTCAAATAAATGTGGCCCACGATGCCGTATAATTGTACTTCTGGAAGGAACATATATTCTGCAATAAACGCATTAAATATTTTCCACTGAATTATCTTGTGCGATGCATTTGTAATATGAGCTACACAGGCTTGCAATATAAAATAACTCTTTTTAGGGTTTTCTTTTACAAATATAAATAAAAACAATTTGATCAGCTGATTTAATGCAACTGTCAATTTTGCTACTCTTATGTTACCGACAGCGGATACTTGCTAATTGAACCACCAAATGTAAAATATCTTACGCATGGTGGGATTGGGATATTAATGAACGAGGGGAGTCGGTTAGGAGAAACCCTGAACACTCTTCACGTCGATGGTTTGTATCTGCGACCTGCCGACACTTCATCTGCTTCTCACATTGCACCGCCACAATCTACAATCAAACCACGCAAAATTTATGAAATATAACGATTGGATTATTAGCAGTTAAAACATTAAAGTATTAACTGCGGCACAGGGAAAAAGGTGGTCATGAAGTAAGGTCAGAAGAGAATTGTTCCAGTATCCCCTCCTCAAAAATTTGTTTATCGGCAACTGCTCCGGCCATTTGGCCACAACGATCAAGTAACATTTTTTGGCCTAACGATCATCTGAGAACCCAGGAGTGCTTAGTGGATATTAGAACCGTTTGATTCCGTAGCTCTGTCGGGATACGGGTGGGATTGCTAAGTCTGCTGACTCCGTTTACATAATATTTATAATAATAATATTATAATAATCTGAAACTAAATGATGGAAGTTAAACTTCGAAACAAACTTCTCCAAAAAGAATCAATAGGTTCATTTACTGATTTACTGTTTTAATAAAAATAAATCAATTCAACTAAACCCAAAAACAACAAACTAAGTACAGTAAAGTAAAAAAATAAGATATTTTATTGCATACTTAAATAACACATTTAATTTCAGTTTGATAACTGATAGTTATAGTGTAAAACAACTGAGGGGCTCTAGTCGCGAGCGCCCGACTAGGGAATACCCTGAACCCTGTCTTTACATATATTTCAACACCCTTGTATTCATACGCACATACACAACCATTGCGCTTGACCCCCTTGAAAACTAAATCCGTGAATAATTTCTAAACTAAGAGCATGATTTTAATGAAAATAGTACTGCGTCATAAGCATTTAAAGGGAAAGTAGGGGGAAATATTCTTAACCTGCGTATGTTCCCGAGAACTTTTTTGGTAGTTCAATGGTCCACGAGATATGCTAATGAAACCAAGTCTTAAAACGGTGTCAAATTTCGAATTGATAACCTCGTACTGCGTATGGTATTGCAGAATCCATAGTCGAAAAGATTATGTCCTCAGCTTTTATATAGTTTCAGAGATCGCTGCGTTCATTTTTTTTTAATTTTTTGATTTTGTTTTTGGATCTATAGGACATTCCTACACCACTATGCACGCTTATTTCATATTGATAAGATTGATAGAATAATTAACATTGATTATTTCGATGGTTTGGACGCTACTGATGTTTTGGCTGCTATGTTATGAGACACGATGGGACACTCTGTCTGCCGCCCATGGCCAAATGACGACGACCTCCAAATATATTAGCTCACCTCCCAAAATGTGCCTTTTAGCACTAAGCATACAATACAAAGAGAGGTCAAATCCACAAAAAAATGACCGCAAAAATGTTCGAGGACGTGGAACCTCACCTAGCTTGCTCTTGTTTTACGAACGGACAGGTCGCTTAGAATACAAACTAAACTCGTCGAGGGTGTAATAGTGATAAACTGTTTGGAAATGAAATGGCTATGTCTTCCAAAGTTTTAGATCTAGAGTCACCAAATTTTAAACGTAGATGGCTGGTCACTCCCTCTAACGATTCGTTTTCCCGGCCACGCCCACTTTTGCCACCGCAAATCGCGAAAAGCTATATCTCCCACAATTTTGGAGCTAAAATCACAATAAACGTAGATGGCTGGTTACCCCTTTTAGAGCTCGGTAAGAAAATGTTCCGGCCACGCCAACTCCCGCCCACTCCCTCCTTCTCCCGCCCGCGTAAATAACGAAAAGCTATAGCTCCTACAATTTTGGAGCTAGAGTCACAAAATTGGGCAGGCAGTGTTTGGGTGACCTTCTCTTAAGATCGAGCGGAAAAATGTTGGCCACACTCACCCCCGCCCCTTCGACATATAAAAATTTTATATTTTTCCAAGTACCAATAATAACTTCCGTGTACTGTAAGCGAGTATTACGCAGTCGGTTACGTCCGACTGCAACGTTCTTACTTGTTTTCTTTTTAAATTTGCTTCGTTTGAATTAATTTTTGTTACCAATAAAATAACAGGAAATTAACAACATTTGAAGTCGATCTTACAACCATCAAATCGGACGTCAAAATTATCAATCAAAACCAACTGTGTATTATATATAAAGAAGGGGCCAATGAAGAAGGAATGTGGGTAAATGATCGTCCCTGAAGAATATCTCATTGAGATATAGCAATAACACAAGGTAACAAAATCCTTTTTTGTTTTTTTTTTTTTTTGTATAATATACCAAATCTACTTTTTCTGATACATATGGGGCCCGATTAACGAAAAACTACATTAAAAATTTTCCTATGGTGAGACTTTTTTTAAAGAAATTGTTTAGCTTTATTTCAGAGGTAAGTTTGCATTATTGATCATTACTCGAGTATGTTTTTTGTTATGTTATTATGATTTTTTGTGCGGTATTTTTAACAATTTATTGACTTCCAAATTCGGGGAAAAATATATTTTGTTCGTGATTATTAGATATATGCATTAGCTTTCAGTAATCGTTAAGCTTTTCAAAATCGTTTATGAAATTTTCGAGTAACCACTAAAAAATACTAGATTTTGAAAATTAAAAAAAAAAAGTTTCACCAGCAAAATTATATTCTATTATTATGTTGGGCCATCCAGAGTCTGGAGAAAAATTATCAGCCGTGGAAGACCGCAAGGGGTAAGGGGCTGGTAAGGGGCTGCATTGCGAGCAACGGTGTCGGAGAATTGACCTTGAAGAAGGGCAGAAAACTCCAGAAACATACATACAGAATCTAATACTATATATGAACAACTGAACAAATTTATTTGTTTTTCAAATACGCGGCGAATGAAGTAATTTCTGAATGACCACAGTAAACAATTTGCTGCATATCTCATGAACCAGATGAATCTATCTTTATCAGTACATATCTTAGGTAAAACAATACCTTTCGAGCGATATATAAAACAGCTTATATTTATATTAATATTTGCCACCTTTATGATGGTTCGACACTGCGCTTACTTCCGATAAAAAATATGTTTATATATCTAACTGCTTATTTAGTGTTTTGGGCTTCACAAAAATGCGGTCACACTTTAAACAACCCTCGAAAACTATTTGTGGGAAAATTCTTAGATATGTATATATGTATGTATGTATATGTATATATACATATGTGTGCATATGTATATGAATATATATGTATATAAATGATTGTGGTATTCCTTTACCCTTATTTAGTAATGTGTTTAATAATGGTAAACTGAGAATTTGCAATATATAAATAAAATTCAAGTTTAAATTTTAGTTCCGTGTGAATCAAAACCTAATTTAAGTTCTACTGTTTCAACTAATATTAATGTAAAAGTCAAGCAGGATTGGTTGCTTTCATTTCTTGTTCAGTACATATATTCAAAATGTTTATTTTTGTAAACATGTAATGGACAAGTATATCAGCTAAATTAAACAGAACCAACGAATCAAAATGGTGTATGTATATACATCTATGCATAAGGTAAACAAAAATTCGGGTTTTGTGCAAATGTATGTATGTAACAGGCAGGAGCGTTAATTGCCGAGTTTGAACTCAATGATTTCCGTAACTATAAGAGCTTCGAAATTCATATTTGGATCAAGCGGAGTTAATCAATGTGTGCTCATATATGTAGATACATTTCCATGCTGTATTTTAAAATTAGTGTGCTTGCTTTTATTTTTGAAGCTGCTTACTATTCTCTTGTATATTTGTCATCGTGAAGTGTAGCTTTTAAACACAGAAATAAATTTGTTCTGTGGCAGTGCGGTTATGTTATGAAGCTGCATTATTTAGTAGGTCACGGGCTCAATTTCGAGATGAAGATCTTTTGTATTCCCTGAACCCATTAAAAACGGATAAAACAGGTATAATGGTTTTGTGAAAATGTATGTTACAGGCGGGAAGAGGTATCTCCGAGCCCATAAACTAAATATATTCTTAATCAGGAGCAACAGCCAAATTTATGTACCCATGTATTTTTGTCTGTCCGTCCGTCCGTCTTTATGATCGCATAGATTTCGAAAACTATACGAAGTCCCAACTTCATGTTTTCGAATATAGAGTTGTCTGTGGCACGTGGAGATCGAGTTTATTTTAAAAGATAGATAGCCCACACCGTTTTGCAAAAATTCCTAAGATTATGAAAAAAGCTAGTGACACCAAAATTAAGATCGTTTAAATGATAAATCATAAATTTGACAAGC
Source organism: Drosophila sordidula (assembly GCA_035047465.1). Lineage (NCBI taxonomy): Eukaryota > Metazoa > Arthropoda > Insecta > Diptera > Drosophilidae > Drosophila > Drosophila sordidula. The sequence continues at coordinate 804,978 of JAWNPQ010000031.1, read as the reverse complement.
AAATTGCGCAACCAATGCAATGTGAAATGTGACAAATAATTCTGAAAACGGTAACTTGTTTAAAAAAAATTAGCAAACAAATCGGCAATAGCCTGATCTGAGCCAGATGTCGTTTTTTTTTTAAATACAATAGTTGATGGTACTGTTGATTATTTACGCTTCACATTAATTATTATTATTATTTGGACGTAGATGTACTAACGAGCAATACATTCAAGTGGCCCAACGATACCAAACACGGGCTTGTTCACGCGCGAACACAGGCAAATTGCCATCCGCCTCCCGCCCAACCGACCGAGGGGCGCGCCGCATAACGTGCGGTGACGAAGATCGCGAACAAATGGACAGATGACAAAGGACTAAAGTTATAAAGATAGGAATAGAAGTAGCATTACTTATTATTTGGAAAATATTATTATAATTAGAGCATAAGACACGAAATGGATTATGAATAGAATAGTTACTATAACACATTTCAAGAGATAGCGGTAAAAAATGCCTCGTATTTCTACTCGGAACCGCAAAACTAATTTGGCTGATTAATTCGGAAGAATCAACCATTAATTAGTTTGTGTAAGAAGATTACACCAAGCATGGTTCTACGATTAGAAAGCGAGGGAAGATTTATTAGTAAAAGTCTACTATGGTAGGAAGGCATGCGATAATTAGTATTCCAGTTAAGACCCCGGAGGGCAAAAAGCAGAAATTGTTTTTGTACAGATTCAATTCTATCCTGATGAACCTTGTATTGGGGACACTATATACAAGAACCATATTCAAGAATTGGACGAACAAGTGAAGTATATAGAGTTTTAGTAACAAAGGGATCGTCTAATTCTTTATAAAATATGCTTGTTAAACTTAAGCTTGGGATCAAGAAGAATACCCAAATCGTTAACAGACTCAATACGCTCAAGGGGTTTACCATTAAGGAAATAATTATTAAAAAATGGCATTCGCCTATAGAAAGACATAAATTTACACTTACTGTAATAAAGATTTAATATATTTACTTGACACCAGGTTTTGAAACTATCAAGGTCGGATTGCAACCTTTGGCCAGCTAGAGAATTAGTAGACGACAGGCAAAGTTTTACGTCATCGGCATACATCAGTACCCGAAAGTGGTTTATTACAGAAGGAAGGTCACTTATGAATAATGTGAATAACAACGGACCAAGGTGACTTCCTTGTGGTACTCCGGAAGTAACTTGAAGAGGTTTAGAGACAAGACCTTTGAAGTAGACTTTTTTTTTAAGGCGAATGATTAACAGAGTTAAACGGTTTACTTGTATCAGTGTTAATGATATCTGTTTGCATTTCATTTTGGAATCCTTTAATAACAAAAGACGTGAATTCCAATCTGTATCTATATATATATATATATATCTATATTTCATAAACCCGTGCTGGCAGGGTGAAATTATAGATCTACAAATATGTTGTAATTGAAAATTTATCAACTTCTCAAAAATCTTGGGAATAGCGGACAACTTCGAAATACCTCTATAGTTTTTTCCTTTTTTAAGGAGAGAAATAATAGATGATTCAAATATTAGGAAAAGAACTTAACTCCACGGACAAATAAAATAGTTTATACAAAGGCTTTGAGAGACCTTCAGCACAGTATCTAACCACGCAGCTTGGTACTCCATCAGGTCCCGGTAAAAATACGGGCTTGATAACCCTTAGCTCTTTTAGTAGCGAACTTTCTGTGATCAAAGGCCCATAAAAAAGCATGAGGGTAGTGTTGATGATGTACGCTACGTATTAACAAAATTATAGAAACGTTTAACATCCCGCTGGAACTGTATCCTGCTACTTTTCAAGTAATCCTTATAACATTGGTTATTGAGGGCAGAGAAATTAGATCGAGCAATCAGAATTTGAGTGTAAACCAAGAAAGAGCCAGTTTCCTTGAACTTCTTGTACATCCTTGACTTTCTATTCTTCAAATTGTTAATTCCTGTGTGAACCAAATAGGATTGTTAGACCTAACTGAATCACAAACCGGGACGCATAAATCGAATAGATGGTTTATAGTAGAATAAAAAATCTCGATTGCACTATCCATGTCCCTACACATGTAAAGCCGAGACCAGTCAGTCTGTGTTAAGAGCTGAGTTAGTTTGCTAAGGTCGGTTTTCCGAAATTAACGAGCTCGCTCTGGAGGGTTACTACCAAGGTTTAGCACCCAGGCAGGTAAATTAGTCAACACCTCTAAAGTGGTGTGATATGGATCTTCTGGACATGATATAGGCACAGTACGGGAAACAGACAAGAAAGATTGATCCAAAACAAAAAACAAGATCAAGCATTTTATTAAGAGAATTTGGGATATCATTGATTTGATATAATGACATCCCAAATAAATTGTCGAGAAAATCATTTTGGGTCTTGGAACACAAGACGCTAGAATCGGGACTAGAGATTCACGTAGTTCCAGCAATATTGAAATCACCCAGAACTACAAGAAAATCACGATCGGAAAGCATAGCGGAGACAGAATGTATAGCAGAAAAGTGCATCGAATAGATAGAATTATCTGAAGAAGGAGGAATATAGGAACAAGTAATAAAAAGGCAGACGCCATTAATGCACAATTTGACGGCAACAAATTCTCTATCTGTACAAAAGTTAGTTATTACTATTTCGGAAAATAAATCAGCATCAACAGCAATAAGCACACCACCACCAGGACGAGAAGTGCGGTCTTTTCTATAGATAGAGAATTTGTTAGATAGTATTTCAGAATTTAGGATGTCTGGCCTTAACCATGTCTCAGAGAAGGCTATGACATGAAAATGAAAGGATAGGCTACTAAGATAAAGATTACAAAGTTTGCTACAAAGACCTCTTACATTCTGGTAGCCAAGTGAGAGGGAGGATGTTAGTTTTTTGTACTAACAGAGACTGCAAGAGGTGGGCTTAGATTAACAGCAGAAGGCGGAAGTGAAATCGGAGACTGATTATTCTTTTTTGCAGTGTATTCTTTAATGATTAGGTGGTCTGGGCAGAACTCTTTACAGCAAATTTTGCTGAAATGTTCGGCCGGAACACTTAATTTAAAAGAAGAAATTTCCCAAATATATAAAAATTTGAATTTTTCTACAGTAATGTTGGTTTTCAGTTTAGCCAGAACAAAGGTCTTGACATCATCAGATGTAGTATCAGGGGCTAGCCTAGAAACTAGAAAATATTTGTTTTTTTTGTGGAACACCTAAAAGGGTCACATTTGAAACCTCAGCTATAGCTTTTAATGGAGCAATAGCCTTGAATAATTACCCATTTGATCCGGTTGGTTTACTAGCACCACAAAGTTGATCAGTGTCAACAGGGCTAATAACTACCGAATCAGAAAAAGGTTCGGGATCAGAAGGAGCAACATCCATGGGAACTATGTTGGGTTGGTCATTTTTGTCTTTGCTGTGTGGAGAGGGGGATGAAAAATTAATATATTGTAAATTAGGAGCGGATGTAGTGGGCAATTCTGCAGGGACAGAAAGGCCAATCGACAACCTAAAATTGGATTTTTTAAGCCTTGGAGATTCGTTCAAAAGTTTCATAGCTTTGAACTCATTATCCAGAGCGGAGAAACCGTCGGAGAGTTTTTTAAACTGGCCGAAGATATCCCCTCTTTGTCTGCCTTATGAATCCCATCATGTCTCTTTCAACATCGCTGCAGGACTCGCAAGTCCACTTTAAACCTGATTTGGACTCAATAAGTCGATAATACGGCCGTTGAGGCCAGCGCATTTTTCGTGCGACATATTCTCACACAGCCAGCAGCAAACAAATCCCATCTTTACGTTTGCACGCACCTGGCAATCTTTCTTATAGCAGACAAACATTATAAAAGAATAAATACAGAAATAAAACAAAAATATTCTGCTCAGAGAGACAAAAAAAAAAAAATTAATGAAAAAATAGGCACACTAGGGTTAAAATTAGATTGATGCTGACTTGTACTTACAACAACAATACAAACAATAAACAGCGCGGGCGCGACGACCGAAATAAGCAACGGGATTAACCAAAGCAAAAATAATGAAGAGAAAATAACAAAACAAAAACAGCCGACCAACACCAATAACAATATTAGCGCGGAGAGAGTTTTGAAGAGAGTTTTCGAGCGCGGAATGTCAGCAAGAGCGAAAATGCAAAAACAAAACAATGCAACTGCAAAAGACAACCAGTATGCTTGCGCTGCAGTTTGTTGTTATATTTGAACTCAAATGAAAATTAATTTAAAAGTATATAAATCAACAAAACAATGTGTTTCACACAACCGAAAATGAATCACACTGTTGTAATAAAATTTTTAGGCCAATAAAAATCGAAATTTAGATTGATTTAAATTAGTGAAAATTAGACAATTCGAGGCGCAAGAAAAAAACACGACCGTTGCGAATGCGAGAACGAACGATAACGAGAATTAACGAAATTATAGAACCGTTAAGGACTGGAACTATGTCCTACAACTTTTAAGATAATCCTTATAGCATTGGTTATTTAGGGCAGTGAAATTAGTTTGAGCAATCAGATATCGAGTGTAATCCAAGAAGGAGCCAAATTTCTTGAACTTCCCGTACACCCAGACTGTTTATTATACTCGTTCACAAAAAGAATCTAGTATATTGGTTTTGTGCAATGTCCCCCATGCTGTCCCACCATCTGTCGGTATGAACGCAATATTTTGCGGCGCTGTTGAAGAGAGTTTTGGAATTTTGAATATATACTTAGAGTTATCGGCATCAGACAAAATCTTAAGACTTTTGTGCCACGCCCACTGGGAGGCTGCCAATTCGATAACGTGTCGGTTCACGTCAAATCGCAAATCGGCCTTGATTTCCCGGCCACGCCCACTAGAACGGCCCCCAGCGGCCCAGTCTTGAAAAATCGGAAATGGCTATATCTTCCAAAGTTTTTGAGCTAGAGTCACCAAATTGTAAAGGTAGATTAGTAGTCAGCTCCTTTAAATAAGGGTACAAACATTTTCCGCCCACGGGCACCCCGCCCCAGCAAGTGCGAAAGCCTATATCTCCCACATTTTTAGATCTAGAGTCACCAAATTTTAAACGTAGATGTCACCCCTTTAAAATTCACGGGCACGCTCACTCCCGCCACCGCAAATCGCAAAAAGCCACAATTTTGGTAGAGTCACCAAACTGGTGCGCTAATGTGCAGACCAATACATCAGGTACCAGTAGCACTTAGGTGTTCATGCAAGCATCCTCAGCGAAAAGAAGGAAAAAAAGGGCTGCCATCTGTTCACAAACACGTTTAATGACGTCACACATTTCACCGAGTCGGGCTGATCCCAACCATGTTTGTACGCATGAACACATATGGATGGTCTGTTTGAACTTTGATTTATGTTAGCGAATTTAAAAAATGCGACATAAAGCAGCAAATAATAAAATCATAGATGTCTTCATGTAGCTAAATAAATAAATAGGCGACGAACAAAATATATATATTATATATCGTACCGCACAATAGATCATCATTTTGTTAATTCGAAAATTTTTAGTTAGTGTGTGGGACTGATTAATAGATGTATTCATTAGCTTTCAGTAAGCGTTAAGCTTTTCAAAATCGATTACGACATTCTCGAGTAGTGATCAATAATGCAAGCTCTGAAAAGTACCTTAAACAAGTAAGAACTTTGCAGTCGGACGTAACCGACTGCGTAATACTCGTTCACAGTACACGGAAGTTATTATTGTTATTTTGGAAAAATATACCATTTTTATATTTCGTAGGGGCGGGGGTGAGTGTGGCCAACATTTTTCGATCTTAAGAGAAGGTCATCCAAATGTCTGCCAAGATTTGTGACTCTAGCTCCAAAAGGGGTGACCAGCCATCTATCTACCATCTAGTTGGTGACTCTAGATCTAAAAATGTGAGAGATATAGGCTTTCGCACTTTGCGGGTGGGCGTGGGCGGTAAATTTTTGTAGCCTTATTTAAAGGAGCTGACCACGAATCTACCTTTCAAATTTGGTGACTAGCTCTAAAAACTTGGAAGATATAGCCATTTCCGATTTTTTAATGCGGGGGCGCTGGGGAGCGTTGCAGTGAGCGTGGGCGGGATATCAAAGTCTCAATCTTTTGAGGTGGTCACCAGGAATCTACATACCAATTTTGGTATCTCTAGCTTTAAAAATGTGTATATTATACACATGTTACCGTTTTGAGCCTGCAAATATATCGATTTTAGCGATTACGGAGGCGGAAGGGGGCGTGGCCGGAACATTTTTTGTGTGATGTTTGGGGGGCCTTACCAGTAATATACATATATTCAAAATTTGGTGACCCAGCTCCAAAACTGTGGGATATATACGCATTTCCTATTTTTTAAGACGGGGGCGCTGGGGGCGTTCTAGGGGGCGTGGCCGGGAAATCGGGGCCTCATTTTTCAGGAGATCACCAGTGATCTACATACCAAATTTGGTGACTCTAACTTTAATATTGTGGGAAATATTCAACTTTAATCGATTTGCGATTTGAGGTGTATCGACATGTTATTGATTTGCCACCCTCCCAGTGGGTGTTGCACAAAAATCGTAACACTTTGTCTGAAGCAGACAAACTACAAGTATATATGCCAAGTTTAAAGTCTCTATCTTCAATAGCGTCGAAAAACATTGCATTCATACGGACAGACGGACGGACAGCATGACGGACATTGCACAAAACCAATATACTAGTTTCACTTCGTGAACGAGTCTCCATAGAAAAATGTTAAAAGTGGTTTTTCATCATATGGCGGCCCATATATATGAGAAAAAGTAGGTTTGGCAAACAATGAAAAAAAATTTTGGATTTTGTTACCTAGTGATATCGATAACTCGTCTCATTTTCTTAGTATCGATAATTACCGGTTTTTTATCCGGTTTTATAAGCATATCTCAAAAACTATAGCAGTTAGAGCCACCAAATTTGGTTCACTATGGTCTCGTGAATCATATACGGATTACATATAAAATATTTCGTATTTTAGATACTTCCCACTCGGCCTATATATTACAAAATCGCAAATCAAATACTACAGACGTACGCTTTGGTTTGTACATAGATTTTAATGACAGTTCATTCAAAGTTCATTCAAATCGTTTGATTTTAGAAGTTATTCACAAATTTAATATCCATTGTGGCGGCCAAACATAGCTGTTGAGAAAAGTACTTGCGGGGTGCTCTTTTGTAATGACAGGCTCCGGCTATATATGTGTATTTATGAACAAAATAGAATGTTTGTTATAGCAGCTCGTAGTTTTACTATTGGCTTTTCTCAGTCGGAGACTCGACTATATCACTTTTATTTATTATTATATACATTTCCATTATAATATTTATAATATCCTACTTTCAGTTTCGTGTACCACATGGTAGCTCAACAAAAATATTGATTGTACTGCTGATAGCGAATATACTTTTGCTAGTTAGAGTTTATCAACCTTCTGGATATGATACTAATACAGGAAAAACACAACCACCAAAAAATAGTAAAGAAAAAATTAAATCGACTGGTACTTTTAACTGTCATTCCAATGTAGCATCCCAACTCTCTCCGCCGACATCAATAATCAATAATTTTATATATGAAAGTAATATTACAAAATTAACCTTCGAAAACATTGACTTAAGTTACGGACGATGGGACAACCAACATAAGTATAAAATAAAGGATTTTGCCGTAGTTGGAGAAAAGTATTCAGAATCGTCAAAAACAAGTTTGATATGCCTTGCAACTCAAAGTTCGGTAGAGCGTCTGTACTCCTTGCCACAAGTTGCAGAAAACTGGCACGGTCCGATTTCTGTCGCGCTGTTCTCCGCTGGAAACGAGGAGTATATTGTGTTAAGATATTTTGTTACGTATATGCGGCTATGCTTTCCGAATATTCAGGCAAATACTACATTTCATATTTTGATTCCACAGGAATATGAAAATATGCCTAAAGTCGCAACAGAACCGTTGAATATAAAGGCAAAATTTAACTGTCAAAATCCTGACAAAACATTAAAATCCTTATTGAAATTACGAACATCTAAAACTTTGAAATGGAGGAAAAAAAATGCTTATCCTCAGAACCACATGCGAAATATAGCTCGAAAAGGATGCCAAACAAAATATGTTTTTTTAACAGACATTGATATAATACCTAGCATAAATAGTGTTGTACAGCTCAACCATTTTTTTAAAACTGTGACTTGCGACGGAAATTGTGCTTATGTGATTCCGACTTTTGAAATTGATGTGCGTGCAACTTTTCCACATACAAAAGAGACACTCATAGGACTAATCAAAAAGGGACTAGCAAGACCATTTCATGAGAAAGTATTTATTTACAATCAATATGCGACAAACTTCTCAAAGTGAGTATGATTATATAAATATTATGTAAGAACATAAGAACAATAATTATTCGTGAGTCATGTCTAAAAGTGCTTCAACTGAGCAGACCTTTTTGTAATTGGCATTTTTACGAGGCTTGGATGTCCTTGCCTTAAAAATATTTATTGTGTTTATTGAAGCATTAAACAGTAAAACGGTTTTCACGCACGCTTCAAATCTTAAACGGTTTAAAACGCACGCACGCTGTGAACATTTCTTACCACCAGCGCTTGGCCCGCTATAGAAATATATGCAAAAATGTAAAAAAGAAAAACGCCATTCAAATACTGCGGACTTTGATTTGTACACAGATTTCAATGCTCTCGTTAAGCGCTGAAAATTTAATTAAGATCATACTTTCAGTTTAGAAGTTATACACGAAATTACTTTCCATAATGGGGGCCAACCGCAGCTGTTCACAGCGCGCAACCTGCGTTTACATGTGCGTATGTGAGTGTATGTGTGATTATGTGTGGGGGTGTATGAATGCAAGGGGACTGAAATGTATGAAAACACAGGGTTCAGGGTATTTCCGAGTCGGGCGTTCCCGACTGGGGCCTTCTCACTTGTCTTTCATAATTATTCCTTGAAGCCATTGAAAATGGGTACAAAGTATAATGGTTTTGTGCAAATGTTTGTAATAGGCAGAACGAAGCATCTCTGACACATATAGTATATTTATTATTGATCTAACCGATCTCGGAAACTAAAAAAGCCAGACACATACAATTTTCGATTATAGTTCTTGCCATACCATACGTAAAAGGAGTTTATAATTATTTCCGATATCGTGCACCGTTACATTAATATCGATAAAATCAATTTTAAAATTTGGCTTTCTAAACATAGAGACTACAGGAGCTAGAGCCACCGAATTCGATTCAATATGATCTCGTTGAAGCATACCCAAGTTAAAACAAGTAAGAACGTTGCATTCGGACGTAACCGACTGCGTAATACTCGTTCACGGTACACGGAAATTATTATTGTTATTTTGAAAAAAATATAGAATTTTTATATTTCGTAGGGGCGGGGGTGGGCGTGGCCAACATTAAGAGAAGGTCACACAAACACTTTCTGCCAAATTTTGTGCCTCTAGCTCCAAAATTGTCGGAGGTATAGCTTTCCCGATTTGCGGGGGCAGGAGTAGATGGGAGTGGGCGGAAGTGGGCATGGCCGGGAAATTTTCTTACCGAGATTTAAAATGGGTGACTTTGGTGCCTCTAGCTCAAAAATGGTTGGAGATATAGCTTTTCGCGATTTGCGGAGGCGCGAGGGGGTGCGGCCGGGAAATTTTTTACGAATCGTTAAAGGGGGCGACCAGCCATCTACGTTTAAAATTTGGTGACTCTAGCTTCAAAATTGTGGGAGATATGGGCTTTCGCACTTTGCGGGGGCGGGAGAGGGCTGGGCTGCCATCTACGTTTAAAATATTGTGACTCTAGCTTCAAAATTGTGGGAGATATAGGCTTTCGCCCTTTGCGGGGGCGGGAGAGGGTGGGGGTGGATGTGGGTGGTAAATTTAGTACCCTTATTTAGAGAAACTGATCACTAATCTACCTTCAGAATTCGGTGACTCTAGCTCTAATACTTTGGAAGATATAGCCATTTCCGATTTTTTAAGGCGGGGTGTCTGGGAGGCGTTCTAGTAGGCGTGGCCGGGATATCAAGGTCTCAATCTTTTGGGGAGGTAACCAGCAATCTACATACCAAGTTCGGTGTCTCTAGCTTTAAAATTGTGATAATTATACACGTGTTACCGTTTTGAGCTTGTAAATATATAGATTTTTGCGATTACGGAGGCGGAAGGGGCGTGGCCAGGAAATTTTTTCTGTGATGTTTGGGGGACCTTACCAGTAATATATATTCAAAATTCGGTGACTCTAGCTCTAAAACTGTTGGAGATATAGCCATTTCCGATTTTTTAGGGCGGGGGCGCTGGGGGGTGTTCCAGTGGGCGTGGCCGGAAAATTAGGGCCTTATTTTTTGGAGGAAATAACCAGCTATCTACATACCAAATTTGGTGACTAACTTTAATATTGTGGGAAATATTCAACTTTAATCGATTTGCGATTTGAGATGTATCGACATGTTATCGATTTGCCAGGCTCCCAGTGGGCGTGGCACAAAAATCGTAACACTTTGTCTGAAGCAGATAACTACAAGTATATATGTCAAGTTTCAAGTCTCTTTCTTCAATAGCGTTGAAAAATGGTGCGTTCATACGGACAGACGGTCAGACAGGCGGACAGCATGACGGACATTGCACAAAACCAATATACTAGTTTCACTTCGTGAAAGAGTATAAATATTTCGGATCTTGGGTAATTCTCACTTGCCCCGATCAGCAAACGTAGGAACGAGATAATTCTCCATAAATGCAGTTGAAGCTAATTTCTTTCAACCTCGTGTGCATAATGTTGTAGCGAGACTTTAGCCCGCTAAATTTAAATATGCCTTTATTTCATATTCGTTCATGCTTCTCAGTCGCTCAGCGTCAATGTCCACGTACAATTTTTCCAACCTGTTAAGAATTGCAGTAACCTTCAGCCTCAGAAACGTAACTTAGCCGGCTTGCACGTTGCCACTGGAGACTGTACTGGCATTTCTCTGCGGAGGTGAATTTGCAGCACCTTTTTCAGCCATTTTCTATTTTTTTTTATAATTTTAAAAATCACTTACACTAGCACAGGTTATGCTTGCCTTGCACACACTAATAAAATGTTCGTTCTCGCATTCGCAGCGGACGTGTTTTTTTCTTGCGCCTCGAATTGTCTAATTTTCACTAATCTAATCAATCAATCGTATTTTCGCTTATTATTGGCCTAAAAATTCTATTGCAACAATGTGATTCATTTTCGGTTGTGTGAAACAAATTGTTTTGTTGATTTATAATCTTTTAAATTAATTTTCATTTGAGTTCAAATAGAACAACAAACTGCAGCGCAAGCATACTGGTTGTCTTTTGCAGTTGCATTGTTTTGTTTTTGCATTTTCGCTCTTGCTGTCATTCCGCGCTCTAAAATGCTCTTTAAAACTCTCTCCGCGCTAATATTGTTGTTGGTGTTGGTCGGCTGTTTTTGTTTTGTTTTTTTCTCTTCATTATTTTTGCTTTGGTTAATCCCGTTGCTTATTTCGGTCGTCGCGCCCGCGCTGTTTATTGTTTGTATTGTTGTTGTAAGTACAAATCAGCATCAATCTAATTTTAACCCTAGTGTGCCTATTTTTTCATTCTTTTTTTTTTTTTTCTCTCTGAGCAGAATATTTTTGTTTTATTTATTATTATTTTATTATAATGTTTGTCTGTTATAAGAAAGATTGCCAGGTGCGTGCAAACGTAAAGATGGGATTTGTTTGCTGCTGGCTGTGTGAGAATATGTCGCACGAAAAATGCGCTGGCCTCAACGGCCGTATTATCGACTTATTGAGTCCAAATCAGGTTTAAAGTGGACTTGCGAGTCCTGCAGCGATGTTGAAAGAGACATGATGGGATTCATGAGGCAGACAAAGAGGGGCTTTGGGGATATCTTCGGCCAGTTTTAAAAACTGTCCGACGGTTTCTGCGCTCTGGATAATGAGTTCAAAGCTATGAAACTTTTGAACGAATCTCCAAGGCTTAAAAAATCCAATTTTAGGTTGTCGATTGGGCTTTCTGTCCCTGCAGAATTGCCCACTACATCCGCTCCTAATTGCCCCCCCACACACCAAAGAGAAAAGTGACCAAACCAACAAAGTTCCCATGGATGTTGCTCTTTCTGATCCCTTTTTCTGATTCGGTAGTTATTAGCCCTGTAGACACACATCAACTTTGTGGTGCTACTAAACCAACCGAATCAAATGGGTAATTATTCAAGGCTATTGCTCCATTAAAAGCTATAGCTGAGGTTTCAAATGTGACCCTTTTAGGTGTTCCACAAAAAAAACAAATATTTTCTAGTTTCTAGGCTAGCCCCTGATACTACATCTGATGATGTCAAGACCTTTGTTCTGGCTAAACTGAAAACCAACATTACTGTAGAAAAATTCAAATTTTCATATATTTGGGAAATTTCTTCTTTTAAATTAAGTGTTCCGGCCGAACATTTCAGCAAAATTTGCTGTAAAGAGTTCTGGGCAGACCACCTAATCATTAAAGAATACACTGCAAAAAAGAAAAATGGGTCTCCGATTGCACTTCCGCCTCCTGCTGTCAATCTAAGCCCACCTCTTGCATTCTCTGTTAGTGCAAAAAACTAACATCCTCCCTCTCACTTGGCTACCAGAATGTAAGATGTCTTTGTAGCAAACTTTGTAATCTTTATCTTAGTAGCCTATCCTTTCATTTTCATGTCATAGCCTTCTCTGAGACATGGTTAAGGCCAGACATCCTAAATTCTGAAATACTATCTAACAAATTCTCTATCTATAGAAAAGACCGCACTTCTCGTCCTGGTGGTGGTGTGCTTATTGCTGTTGATGCTGATTTATTCTCCGAAATAGTAATAACTAACTTTTGTACAGATAGAGAATTTGTTGCCGTCAAATTGTGCATTAATGGTGTCTGCCTTTTTATTACTTGTTCCTATATTCCTCCTTCTTCAGATAATTCTATCTATTCGATGCACTTTTCTGCTATACATTCTGTCTCCGCTATGCTTTCCGATCGTGATTTTCTTGTAGTTCTGGGTGATTTCAATATTGCTGGAACTACGTGAATCTCTAGTCCCGATTCTAGCGTGTGTTCCAAGACCCAAAATGATTTTCTCGACAATTTATTTGGGATGTCATTATATCAAATCAATGATATCCCAAATTCTCTTAATAAAATGCTTGATCTTGTTTTTTGTTTTGGATCAATCTTTCTTGTCTGTTTCCCGTACTGTGCATATATCATGTCCAGAAGATCCATATCACACCACTTTAGAGGTGTTGACTAATTTACCTGCCCGGGTGCTAAACCTTGGTAGTAACCCTCCAGAGCGAGCTCGTTAATTTCGGAAAACCGACCTTAGCAAACTTGGCTTTACATGTGTAGGGACATGGATAGTGCAATCGAGATTTTTTATTCTACTATAAACCATCTATTCGATTTATGCGTCCCGGTTTGTGATTCAGTTAGGTCTAACAATCCTATTTGGTTCACACAGGAATTAACAATTTGAAGAATAGAAAGTCAAGGATGTACAAGAAGTTCAAAGAAACTGGCTCTTTCTTGGCTTACACTCAAATTCTGATTGCTCGATCTAATTTCTCTGCCCTCAATAACCAATGTTATAAGGATTACTTGAAAAGTTGCAGGGTACAGTTCCAGCGGGATGTTAAACGTTTCTATAATTTTGTTAATACGTAGCGTACATCATCAACACTACCCTCAACTCTATTTTTTGAAGAAACGTCTGCTACATATAATTCGCAGAATTATGTTCCTGGCTTGCCATATCCTTATCGTGTAAATGCTTTTTTATGGGCCTTTGATCACAGAAAGTTCGCTACTAAAAGAGCTAAGGGTTATCAAGCCCGTATTTTTACCGGGACCTGATGGAGTACCAAGCTGCGTGGTTAGATACTGTGCTGAAGGTCTCTCTAAGCCTTTGTATAAACTATTTTATTTGTCCGTGGAGTTAAGTTCTTTTCCTAATATTTGAATCATCTATTATTCCTCTCCTTAAAAAAGGAAAAAACTATAGAGGTATTTCGAAGTTGTCCGCTATTCCCAAGATTTTTGAGAAGTTGATAAATTTTCAATTACAACATATTTGTAGATCTATAATTTCACCCTGCCAGCACGGGTTTATGAAATATAGATATATATATATATATAGATACAGATTGGAATTCACGACTTTTGTTATTAAAGGATTCCAAAATGAAATGCAAACAGATAACATTAATGTTAATCATTCGGCTTAAAAAAAAAGTCTACTTCGAAGGTCTTGTCTCTAAACCTCTTCAAGTTACTTCCGGAGTACCACAAGGAAGTCACCTTGGTCCGTTGTTATTCACATTATTCATAAGTGACCTTCCTTCTGTAATAAACCACTTTCGGGTACTGATGTACGCCGATGACGTAAAACTTTGCCTGTCGTCTACTAATTCTCTAGCTGGCCAAAGGTTGCAATCCGATCTTGATAGTTTCAAAACCTGGTGTCAAGTAAATATATTAAATCTTTATTACAGTAAGTGTAAATTTATGTCTTTCTATAGGCGAATGCCATTTTTTAATAATTATTTCCTTAATGGTAAACCCCTTGAGCGTATTGAGTCTGTTAACGATTTGGGTATTCTTCTTGATCCCAAGCTTAAGTTTAACAAGCATATTTTATAAAGAATTAGACGATCCCTTTGTTACTAAAACTCTATATACTTCACTTGTTCGTCCAATTCTTGAATATGGTTCTTGTATATAGTGTCCCCAATACAAGGTTCATCAGGATAGAATTGAATCTGTACAAAAACAATTTCTGCTTTTTGCCCTCCGGGGTCTTAACTGGAATACTAATTATCGCATGCCTTCCTACCATAGTAGACTTTTACTAATTAATCTTCCCTCGCTTTCTAATCGTAGAACCATGCTTGGTGTAATCTTCTTACACCAACTAATTAATGGTTAATTCTTTCGAATTAATCAGCCAAATTAGTTTTACGGTTCCGAGTAGAAATACGAGGCATTTTTTACCGCTATCTCTTGAAATGTGTTATAGTAACTATTCTATTCATAATCCATTTCGTGTCTTATGCTCTAATTATAATAATCTTTTCCAAATAATAAGCAATGCTACTTCTATTCCTATCTTTAAAACTTTAGTCCTTTGTCATCTGTCCATTTGTTCGCGATCTTCGTCATCGCACGTTCGTCACCGCACGAGGGGCGCGCCCCTCGGTCGGTTGGGCGGGAGGTGGATGGCAATTTGCCTGGGTTCGCGCGTGAACAAGCCCGTGCATGGTATCGTTGGGCCACTTGAATGTACTGCTCGTTAGTACATCTACGTACAATAAATATATAAGTCAATAGCCACGAAAATTTGCGCACAAAGTTAATTAACCGAACGAATATTTTTATGCGGTACTGTATGCTTTTGATGTGCACAATTTTTTCTTGCCGGTGAAAAAGAACGAAAAACTATTGCAATTAAAACATTAATTGCCGAACGAGATTATTTCATCCTGAAAATTTCAAAATAACACCATGTCTACTTTTTTAACACCTGTTTTGTTTATGGTTAATACAAATTATGAGAGGTTGGGGGTTAATTGCAATCAATCCGAAATTGTTGCAGTGGATAGATTATTTTATGATTTTCCTCACGTTGCGTGCAGATAAGAAAATTACAAAATAAATGAGGGAAATCAAATATTGAGTTAAATGTTATACTGCCGCGCAGGGCACGGGTGTGCTAATTGCACTAGGTAAGAAAATCCAATTTGTTTGTGTATAGTTTACCAAACCTAGTTTTTCTGATACATATGGTGCCCCATATGATGAAAAACCAAAAATTTTTCTAGGCTGATATTTTTTTTATTTAAAAATTTTTTTTTTTATTTTAGCTTTTTTTCAGAGGTAAGTTTTCATTATTGACCATGACTTATGAATGTCGCACCCGATTTTGAAAAGCTTAACGTGTGCTGAAAGCCAATGAATAGATCTATGAATCTGTCCTACACACTTATAAGTGTAAATAATTGGTTTTACCACTATATATTTTGTTTGTCACCCATGTATTTATATAACTCCATTGGGCGTCGTTCAAGATATTAATCATTGAAATCGATGGTGATACGGCTGAGATATTATTATTTCAGCAAACCTACTTTATGACTCATTTTTCAAATTCGCTCATATAAATTATGGGTGAAACCTGCTATCCAGTTGGGTTCATGAGCGCAAATTTCCTCAGATCGGCCAAAATCGGCGGAATGTTTGACGTTAATGATGGTGTTCGCGAAAAGATGGCAGTTTCTTTGTTCTTCTTCTTTTCAACTTATACTCAAGCTGCAACACTCAAGCGATAGTATCCCATCTACTGGTATCGGTAGGTGACCAGCCGCCACCCCTAACTATAGGGACGTAATCGCAATCTGAATTAAATTATGTCATTGTTGAAAAATACCTGCTACAGGTTTCGGTCTACACATTAGTTCACTCGTCAAAGGCATTACTCAATGAAGGAGTGGCCAAAACGAAACCGAGATACTTAGGGAAATCATAATATACAAAATGCGCCTCTAGTGAACGTGGATGACATAATATTGCACATCAAGCTAGGACTGATCAAAAACTTTGTAAAACCATTGGATTAAGTGAAGCACTAGAGTATATTAAAACTCTTTTTCCACTTCTTTCAATGGCAAAAATTAAAGAAGACGTATTCGACAGTCCAAAGATTCGAAAGCTGTTGGAAATTGAGGAATTTTACTATATTCTGACATCAGATGAAAAAGCGGCTTGGATTAATTCCGACAAGTCTTCACACTTTCTGAGCGGATTTTATTGGAATCGCAATAAAATTATACAAAATTATGAAAAAATTGGAGCAAACATGTCACTAAAAATCCATTACCTGCATTCCCACTAGAATTTTTTTCCGTACAACTTAGGTGAGCTCAGCGATGAACACAGTAAACGATTTCACCAACAATTAAAATCTCTGGAGCAATGTTATCATACAAGACAAAAAAGTGTCCAGCTTTAAAATGTTATATAGCCGTCTCGCCATCGATTAAAATTAATGCAGCTATAAAAATAAATGAGTGACGAACAAAGTATATTTTTTTTTTCACCTTTCCCCGTATTTTAAAGTCAATAAATGGCGAATAATTCAGAAATATGTAGTTGCAAAACCAATGATTTTAATTTAAAAGTGTGAAGAACTGGTTTATATATATATTCATTAGCTTTCAATTGTTGCTAAGCTTTTTAAAATCGGTTACGACATACTCACCTCTGAACCACAATTAAATACCATATTTTGATATTTATATTTCAAAAAATTTTAAAAAACAAGTCTCCATAGAAAAATGTCTAATGTGGTTTTTTGTCATATGGAGCTCCATATGTATATGGATGGTGTTACCTAGTATAATCTAGCTTTTAAATTTGGTGACTGTAGCTCTAAAACTTTGGAAGATATAGGCTTTCGCGAGTCGTGTAGGAGGGGTGGCTGGTAGGTGTTCTAGTGGGCGTGGCCGAGATATCAAGATCTTTTGGTGAGATAACCAGCAATCTACGTACCAAATTTGGTGACTCTATCTTTAATATTGTGGAAAATACGACCTTATCGATATGCCAGCATCCCAGTGGGCGTAGCACAAAAAATGTAACACTATGTCTGAAACAGGTAACTACAAGTATATATCCTAAATTTCAAGCCTCTATCTTCAATAGCGCCGACGGAGAGCTTGACGGACATAGCACAAAACCAATATACTCTTGTCACCTCGTCAACGAGTATAAAAACGGCGAGCGTTATCGATAATTTGATATGCGTATCGAATTTTAAAAGCCAAACCTCAACTCTCTAGTTTCCTGCCAATTGTCTTGTAATATGTTTTCATAAATAACTTCTGTGTTTCTTAAGTAACAGCCAAATTTAATTATTTTCCAAATATACTTTTTCAGGTAAATATGGGGATTTTTATGTGATTTTGTGTATGTAATATGAGGTTAGTCGCAGCCACGACCACAATTTGTTATTTTTTGTTGATATCACTTTTATTGTTAATTTTTTTTAAACCGGCTGACTAATAGCGCGAACTGGATTGCAAATTTGTCTTTTACTATTAAGATTATTATTAAGCCTATATGGCATTTGTTTTAAGCTGCAAACTGGATGGCATTAGTAATAAATCTTTAAAGTATTTATAATTAAGAGGAGTAAAAGGCGTGTGCTACTATTAGTTTGTCATTAAATGAATTTGAAATGAATTATTTGAATTTGTATGCTGTTAGTCAGCTGTTAGACTTTCGACGCGCGACAATTAGCTGACAGCCAACCTTTGGTGGAGCGTATTTCCCCTTTCTTTTACCTTGTTATTCATTGCAGAAGTACAGTGGGGCGAGCGGCGAGACAGGTCAAAACGGCCCTACTACCGTGGACTCGAGAAATTAGGACTCGACCGGTATTTAATCTTATTGATTCAGCAACAGCACCGGAACCCCGCAGCCGGAATCAAATCGGACATAGGTCCAAGCGATGGTCACTGGCTAGCTTCTTAGCTGAATTCGGTCGTAACCGAAGTAAAGCGTGGGCGGCGTCAGATAAGATAGCATGTTTTAATCGAATAATTTCACCGAGCTTATCCATAAGGAAAGCAAAATACAAATTTAAGAGATATAAAGGAAATCAGCAGAGCTTAACAGTTTTGGCCCCTGGTTACAAATGGTAAACTCCATCTCAACCATGTAATAAAGCTAGAGATCACCCCTGCTATCATCGTTCGTGGTGCGCAATTATTTGTTGTGTACATTGGCATCACTTCCAAACAGTAATGGCAATCTCTTACTCTTGCTATATTTCACCAGAGATTGAACCTCGGTGGGTGGCGCAATTGCCTAGTCTCCCTCTTTTCGACGCATACCACTTTCAAGGTACATCCAATCCCCATATGGAATGCATTTGAATTTTCCAAAAATGTGAACCAACGATTGTGGGAGAAGGAATATCCCCATTGACACGGTAAGGCCTTTTAAGGCGGTCAAGCTCCGTACATATACAATCGGTTAGCCCTGACCCAGTCAATAGACAGGGTTCGCATTACACCCTAGCTTTAGGGGGTTATGTAACGGCATGGTCTGTGAGCCTCATAGGTATTAATGCCGGGCAAACTTAGTCGGCTCCTTCTTGTGTTAACAGAAAACAGGAATTCCTTTGCATGGCCGACACCCTCTTAACGGTTCAGTAACCTTTTGAGGTTGTTGATTATGAGTTTTATTACTAAGTCTTAAGATCCGCCTTTGAATTTGTTGCATATTTCGGATGGTCTCCGTTTAAAAGTGGGTCTACATGTCCTTGAAGTATATCAACGATATTATTAATTAAAACGGCTATCAATAAAATTCCTATATTATCGACGATTTTAGTTATTAAAACCGATATCAATGAATAGCCTGTATTTTCTAGTCCATATTAAGCTGGTTTAAGATCGTCAAATTCGAATGTGCTTTTGATATTATATTTCACTTCTTCGTTCAAATTTAATAATAAAGCTCTTAGTTGTCTTTTTTATATCCCCATCTGAAGCCATTCATGACATTGACAAAGTTAACCATGTCTACCGATTTCATGTACCTTTCTTTCATGAGGGTACTTTGTTTATAACCTTTTTTATATATTTTCTGTTTGTTAAATAATGATGCACTCATAGCACTAATTTAATAATTATTTATATATTTAACTCGATCACGAAGTGGAAAGAATATATTGGGCTTGTACAATTCGCTCGCCCCTCGGTCGGTTGGGCAGGAGGTGGGTGCCATTTTGCCTGAGTCCGTCCGTTAATAAGCCCTTGCTTGGTATCCTTGGGCCACTTGAATGTACTGTTCGTTGGTACATCCGCGTCCAATAGAATAAATACTGCGCGCTGGCAGGCAAATTACAAGTGCATAAGAGAAGAACAATTTGAGTGAGTTTCTCGCAGTCAACAGCGCATTATAACTAGAAGGAATTGCTCATATGTAACGATTACCTAAAGTTATAATAAGATGCATAAATGAAGTCAGGCAAATTTATATATATTTCCAACACTCCTTCTCAACGCATGCTGGCTACTTTTACAAATTCAGCATATCTACAAATTTCGTATATAGGTATATTGTTGGAACATCTGCGATAATTTCTTCAGTTCGTACATATTGTACTTCAATAACAGTGTACCTAACCATGTCGCTTATATTATTATTTATGCTTGTTTCGCGCAATAACCTTTGAGTTTTTAGACAAGCATTTCGTACTCTGATTGTCGCTAAACACTTTCATTACATGGCCATGGCCCAATCCAATATCATTCTTTAGCTTATGTACATACGCTGCTTCTTTTGCAGCTGTTGAAAGTGCAACATTCTCTGCTTCAGTTCCGCTTAATGCCACGACGCTCTGCTTCTTACTCTCCGACGAGAATACTGCTCCTGCTGCATAGAACTCCTAGCTACTGAAGGCTTTTCTATCTGTACTTATCCAGCCCAATCAGCATCAACATAACCATAGATGGGCCTTCCAGTCTTTGCAGTCTCAGCTTTGTAGAGCACATACTTCATGTTCCCTATGATGATGACATCCTCCTTCGAAAGGTATAGCCTTAGGCTTACAGTTTTTCATACCGTACGCACACAGCAGGGTTTCTATATACTGCTTATAACCAATAGAGATGTCTCTTTGCGCTCAATTTCCATTCCATTGAAATACCTTTATTAGCCACCGTTACCCAACTCGAACCAGTTCGTGATCAGCGTCTTTACATAGTTGAGATTTTATTTGGACGAGATTGCCCCGATTACATCGCCAACTTATACAACTATGATGTCCTATTTACTATTATTGCGACGCGTATGGCTCACTGGCGCAGGGAATAAAACCAATCTTCAGTAGCACGGTATTTAGTTTTTCGTATCGTTCCTTGTCACTTTGCTTCAAGCCGTAGAGATTCTTTATACAGCTTTAATACACACCCAGAGTATCCTCGTCGACAATTTCCTCTGGTTGGCGCATATATACAACATCTTGTAGCTTACTGTTGAGATAGACTGAAGACACGTATATCTATTGCATACATTTTGTTCTTTACTGCCAATACAAGTTTTTCTGTTTCTGTTCTGTCTGTTTTTCGAGTACCTAGCCACAGGGAAGAACGTCTTAGTGTAGTTCTCGGACAGCCCTTAGAAACTAGTGTGAGCTTGCAGCGAGCAACATTGCCAAGTTTGGCCGCATGCCCCTCATAACGTATGAGCGCATTCGCGCAATTATCTGTAATATTCTCATTGGGGAATGTAACATCACGTGCTATTATTACCCTTCTTTTACTCTGGATAGCCAACCATTACCGGCATTTCATCGTTTGGGACAATTTTCTTGTTATGCGTTTTGGCGAGTACGACTCTCACGTGGCTTACCGATGATTTTTCTTAGACCATGACTTAAAGGGTGTCATATCTAGTAAACATGAACATTCAGACCAATTTCATATATACGCAGCCGTGCCAGTACCTTCTTCGCAGAGTTCTTCATTGAGAACAATGTTCAATTTGTACATTCTGCCACACCGTTTTATTGTGGTGTGTGTGGCACAGTAAGCTGCCACTTAATGGCATTGCTAATCAAATATTTTACGAAGTCGCCACTCAAATATTTACGACAATTGGCACTTTTCAGACACTTAATCTGCTTTCCAATTTCTTTCTCTGCTTGTGCTTTATATTGTTAGAATTTAATTCATATATATTTCCAACACGTGTGAACGAATTTTTTCCTCGCTATTGAAGCTACAGACTTAAAACTTGAAATATATACTCGTGTATACCTGTGACAGATAATTTAGTGGCCTTATTTAGAAACCACAAAACCGAACCAGACTGCGTGTGCATAATAACTCTAGATAACTAAATCCTATTTTTATTTTGTGTTGTTTACCAAACCTAGTTTTTCTGGTACATATTCAAAATATGTATTTTTTTAGCCTTTTTTCAGAGGTAAGTTCGAGGTAAGTAAAAGGTAAGATCGTTACTTGAGAATGTCGTAACCGATTTAAAAAAGCTTAACGATTGTTGAAAGCTAATGAATATATCTATTATCAGTCCTTGAAAGTGTGTATAACTGAAGACATATTCATTAGCTTTCACTAATCGTTAAGGTTTTCAATCAAAATCGTTTTAAAAATCGGTTACGACATTCTCGAGTAATGATCAATAATGCAAGAACACCTCTGAAAATAACCACTAAAAAATACCCGATTTTGAAAAACCCAATTACCCCGTAAAGGACTCCAGCATAT
Organism: Drosophila sordidula; assembly: GCA_035047465.1. NCBI lineage: Eukaryota > Metazoa > Arthropoda > Insecta > Diptera > Drosophilidae > Drosophila > Drosophila sordidula. The sequence continues at coordinate 782,622 of JAWNPQ010000031.1, read as the reverse complement.
TCATCAAGTTGACTTTCCAGCAGATTAATATAAATTTTTGCATCGGTTTTAGCTGGAATTAAACATATCCTTTACTTCCCAAACGGAGCCCAAATCATCAATGATCCGCCCCCCTGAACCTGTTTATTATCGGGTTTGACGTGGTTGCCTTAAAACAAGCTAATATTTATGACAGCCGTCTGGACTAACTAATTGAAACTTTTTCTCATTGGAAAATATCACATTTCGGAATTCATTTATTCAAATTGTCCAATGCCAAGCGAGCTCCTAGGTGGTGTGAAAGTAACTTTGGTACAGGCTCCTGGGAGGTATATTTAAAGTTTATATTTTCAACCAAAAGTTGATAAATCTGTCTTCTGGACACATTAAGATCTAGATGACCCTTTATGCCGTTACATGTAATGTCTTTTTGTGCCGCTAAATGTCTAATCTCCCTTAACTTCGTTTATCGATATTAGTTGGTCCGCCGCAACGTGTGGTCTGGGTTTTTAAAGAAGTTCGCGATTGTATTTCAGTGTCGATTGACTCAGGCAGCTATTTTTGTAATTGAGCTCCTTTATCCCGCAAACCCATTATAACTTCGCGCTCTTAAGCTGTCAAATGTATTCCACGTGGCATTCTATGGGTAAAAACATATTTTGTATAACATTCCGTGGCTAAAATGCATCTACTTGTTTACTTAAATGTTCATTTATTTATGCTGAAAGCCTATTTAGGGCAGACCGTCAAATGCGCAACTATCTCTGTTTGCACATATATTTATTTCTGAAGAAAACCACCTCAAGCCACACAAATTTATAATTACGGTACTAAGAATTTCGCATATACTTTTTAAGAGTAGAATACAACAAACTTCTGTATACCGAAAATAATTGTATCGTTCCTATAAAGAAAGATAGAGATAAATTCACTTTTCCACATATACCTTTTTCTATGAGATAGTACTATGGTAAAAAAATGAGTTAAACAGGACTTTGTGCAAATGTATGTAATAGACAGGAAGCATCTTCGATTTCATAAAGTATATATATTCTTGATCGGCATCAATAGCCGATTCAGCCATGTGTCAGAAACTATAAAAGATAGAACAATATGTTCGTTTTAAGCATATATAGGTTAAGAATATTTCGGATTTTGCATACATCCCCCATTCGCCACATACATATATACAAAAATATGAAAAAAAAACTCAAATTCAAATACTACGGACCTGCGCTTTGGTTAGTACATAGATTTCAATGCTCTTGTTAAGCCCTAAAAGCCTTAATGATGTATGAGGGTTGTTCCCGATTAGAGCCTGTTTTTTTATTGTAAAATTTTAATTTAAATAACAAAACTGCTACACTAGATAACACAATTTAAATTTTATTTTGTATTGTTTACAAAACCAAATATGAATGAATTTGAAAATGCAACATAGAGCAGACTCGTTGAAATGGTAATATCTCAGCCGTTTCACTATCAATTTCAATAATTCATATCTTATGGCTTATAACTAATAGGATTGTCACTTGTTAACTTAATACCTATTTTACATATCGGCTCAGCTCGTTGTATTTAAACATACCCTGTCAATTAACTCACTGCACTTATTTACATTCTCTATTCCAAATTAATATCCAATAAATATAATTTGATTATATTCCGAAACAACGCCAGCACACATATTTTGTGATTCTAACATTCACTCAGTAGACGGATCATTCTTCACTTCTAGTTCAACCACAGATGCATTACAAATTAATGGATTATTGATTACATTATTAAACAAAGATGCACAAACAATTTTAGCATTATTACAATTACACTTTTTTTAACTCAATATTTTCATGATTTATTTGATCTAATTTTAGTTGAAGGATGCTAATGGCATCTCTTCCTAGTAACATTGGTAGCGGTAATATATGATTATTAATACCAACAAGTTTAATTTCATATTCTTTTACTTTAAACTATCAAAACTGATTGTTCCATAAGCGTAAAATCTAAAATCTAAATCTAATTTAAAAATAAACAAAATAATAAGGAAAGAGAAGGAAACAGTTTTAGTAGTTAGTAATACTAATAATTAGAATTACATACATAATAAGGAAAGAGAAGGAAACAGTTTTAGTAGTTAGTCATACTAATAATTAGAATTACATAGTCAGAGTCAAATAAGAGGAAAGAGACAGAGGCGGAAATCATTGACCCGATAAGGGAGAGATTTAGCCCGTCCGGCAAGCTGTGCCCCTGCTCACAGCTGATGGTGGTCAATGATTTCCCGAAGGTATCCTGAAAGCAATGACTTTATTAGGGGAAGAGAGAGATCAGAGGAGAACACGTGGTAGAGGCTATTATAGCGTAGGTATGAGATTCGAAGAGAATTATGCAAAGCGTAGTCTGTCGTGCATGTAGGAAGAAATAAGGGGATATAATTTCTAGTAGGTCTAAGCGCAACCGAGAAGTTCAGGCGACCTAAAAGAAAAGTGGAATCGATGTCACCATTGATCAACTTGTGTAGAAAGACAACACCAAGGAGTATCCTTCGGTTGCTTAGAGACGGGAGATTGAAAAGTAAAAGCCTGCTGGAATAGGATGATAGACGAAGATTGGGATCCCAGTTTAACCCACGTAAGGCAAAGAGCAGAAATTGCTTTTGGATGGACTCAATTTGATCCTGATGGATTTTATACTGCGGACACCAGATACATGAGCAGTGTTCAAGGATTGGGCGTACAAGAGATATATAAAGAAGTTTCGTTGTGAATTAAACGTTTAATAAACCCAAGTACACCCTTAGCCTCGTTTTAAATTAGTTTCACATCATTAGCGTAAATAAGTATGCGAGCATGTGAAATTATAGAAGGGTCATTTATAAAAAAAATAAAAGTAAAGGTCCAAGATGACTACCTTGGAGTACACCTGAGGTAGCATGAACTAGTTTGGAGGTTGTGGTTTACAGAGTCAAATGCTTTACTTATGTCGGTATATATTGGTATATATATCGGTATAATTGTTTTTTCAAATAATTTAGGAAAAGCAGACAGTTTGGCAATGCCCCTATAGTTTGATACATCAGACCTACCACCTTTTTTGTGGAGAGGAATGATGAACAATGGAACAACGCACATGAGAAGAGACCTGATTAATACAGGCAAGATGTTGCAAATAAACCTCAATATTTGAGGAAAGGGGTATATAGGAGCAATTTATAAATATAGCACAAGATGGGAGAATTACTTTTACAGACACAATCTCTGCATCAGTAGGCGCAGTAAAATGAAATAGTTCAGACTGGAGTGAGGATTTAACTGCATTTAATACCCCACCACCACGACGATTTGGACGATCGTGCCTATACAATGTAAAATTATTGGCGAACACTTCACATTCAGATATGGTAGCATTTAACCAATTTTCTGAAAAAGCAATAATGTCCGAAAGAAAAAAATTCTACCCATAAAAAGAGTTTTGAGCTTGGATAGAAGACCTCTGGCATTCTGATATAGAATTGAAAAATTGTGAGAAAAAGATATTAGTTTTTTGATCCCAACCTATTAGATGGTTGCAATGTGGACACTGGAAGGGAAACAGGCGAAGGCAGCTTTCTTTTCTTGGGCTTAAACTCATGAACAATCATGTGCGGTGGCCAAAATATACGGTCGCAAATGATTGTAAAAGAATCTTGAGGTACATTCATTTTAATTGATGAAATTTCTCGGGGAGTGGAGAAATTAAATTTGGTTGTTGAAACTTTAGCAGCGGATTTGCTCACAATATAAGCTGCAAAAGAGTGACAAGTGGTGTCTGAGGAAAGTCTAGACACAAAGACCTGCTTACGAGGCGGACAGTTAAAGTCGGAACTGAGGGTGAAGAAAGAACAGCCTGATTGCTGTTAGAGGCCGAGGCTAGAATGCGCGCCGGTCTACCTCTGCGACCAGGAACTGCACGTGTATTACCGGAGATAATAGGAAGAGCCGGTTCAACAGATGGAATTATGGGCGGTTCTTTAGGAGAAGCTAGAGGAGTGATAACCGGATAATCACTTGGAGAAGGCGAAAGTGATAACATCGGAGATGTATCAAAGGGTTGAGGTGTACCCAATAAAGGAGAAAGAGGTTGGACAGGGGGAAATAAAGAGGGTACAGTTAAAAATTGAGACTCTAACTGGCGATTAGGGGATTAGGATTATGCTCAGGCAAAATCACCCGAAAGCTGTTTAACAACATTATTAAGTTTTATAAACTGATTTCTCATAGAATTATACATTCTGGAGAAATCAATTTGAATTTCAATGCAGACTGGGCACGACCACCGAAGTCCGCCGCAGTCTTTTTTAAGATTTGCTGATATTTTGTCGTTATCGCGCCCTGTAAGACCTGCACATTTCGCATGTATCATATTCTCACACAACCAGCAACTTACAAATTGCGGTGGTGCAGAATTATCAGCCTGCTTAAAATTGCAAGATTTTTTGCAGCAAGACATACTGCCAACAGGGGTCAATCGATTTCAAATTTAGGTGCGAGAGTGCAAAGAAAGTGCAGACAAACAACGGAAAACGAGAATAGCGCAAGCATACGCTGAAAATAAAAGAAGTTTTACACAAACAATTCTTGTAAGGGACAGCAGGAAAACAAGGTTTGCGTGAGCGTGATTCACAACAAAACCCACACACAAACATTGCAAAGTAAAGAGCCGCATTGAGATAACCAAAACAGTTTATTAAAAAGAATTACGATGCACAACAGAAGGCGCTTTGCACAGCAAAATGAAGCTTTTACAATAAAGCACAATATTGGATAGAAATGCGGAATAAAGGCAATTATTTACGCAAAGAAAAAAAGTTTATACTAAGTATGGTTTTAATAAATCATTATTTTCCTTCTCCAACTCGATATTTCCAACAACCGTTGTGGTGCTGCTTGTACCCTGCTTCGAACAGTTGCGATGATTCTTTGATGTCGCCAGAAAATGGTTCAACAGCAGCTTAAATGTCTGAAAAAATTCTCCGACAAATTGGCGTCATTCGTCTATCGCTCTAATTTCACCATCGAAACTTGCGATCCAAAAGTCTCCGTACCAACTCCGGTTGTCTCTCTCTCTCGCACACGTATTCTTCTATCTGGCTACAACCCGATGGTCCTGGTTTTCTTGTGGTACGCTTATAGTACCGACTGGTGGAGTCTCAACTATGTCCACCGCTGTTGCGTTTGTCTCTTGCCTTTCCGACAAAGCCCAGTTTTTAGCGTCAGCCTCCTCTGCCATTGTCGTCTTCAGTGCCGCTCGTAATTGTTGAATACTCAAATTGTACGTTGTGCACACTAAGTATATTCAACAATTCCTCACACCTGAATTGTAATGTGGCCTCTTATTTGTAGAAATAAATTACTTTATCTCATTATTTGGTCTTATTGCGTTGCTGCTTATTTTAAGTGTTCAAATATGGCCGCTTTTAGTGTGACCAACCTTAATTATTTCAAAATACCAACGATATCCATAACTTAACTTAACATAGATTAGCGATGTTCCTAGGGAAGGACAATATAATAAGTATATATACAATAAGTCACTTACTTTTATAGATGTAATGTGTATTGACATGTCTCCCAGTGGTATAAAAATCATAATACTTTATTTGAAGCAGATAACTTGAAGTACCTATCTAAAGTCTTATCTTAAGGTCTGCAATAGCGCCGCAAAAAGGTGATTTATTTTGGACAGACGAACGGACTAACATTAGACAAAAGAAATTTACTCTGTTAACTTTGTAAACGAGTATAAAAAGTCTTATTATAAAAAAAATTTAAAGTATCAGAAATAGTAGGTTTGGTAGACAATTCAATTTGGCTATTACATAGTCTAATGGATTTTTTGTGTACGGTCTTACTTGTCTACATTACCTGAGGATACAACATCCTTTCCTTCCTTATTTATTTATGTTGATGAACATTTATGTAGGTTGTGGGAGTTGTACATTGGTACATTGATTAAAGTATGTAAATTTTGGTTATAACCTTACATTTATCTTTATCGCTGGCAGCATTAACTTAGATATTTAACAATAACCTTCAAATAATTTTTATTATTCTCGTTCGCGAAATGAAAATACAAATTTTGAAGCCACTGGAAACTTGAAATATATTCTCCTGTATACCTGTAATATTTGTTGGCTACTGTAGGCATGGCAATTTGATTGAATCAATCATTATTTAATTATTTATATAAAATTACCTTTAAATTACAATCTACCAGTGTTGCTACCAGTGCGTTATCTCGTTAATCAATATATCTCCTTCAGTGTTCAAACAGACTTCTTCGGAGCACATGCTGTACTCCTGCACGTGGTACAGCGATAGGACTGAAAACGGAGAGTGCCTAAAACAGGCAACCCGTCGCCGCGAAGTAATACTTGACGGTCATCCATCATGGCACGGGCCAATAGTATCTTCAGAAAATTTTCACACTGGCGAATCCATAAAAAAAGAAAAAAACATATATAAACATATGTAAAAGTATGCCACACGCTGTGAACAGCTGCTGCACTCGGCCCTCACTGTGGAAACTAAATTCGTGAATAACTTCTAAACGAAGGGCATGATCTTATTGACCTTAATGATTCAGTCTCTTAAAGTTTCTAGATCTGAACTTGAAATTGACTTGGTATACACAAACTTAAAAAGTCCAAGTTCAGCTTTCTAGCTTTTGTTGTCTTCGTAATCGACGATTTACGAAATTGACAAAACTTGTTACGCGAGGGTTTGCATCGAAGGGGAAAGTCCCGGCCAGCCAGTACTCTCTTTGCCCGCCGTCACACACAAAACTACGCAAATCTGCACATCACTAAATAGCTGATTCAAACGTAAACAATGGCCAGCGGCAAAACGAGCCACAAATTTAATTAACACAAAATCGGAAATTAATCGGTGACTTTCCGTCCCACCCAATCATAGTTAAAATACCACCACCCTCAAACTTCCAAATGGCTTTTATCTGAATGTAAAGAAGTTTCCTGTGTTAATGGCCCACCCTACTCTGACTGACTTTTATTTTTTAGTTGGTGCGTTGCTCGGGTCGATCATAATTTCTATTGAAAAACCGTTGCATCTATTCACAAGTACACGCAATACAGATGCACACCAAAGTACCCACACACAACTACGTTCACTCTCGATATTGCCGTTTCTTTCTCTGCGCTCTTAAAATGTTAACATGGGGCTGCCACCCGGTTAACAACTATCGATAGTTACACACCCCAGGCAACATCACCCCAAGGATTCCTAGGGACACGAAGACACCGACGGAATCTTTGGGGAGCAATGGAACCTCCATCTTACTTGTTCCCCCAGGTTTCTGGAAAGCGCCCGCACGTTGAAACCCTTTCGAAGTCGCTCAACATGAAGTTGCGACGATAAACCGCGGTATGTATGTGCGATATGAATTGGCAGCCATTACCGAAGTGTGTGAGCTCGGGTGCCCCAAACTTATACAAATCCTGATTGACGATGAGGTCCCCTACGTTAGATGCCGTGGCATAGAGCATTGCCTTCAAAAACACGAATTTGGAAAAATGGTCCACGACGATGAGGATCCATGCCTGTCCTGGATTGGATCGCGGGAACTTTCCCAAAAAGTCCACATATAGTTTTTGGAAGGGTCGTTCGGTCACTATCTCATTTCCCAAGACCACTAGCATGCGGAAGTTCGGCGCCTTGCTTTCCTTGCACGTCGCACACTGACGTACCCAATGTCTGACTTGACTAGTCATGCCGGGCCACTAAAACAGACGGAGCAAGTTTTCTAGTGTCTTGGCGACACCACAACGCTCAGCTGTCTCGTCTATAGGAGCCTTCACTATTCAGCCGGCTGCCAAACAGTTCGGAAGCCACAACTTCCAAACCGTGCCCTCCAATTCATCAACGAGGCGAACAAATTGCATGCGCTTTGAATTCGGTTCTCGTGAAATCCAGTAGATTTTCAGGATCAATCCCTACCAATTCAACACTTCGTAACAAAGTATCGGCTACTACATTTGGACTACCTTTGTGATGTTTTATGTTGTCGTCATATGTTGCCTTGTAGTTGCAATAACCAACGAGCTAGCCTTCCGCTTAGGTCGTTCATGGTCATCAGCCACTTCAAGCTGGAGTTTTCAGTGATGCATGTGAACGGCATTCCGTCTATATAAGGCCTGAACGTTCGGATAGAACTCCTTTTCGGTGATGGAATAATTTCGTTGATGTTTATTCCACTTAGCCGATCCTGTTCTTCAGCATCCTTTTGGAACAGCACCGCTTCTACACCAAACTGTGACGCATCGCATTGCACAAAGAAGGGTTTGGATAAATCAGCATGTACAAGCACCGGGACTGTGGTCAACGCGGCCTTCAGTTTATCTATTGCTTCTACTGCTTCCTTACTAAAAACAAATTTTCCGTTATTAGTCTTGAGCATTTCGGTCAATGTAGCGGCAATAGTCGCAAAACTTCGCATAAAGCGTCGGTACCTGCCAAAAATTAGCGGAATTCTTCCGTGAATGAGGCACTGGAATTCGCTTAATGGCTATAACTCAGTCAAAGTCCATGCACAGCATATAATAAAATATAAATAATAAAAATATAAAGCCGAGGTATTTCAGTGCTTTGATGTAGAATTTTGATTTATGCAATCCGATGGAGAGATTTGCTTCCCTTAAGAACTGCTCTACACATTTTTTTTTTGTGCCGCATTGCACAACCCGAATGACATGCCTCTGAACTGGTATAATGGCCTGCCTGGGACTGTGAAGGCTGTGCAGTGTTTAGTCTTGTTATCTCGACTTGCCAGTAAACGAACATGAAGCCTATGTCAACATGTTGAGTTTGAACGGTTGGGGCCCTCCGACTAAGTCGATGGAATGTTTTTCTGTGTCGGTCGTTTCTAAGCCACTTTGTTCAAAAGACAAAAATTCTCACTTCCCTGCCTCTACCTCGCGCCTTTCCTCCTTAGATAATTCCCATGAATCTGGCTCCTGTTCTAATTCTTTGTCTTCGTCCCTATAGTGTATCATCGACACGGCCAAATAGTTCTTCGACTTGACTTTCAGTTGAGATTAATTTCTGGGAGTCTATATCGGACGGGGCCAGATTATCGAAACATATAGCTGCATTTTGACGGCCAGTTCTTCGACCAATTCCCGACATTCTTTTCCTAGTAGACTAAAACTTGCTCCTGTGTCTAAGAGGCCTTTCATGAGATGATCCCCTATTAAGACCGGAAATACCCGCGAGTCCGTTTGCTCGCCCCTCCTAATTGCTTCCGCGACTTGTTTCCTCACAAGGCGAAGTCTGCGAAAGTGGTCTCGTGCCTTCTTAATACGATGCGTCACCATTCGCATCCCATCCAATCCTATCCAAAAGATTGCGTTTTGGTATGGCACCAAAATTTGACTGCGTTACGGACGTTGTAGTTTGGTGCTGGCACTTTAGATGGAAGTCCACTGTTACTTATAGGCTTATGAACTAGGTCTTTGGGCTCTCGAGATATTGCTGTAGCTACTGGATGAAGGACATCATTCAGAAACTGCATCATGTTCGGCATTTCAGCCTCTCTGATAAGGACTGTCTTTAGGTGGCATTGGTTTGAGCCAACACTGCATTCACTGCCGACTTCTCCGCAGAACCCAATGTATGCGGTAACTACTGAATAGCTTGATGCCCCGCGTCACTAAGTCGTACCGGGATGCGAGGAATAACTAGAGTAGTAAACGTGTGCGACGGAGGTACCTGGTCTGCACCATCACCACCGCTCCACAAGCTATCATCCTAAGGCTACCCATTGGAACGTGTTTGGTGATCATGTTCACCCGAACCTCCTCCATTCGCTATATTAACGATCTACAAAACTTAATATCTAAACCAAAAATCTAATAAAAAAAGCAACTAACACAAAAACAACTAATATATCACTATCAAAAAGAAACAACAACAAAAATTTTGACAATCTAAAAATAAATTTCAAATAGACAAACAATTTTCAATTTAAAAATGTTTACCATTAATTTATCAAAACGAAGAGGGGAGGGATCTACATGTTTTGTTGGAATGCCAACCAACTTAACTACGCTACCCGATACCAAAATGCCGATTCCTTGGTTTGATTGGCGATTGCTCAGATCCCCCTCTAGTGGATGTGGATACTGATTCGCAGCGCTTTCTTAATGATGGTTTTCTTTATGTCCTGGCCAAACTCTGAAATACAACGCAGAGTTAATTTAAATATCCACCTAGGGGATTTCAGACAGACTTGACGATGACCCCGAAAAATAAAACGGTCGATGGTATAACTACACTTCGTAGGGGCGGCGGTGGGCGTTACGAACATTTTTTAGCTGGATCCTCAGAATCTTGCTCCAATATTGAGGCGTTCTAGTGGGTGAGCCGGAATATCAAGGTCGCAATCTTTTGGTGAGATGACCAGCAATCTACATGTAAAGTTTAGTGACGAGCTTTAAAATTGTGTGCATTATACACATGTTACCATTTTGAGTTTCCAAGTACATCGGTTTTAGCGATTTCGGAAGCGAGACGGGGCGCACTTTTTTTTCTGCATTATTTGGGGGCGCTTTCCAATAATAAATATTGCAAATATGGAACATCTAACTCAAAAGCTGTGGCAGATACAGCCATATAAGGCGCGGGCGCTGGGGGGCGAGTCGAGGAAATCAAGTTTTTTGTTTTTTGTAGAGAAGATCACCAGCAATCTAGATACCAAATTTTGTCACTCTAACTTTAATATTGTGGGAAATATTCAACTTTAAATGATTTGCGATTTGAGGTTTATCGACATGTTATGGATTTGCCAGCCTCGCAGTAGGCGTACCACAAAAATCGTAACACTTTGTCTGAAGCAGATAACTACAAGTATGTATGCCAAATTTCAATTCTCTATCTACAAAAGCGCTGAAAAATATTGCGTTCATCCGGACAGTCCGTCATGCTGTCCGGACATTGCACAAAACCAATATATTATTTTCCCTTTGTGAACTAGTATAAAAACCGAACTTAAATATTGCCGCTGCCCAAATAAATTTATAACCTAACCCTACTCTATATCACAGTCTCGTTCACAGCACAGTTTCCACCAGCAAAGTGCATGTTGGCAAATCGCTACCTATTTATAAGTAGCGATGATACAACAGCACCCTTAGTTAAAAAATACATTTAAAAAATATATATCCTGGAGCAATGTACGCGTCGCTCAGATAACCCACGTCAGCCTCCAGATCCTAAATTATGACTACTCTTTCTCGTTGAAATGCACTTCAGAGCATCCCTTAGGCAATTCGCGGATTCAAGGTGATCCAAACGGCAGATAACATATCGCGAGATTTCGTCGCCTCATGTCTTATTTAATTTTGCACCGATGCTGCATAAGCGGACACCGAACAAAATTTTCAATTGTGCGCCATATTGTTACGCGACGGTTTGTCTCAAAGGGGTCCGCGCCGGCCAGTCAGTACTCTCTTTGCACGGGTAGAGCAACCGTGCCCGCCGTCACGAACAATCACACAAAACTACGCAAATCTGCACATCACTACACAGCTGACTCAAACGTTAACAACGGCCATCATCAAAACCAGCAACAAATTGAACTAACAAAAAATTGGTGGCCTTGCTGGGGTTGCCATAGCGTTTCCGCCCAACTTGTGGTGCTAAATAATAGTTGAAATACCACCACTTTCAAACTTCAGACTCCAGATGGCATATATCCGAACAGTAAGAAATTTCCTCTCCCCTCTATCAACAAAGTTTGGTCAGGCATTTCCGATTTGAATTCGAACAATTCATTTTAGTTATTTCTTAAATTTAACCTTTAATAGCGCCTAAATGCAGTAACCCAACCTTATGCTGTATGACAATTGGCAAACTTTCACCATGTCAATGGCGCTCCCTACGCTGAATGACTTCTATTTTACAGCTGCTGCATTGCTATACCCGGGTCGATTATAATTTCTTATGTAAAACCGTTGCATCTACTCACAAATGCATTTATGTTCCGCACCCACACACATAACTACGTTCACTTTCTCGCTTTCGGTATCGCTGTTTCTTCCTCTGTGCTCTTAAAATGTTAACATGAAGCTGCTACCCGGTTAACAACTATCGATAGTTACACACCCCATGCAACAAACTATAAGAGCTATTCAACTTTTCGAATATAGACTCGTCCATAGCACACGCAGATGAATTTTATTTCAAATGATCAACAACTCATATCGTGTTTCTAAAGTCGATAAAAACGTACAGTAACCTAAACATTTTTAATATTATTTCGTGCATTATGAGAGCTAAAGAAACAAAGTATTGGTCGATATAAATATTTTAATATACTATTGCTATTTAATATAAACGATTGCACAAATAATTTTTCTTAGTGAGGCCAAGCGCAGCGGCTGAGAAAAACGCACGGCTCTCGACATAGGTACGAATGAATGCAAGGGGGTGGAAATGTATGTGAAGACAGGGTTTAGGGTATGCCGTACTCGAGGGCTCCCGACTAAAACCGCTTACTTGTTTTTTATAGAATAATATATCTAATAAAAATAAAATTCATTTTTTGTTTTTTCCAGATGGCTATCAGTAAAACGAAATGACAGTGTAGTTAGCATAAGCCATGTCGTTACAAACTTTGAGTTTTTATATGAGCCATTTTATATAACAATCGATAATGCTCCCGTGCACGATGAAAGATTTACTGGTTATGGATTTACAAGAAATTCCCAAGTAAGTATTATAATTGAATAGCACAAGGTGTAATTAAAACAAGTAAGAGTGCTCTAGTCGCAAGTGACCGACAGGGAGATACTCTCACTCTAGCTACGAATTGTTGTTACATACATTTCAACCCACTTGCCTTAATATATATATACACTAAATCAGACATACACATACAAACATACGCCGCTATGTTTTAAGAATTCAATCTAAGCTAGTCATATAATCTTAATAAAATTTTTAGGACTTGAAAATAACATTAAACGTACATACATATGTACACAGCAGAGCACAAGGTTGTTTTGCGTTTTTATTACTCGTTGAAGAGACCAATTTTGGATATATACTTGTAGTTATCTGCTTCAGAAAAAATTTTTAGATTTTTGTGCCACGCTTACTGGGAGATAATCAAATCGATAACATGTTGATACACCTTAATTCGGAAATCGATAAAAGTGGAATTTTTCCCACAATTTGTTTGGTGACCTCCCCCAAAAATTGCGACCTTAATATCCCGGCCGTGGCTATTGAAACAGGCCCAGCGCCCCCGCCTTAAAAAATCGGAAATGGCTATACCTTCCACTGTCTATCGGCTAGAGGCTCCATATTAGGAATATATATTACTGGAAAGCTTCCCCAAACATCAAAGAAAATATGTGTGGCCACGCCCCTTGCCGCCTCCGGAATCGCTAAAATGGATATTCCTGAAAGCTCTAATAGATAACATGTGTATGATTCAGACAACTTTAAAACTGGAGATACCAAACTTAGTCTGTGGATTGCTGGTGACCTCTCCAAAAGATTGTAGGTCTCTTAAGATCGAACCAACAAATTTTGGCCACGCCCATCCTCGCCCATACGAAATGTGAAAATTGTTTATTTATTTCAATGATTAATATCTTTAACGACGCCCAATTAATGTAAATAAATATAAAAAAAACTGAAAAAATTTGATTTTTTTCGACTTTTGCACGAATTTTAAAGTCAAAATATCGCGAAAAATACCGCACAAGAAAACATAATTTTTATAATTAATAATTAATTATTTAATTGTTGTAAAATTAATGATTGAATGATTAATTAATAAATATATTCATTAGCTTTCAGTAATCGTCTCCAGTAATGATCAATAATGCAAGGTCTCTAAAGAAAACCACTGAAAAATCTCAGATTTTCAAAATTTTTTAGAACAAGTCTCACCATAGCCCATAATTTTTAAAGTGGTTTTTCGTCAAATGGGGCCTCATATGTATCAGAAAAAGTAGGTGCGGCATATAATAAAATATGACTTTTACCTAGTGTTATTAGACAATCTTTTGTGTAAGCCAGCGCACTAATTTAGAAGTAGATGTGTATTTGGATAGGAACAACACCGACCAAGCCGGCGAATTAGAACCGAACATAGCGAGAGTGCGCTACCCCGATACCTACTTTACAAAGGACTCTTTATGTCAGTACCTAACACCAGTTGATATAGAGTAATTTAGAGTACAGTCGGTTACACACCTATGGTCTAACATCAAGTATGGAATAGCATGGATCTTTTAAGAGTTTTATAGCAGTCTTACATTTTATACATAAAATCTCATTTATATATCCGTTGTGTACCAAAGATTGATACATAGCTACAGCGCTTTACTTAATAGAAGCATTAAAGATGTGCAATGCTATGTTAGATGTATAACAACATACACACCATCAATTTTAGGGGATATGCACACCATGGAAACATAAGTTCCATAAACATTACATTCTTGAACATGTTAGAACAAATGCCAAGTGTCCGATGTGTGGTACAAATTGCACTGCAATGATAGTAATCTTTTCAAATAATACTTTATTTGCCGAACTTACTTCTAAAACCGCGAAAAAACCGAGTGTAGAAGAATCTTTATAAAATAATAAGGTTACAACAAATCCACCTACAAAATTAGATCAACGATGTAATTAAAAGATACCAGAAGTTTCAAATAACAATATTTGTCACTAAAACTACTTGATATAGAAAATTACGTACAGTCCGTTGTAAATATACAGCAAACTCGACTAGTAGAGTACCTTATTTAACCAAAGCAGTAGAAACTTTTCTATAAACATTTTTTAACTCGCTTTAGTTATCATAATCAGGTACGACAACAGCTTCGAACATTGCGAACATACCTTTGCGAAATAATTTAGTTCACGAGGCACCAGAAGAGTTTATTCGTGAAAATCAGAAATAGAGTCAATCGAAGTAGTTCTGATTCATACATAGCTACTGAGAAACTATACTAAACTGGCGACTTAAATTTGAAGGTACTCGGAATAGTTCAAAAATGCATGAAAAAATTACTAAGCAGAACTTATAAAACGAATACCGACTTTGCCTTTATTTTCAGAAATAGGCTCTTTTATTTACTGTCAAGCCAATGACTGGTATTGGAAATTCCAACCATAACTTTAATTGTAATATATTTTGTTAAGAATTTTTTATGATATATAGGAAAAGATAAGAAATATGAATCTCTTGAGGATTAACAATAGGCTATAGAAGAACTAGTAAACTGGTTAACGAGTAAAGTATCTGAAAGTCAACTTATAAATTCATCCAAAATGCTAAACCCAGTCTGCACCATGAATTGCTTTATTTGAGAATCTCTAATATAACCCAACTTCGCCAAGGGGTACGCAAACATGAACACTTTTACAATTATATCAAATCATTTAAACCAAGACCTTATCGTTCATATGTGAAGGAATAATATAATAACGATACGTTATATGGTGATAATCTTGAGTCAGAAGAAGTATCTCAGGTCCATCGTCTGCTACCTATAACTTCTACATGTTAGAATGTCATCAACAATGTCATAAGTTTGACGATTGCATAGGAGTACGTAAAATATTTTATTTTGGCTGCGTAGCAAAATATACATTTAACGCCGTATGCCCAAAGTGGAATTCGACAGAAAACAGTAAAAAGGATTTGTTAACCAACACCAAATAAACACATCCGAAGAAGGAGAATTTTGTAAGGTTAAGATCGGCAAATACAAGTTAAAACAAATCGATCAGCTATTTGATTTCATACAAGTGCCATTTTTGCTACTCACATGTCACCGACAGCAGGCACTTGCCTGCCTAAGATATGTTGAGCATAGTGGAATTGTGGTATAAGATCACGAAGATCTGTATACAGTGGACACTCACAAAGTACATGTTGCTATGTTTCCGACATGAAACGACACTGCGAACTGGCAAACTTGTTCCTCGAATGCAAGAACGCATTGTGAGAACCGTGCTCAGCCTGGGGAAAACCAAGACAAAGGTTAAAACCAGACACTGGTCGATCTATAACAAACGTCACATCTCGGATAAACCCGTAAGTAATCCGCCCATTCTCACTAGTGTCCCATCTGCAGCAATAGCAGCCGCCTTCCTATCTTGTAGAATAGGGCCTGACGCCTGACCCCTAAGTCTGGGGCGAACAGTACTTGTATCGCCTCCGTAGAGACAGTGCGACACAAGGGCAGACAACATAATAAAATCACTCTCTAGAAAGCCAGCGCTTTCTTTCTTCCAACAACAGTCATAACTACCTTAGACAACAGAGACGATCCACATGCAAAGAATCCATCACGAGGTTCCAAGTAAATGGACCACAGATGGAACCCTGCGGACAGCCACGAAAACCTCCACACACAGTCATTCCGCCGTACAGCACATTCTCGACTGCCAGAGAAATAACTCATCCACAGAGTTGATGCCTGACAATTCAACTTGCTCAACACACTCGCCCAACTCAGGTAGTCGAACGCACGAACGCACTTAAAGTTTATAAGTAAGAGTAAGATACCCCCACGCATCCTACCATACCTTAAACCTTGCCGATTAAACACTTGACCATTCAATCTGTCCCGAAGCCTTTCTACCATAACCCTCTCCAGAACCTTTTCAAGCACTGGAAGGAGACGGATCCCTATAAGAGTCAAGGATTGCACTTGATCATATCAGGCGATTTCAAAAACGCAATCACTTTTGCACACTTCAATTCACTGGGAAAATAACCTTCATCCATACACTATCCGTA
This sequence comes from Drosophila sordidula, assembly GCA_035047465.1. Lineage (NCBI taxonomy): Eukaryota > Metazoa > Arthropoda > Insecta > Diptera > Drosophilidae > Drosophila > Drosophila sordidula. The sequence goes on along the minus strand of JAWNPQ010000031.1, from coordinate 765,816 downwards.
CAAAACACTTATATACTATGGAGTTGATATCCGATACTTTTACATATTTCGTCAGTGAATCCATCCTTATCAGGGAACTTTCTCGACGTTAACTTCGAGAATGCCACCTCCAACTCACTCTCCAGGAGCGGATCAACATTCCTAACCATTGCTGGACCGACCACCACTTAAGGTTCAACGCACGCGTCCACCACTGCAGATGCTTAAGATTTGCCTTCATACTGGTCAACCACCATTTTACACACGTAACTCATCAATAATCTTGCGTTACCGCTTCCCGGACCAGAATTCCATGAAGGAACCAATTCACACCACAAGTACGCCAATTTCTACCCTCAAACTGACACAGTGGGAGTCTGTGTGATAACAATCTCAATCCTATAGTGGTTACTCAAACCAAACCATAGCATCATTCACAAGAGTAGCATCAATATCACAAACAACAACAAATTTATACCGCTCACTGGGTTCGTTGATCACCCGCACATCCTGGGACATTACAAACTAGGCAAGGATCTCGCCACGAGCGTAGTTCGCATACCCAGACGCTTGTTTGGGGATATCTTACTAAGCAACATGGGGGACGATGCTTATGTATTTAAGCCAAGGACGACAGGTAGGCCATTCATCAGTCGCTCCAATGTATGGCTTGAGGGAATCCTCAGCTCACAACACATACTAATTACAACTGCTAACAAACAATTTGCACAATCTGCCACTTAAGCTCACACACACCCCAGTTAGTCAAAGACAGACGAACAGCTCATACACTGCATCTATTGCAGAATAGCTTACAGAGCGTTTAAAGATTTTCCGACATGAGAAAAATTAGCCTGAAATTGAGGCAAACTGGTGGATTTTTAGAAGTAAGGCTTAAAACCCATATGTGGAACGCTAGGAGGATTAAAAAGCTACAGACGTCTTAGTGGCTATGTTTGGATAAGAAAGCTCTTTAGTCGCTTCCAAAAAGTCCTTTGAAAGAACGGATCAGACAAATGCTTTGCCCATATCCGAATACATTTGCTGGGAGCAGTCACGGCTTGCCGCGAATTGACAAAATGCAGCTAAGAACCTTTCAGTGATCCGTTTTGCGGTCGCTTCTTGATTTAAAAAGCTTGAATTACTTAGCTTTTAATGTTGAAAGATCCGCAATATCTATACCCGTGTGTGTGGTCGGGAAAAGGTCGCTCTCGCCATTGGTAGATAACCCATAAGCTGGTCTGAATTGAAAAAGAAGAGACGCGTCATCAACTGGCTGTCTACGCGTAATGACATCAGGTGAGTAAATCGGACCAGGAGGTCTTTAAAATCGCAATTAGGAGGAATAATGATGTGGTGCTGCTCATCGTAGTCTAAAGAATTTGCCGCTCTCACGCTACCACAAGATCGAAGTATACTCTTTAAGTCTATATGGTTGGCATCGAGTATGCTCAATAAGCAGGTCCCGCCTTCTCGTGAGCTTTTCGTTACGGAACTCAGCAAGCTTTAAAAGGGGTGACCAGCCATCTACGTTTAAAATTTTGTAACTTTAGCTCCAAAATTGTGGGAGATATAGCTTTTCGCGATTTCCGGGGGCGGGAGTGGGCGTAGCCGGGAAATTTTTTAACGAATCTTTAAAAAGGGTGACCAGCCTTCTACGTTTAAAATTTGGTGACAAGCTCCAAATTTTTTTTAAAAATCGAAAGAGGGGTGACCAGCCTACGTTTAAAATTTGTTGACTCTAGATTTAAAAATGTGAGATATATGGGCTTTCGCACTTTGAGAGGGCGCGAGAGGGGGGGCGGAGGGGTGGGCGTGGTCGTTAAATGTTTGTAGCCTTATTTAAAGGAGCTGACCACAAATCTACCTTTCAAATTTTGTGGCTCTAGCTCTAAAACTTTGGAAGATATAGCCATTTCCGATTTTTTAAAGCGGTGTGTCTGGGGAGCGTTCTAGTGGGCGTTTCCTGAATATCAAGGTCTCTATCTATTGAGGAGGTTATCAGTAATCTACATACCAAGTTTGGTGTCTCTAGCTCTAGGGGGCTCTAGGGGGCGTGGCCGGGAATTTTTCTGTGATGTTTGGGGGACCTCACCAGTAATATATATTCAAAATTTGGTGACTCTAGCTCTAAACCTGTGGGAGATATAGTCTTTTCCGGTTTTTTAGGGCGGGAGCGAAGGGGGGCGTTCTAGTGGGCGTGGCCACGAAATCAAGGCCGCATTTTCTGGAGGAGATCACCAGCAATCTACATACCAAATTTGGTCACTCTAACTTTAATTTTGTGGCAAATATTCAGCTTTAATCCATTTGCGATTTGAGGACTTTAGACATGTTATCATTTGCGAGCCTTCCCATGGGCGTGGCACAAAAATCTTAACACTTTGTCTGAAGCAGATAACTACAAGTATATATTACAAGTTTCAAGTTTCTATCTTTAAAAACGCCGAAAAATATTGCGTTCGTACGGAAAGACGGACAGACGGACGGACAGCATGACGGACATTTTTTGGAGGAGATCACCAGCAATCGACATACCAAATTTGGTCAATATAACTTTAATTTTGTGGCAAGTATTCAACTTTAATCGATTTTCAATTTGAGGACTTTTGACATGTTATCATTTGCCAGCCTCCCCATGGGCGTGGCACAAAAATCTTAACACTTTGTCTGAAGCAGAAAACTACAAGTATATATTCCAAGTTGCAAGTCTCTATCTTCAATAACGCCGAAAAATATTGCGTTCATACGGAAAGACGGACGGACGGCATGACGGACATTGCACAAAACCAATATACTAGTTTCACTCCGTGAACGAGTATAAAAATTCGATTTTTTTATTATTATCATTTTTTCATCTCACTCCATTTTCTTTATTTACTCCAAATATCGATTTTGGGGCAATATTTTTTAACTTATTTACTATGGATTCTCAATGATTCAGAAAAATAACTTTGCGGCCAAATTGCTAGGAAAATGTAGTTTTTTGAAATAGTAATATAAATCAAATTATTTTGCGCTTTTTAACTTTGAATGTTTTGTACATAAAGTTGCGGCTGTAATATTTACCAACTTGACTATCAAACTGAATTACATTGAGCATCTTCTGATCAATATTATTTTTGAGAATAAAACTATTGCCTTTTCAATTCTTTTCAGGTATACGAAATGTATGTGGCTGGATTTCAATTTATCGTGCTTTCGCCGGTTTTTACTTGCCACTGGGGCCTACAAAGAAAGCAAGCCAGACCTGCTTGGAGGGAACAGCAAAATAATGCAAACCGAAAAAGATTTGATATCTTCAAAAGCGAAATATTTGCACGATATAAAAATGACCCACGTCTTAAATAAAAAAATAAAAAAATGTCAATATTTTCAAAGTATTTAATAAGAGAGCTTAACAGTAAAACCTGTGTAACAATAAAAAAACAATCGGAAAAAAATTTAGCTATAAGAACATCGTGAACCACTAACGATGTTTCCGTTGTTTTTTTGTTTGTTGTTTTGTATATAATTTCCAGAATCTACACAAACTGGATTAAATTTATACATTATATATACATATATAACAAAGTAACAAGAGTTGTTCTTTCTAGTTCAATTCACTGAATGAGTTTAGTAGCTTAATTCCTACTTAACGAGCTAATCTTTCAATCAAGTTATTTCAGTCTCGTTCAGCTGATTACAGTAGGTAACAAAACCCAATTTTTTGTTGTATTGTTTACCAAACCAAGTTTTTCTGATACATATGGGGCTCCACATGACGAAAAACCACTTTAAAAATATTTCTATAGAGATATTTTCATACTCGTTCACGAAGGGAAACTAGTTTTGTGCAATGTCCGTCATTCTGTCCGTCTGGCCATCTGTCCGTATGAATGCAATCTTTTTTGGCGCGATTGAAGATAGAGACTTGAAACTTGGCATATATACTTGTAGTTATCTGCCTCAGACAAAGTGTTAAGATTTTTGTGCCACGCCCATGGGAAGGCTCGCAAATGATAACATGTCTAAAGTCCTCAAATCGCAAATGGATTAAAGCTGAATATTTGCCACAAAATTAAAGTTAGAGTGACCAAATTTGGTATGTAGATTGCTGGTGATCTCCTCCAGAAAATGTCCGTCATGCTGTCCGTCCGTCTGTCCGTCTTTCCGTACGAACGCAATCTTTTTCGGCGCGATTGAAGAAAAAGACTTGAAACTTGGCATATATACTTGTAGTTATCTGCTTCAGACAAAGTGTTAAGATTTTTGTGCCATGCCCACTGACAGGCTGGCAAATCGATAACATCTTGATACACCTCATATCACAAGTCGATTAAAGTTGAATATTTCCCACAATATTAAAGTTAGAGTGACCAAATTTGGTATGCCCCACAGCGCCCCTGCCTTAAATTATCGAAAATGGGTATATCTCCCACAGTTTTAGAGCTAGTCACCAAATTTTGCATATATATTACTGGTAAGGTCCCCCAAACATCACCGAAAAAATGTTCCGGTCACGCCCCCTTCCGCCTCTGTAATCGCTAAAATCGATATATTTGCAGGTTCAAAACGGTAACAAGTGTATAATATACACATTTTTAAAGCTAGAGACACCAAACTTGATAGGTAGATTGCGACCTTCATATTCCGGCCACGCCCGATAGAACGCCTCCCAGTCACTCCACCTTAAATATATATATCTTCCACAGTTTTTGGGTCATATTTGGCTTCTATAATGCTCCCGCAGTCATCACAATTTTTCGGCCACTCTAAAGTCGATGTACCTGAAAGCTCAAAATGGTAACATGTGTATAATTCATACAAATTTAAAGCTAGAGACGCCAAATTTGGTATGTAGATTGTTGGTGACCTCTCGAAGAGATTGCGGTTAGTGGTCACCCCTTTTAAATAAGGGTACAAAAATGTACAGCCCACACCCACCACTGCCCCTTTCTGCCCCCGCAAAGCGCGAAAGCTTATATCTCCCACAGTTTTAAAGCTGGAGTCCCAAAATTATCAAGGTAAGAAAGTTAATTTGGGCTAGTCCACCCCTTTAAAGATGCGTTAAAAAAAATATATTATGGTCTTCCACCGTAATATTTGCTTTCAGTTTACCTGAACAAAGTCCTTGAGATCAACAGATGTAGTATCAGGGGCAAGCCTAGAAACCACGATTTGGTTTTTTGTGGAACACCTACAAGGGTCACATTTGGAACATCAGCTGTAGCTTCTAATGGAGCAATAGCCTTGGATAATTGACCTGTTGATTGGTTGGTTTATTAACGCTAGAAAGTTGATCAGTGTCAACAGGGCTAATAACTTCAGAATCAGAAAAAGGTTCGCGATCAGAAGAAGCAACATCCATAGGAACTATGTTGCTTTGGTCACTTCTAACTTTGATGTGTGGAGAGGAGGGGGATGAAAAATGAATTAATTGTAAATTAGGAGCGGATGTAGTGGGCAGTTCTGCAGGGGCAGAAAGTTCATTTGGGCCAATAGATTACTGTAGTATTCCCCAAAAGGAACGTCGTAGATATTTTAATTTAATGTAGACTGGCACGTCAGTGCCGTTTGACTTTGGTTTTTTGAATGTTTTATTGAATATATTCTTATAGCTAAAACCGCATAGCTGCGCTGCCGGTTACGCCAGCAGCGGAGCGGCTTGATACATATTTTGTCTTATCAGCATAATCAGGAGAGAGAGTGTCTTATGTACTTATTTGTATATATGTATATTTATGCTGCAAGTGGTCAGCGTGTGTCTGCTGACTTTGCGTAGCTCATAAGTGGGCGATCATATTACACGCTCACTTGAAAAGGTTTTGTTTGTGTATTGCAACAATGTGTTGCTCAATTGAAAAGGTTTTGTTTGTGTATTGCAACAATGTGTTTCTGATATATTTATGCTTATTCTATGTTATTTATTGGTACAGTGTACCCTCAATATGTGCGTATACTACATCTCCCTCCTTTTGAAAAATAACGTAACATAGTGGAGTTATTTTACTTAATCTTATTAATGTATAAACAATTTTGAAATTTGAAATTTGATATTTTGAATTAAATGAAATTATATTCATAATGTATTTTAAAATATTTAATTTTTTTTTTGTTTTTTTTTTTTTGTGTTTTTGCCTTATGTAATTTGTTTTAAAAGAAATTTTATTATTTTTTTTTTGTGTTATGAATTAAAAATTTTTAACCTATCTTTATGAACAGTTTGTTTCTTACTCTTATTTCCTGAAATAACTATATTATCATTATCTTCTATTTTTTCGATTCTATAGGGCCCTGTGTATTTAAAATCTAGCTTATGGCCTACTTCATTTCTTAGTAAAACTTTATCTCCTATTGATAGAGTTATATTCCTAGTTTGTAAATCATATAATTCCTTATTTTTCTGTTTATTTAATTCAAGCATATTTCTTGCTCTTTTGTATGCTACTTCTAATCTATACCTACTTTCTTTAGCGTAATCTTCTATGTTATATATAGGTTCTATATTACTTATGCTGTTAAAGTACTTTGGTAGATTGCTAGTCTTACCGAATACTAACTCATATGGACAGTAATTATGTGCCATAGAGGGGGTTGTATTAAAGCAAAAAACAAAATATTGAAGCCATACGTCCCAATCAGTTTTATTCACTGATATATAGGATCGTATATATTCATTAAATGTTCTGTGGCTTCTTTCTATTGTTCCAACATTTTGGTGATGATGTGCAGTTGATGTTATATTCTTTATTTTTAAATATTTGCACAAATCATTTATAATTGAATTTTTATATTCCGTTCCCATGTCCGAAATGAACGTCTTCATTGGACCGTACTTGAGAATAAATGATTCAAATATTGCTGTTGCAACAGTTGCTGCGCTTTTGTTAGCGACAGGTATAGCAACTAAATATTTAGTCAAGTCACATATGAGTGTGACTGCATATTCATTTCCTCTTTCTGACTTGGGTAGTGGACCAATTGTATCCACTATCACTCTGTCAAAAGCCTTTATCGGGGTTTCGGTAATTGTTAATGGGGTCTTAACATGTGTTGTTGTTTTTGATTTTTGGCATTTCTGACATTTCTGGATGTACTCTGTTATATCACGAGTCATACCTTTCCAGTAATAATGTCTTTTGACCTTGGCCAAGGTTTTTGCAATGCCTGTATGACCTCCTTGTATTGGATCATCATGTAATGTAGACAATATAGCTTCTTTCTCTTTAACATTTGTTAATGTGGTCACCGGGTTGAGTAGCGCTACTCTCAATGTATTCAATATTTTATTGCCCATCATTTTGAAATTATCTATTGAAACTTTTTCAAAGATATTTTCCCACGGTGCCATTTTCAGTTGGCTGATTTTTAATATACCGGCTTCTTTTTCGAGCCTTGGAAATAGTTGTCCTAAGTCACTATTTCCATTATTAGTATATAAATCTCCAATATAAATTCTTGCTATAATTTTCTTACCATGTTTAAATAAACATAGCATATCTTTTATATGCAAGGTCACTACTTTACGTACTTCATCATTATTAATGACTTGGTATACGTTGGGCTGAGAAGCTGTCTCGGTGGATTGCCTTGGCATCTCTACTTTATTGTTTTCTGCGCAGAATTTTTGTCTACTTTGATACCTGGTAGTGACTTTCAGGATTTTATTTTGTATGTCTTTTAATTCGGATATTGTTATCCGTGACAATGCGTCGGCTACAAAATTATCTTTGCCTCTTAGATACTCTACTGTAAAGTTATACTCCTCTAATTCAAGTCTCATTCGCGTTAATTTAGAACTAGGGTTTGTCATTGAAAATAAGAATGTTAGTGGTCTATGGTCTGTTTTTACTGTGAAATGAGTTCCGTAAATATAGGGTCTAAATTTGGTGATTGCCCAATGAATAGCTGTTAACTCTTGTTCCGTCGTACTTTTGTTACTTTCTCCTTTAGTAAATGCTTTCGATGCGTAAGCTACTGGAAGTTGAGTTCCATTGTGGGCTTGTGTTAAGACTGCTCCACAGGCTTGCTTACTAGCATCTGTGGTTATAAAAAATTCTTTTGTAAAATCCGGATATTGTAACAGAGTAGGTTTTATTAATTGAGCTTTAAGATATTCAAATGCATTTTGATATTCATCAGTCCATTCAAATGGAACATTCTTTTTATTTAATCTTGTTATATGCCTAGCATAATCGGCAAAATTTTTGATGAATCGTCTGTAGTAATTACAAAATGCAATAAAACGTCTAGCGCTGTCAGAGTCATGTGGGACTGGATAATTTAATATGACATCAAACTTTTTGTTATCAGGTAAGATTCCTTTATCTGTGCATTTATGTCCCAGAAATGTGACTTCATGCATGAAAAATGAGCATTTTTCGGGATGTAACTTCAAGTTGTGTTTCCTACACATGTCAAAAACACTAATTAAATTGTTAAGCATGTGTTTTTCGGAACAACCGATTACTATTAAATCATCCATATAAAGGAAGGCTTGTGATGGTTCAAGTCCAGAGAATGCGATAGTCATCATTCTTTGGAATGAATTTGGCGCTATTTTCAAACCAAATGGCAATCGCGTGAAGCGGTAAGAGCCATTGTTCGTTGAAAAGGACGTTATATCTCTAGAGTTTTCGTCTAGCTCAATCTGATGGAATCCTGACATTATGTCAAGGCAAGAGAAATATTTTGCTCTTCCTAGTTGATCTAATATATCGTCGATCCTAGGAAGTGGGAATTTGTCGGATAGTAATTTTTTATTAATTTGACGATAGTCAACTACTAATCGCCATTTTTTCTTGTCGTTATCTAAGGATTTCTTTGGTACTAATAACAGTGGACTGTTATATTCTGAGGCTGAGGGTTCTACTATTTTATCTTTAATTAATTTATCGACTTGAGCTTGAATTTCGTCTCTTTGACTATTAGGATTTCTATAATTTTTTATGTATACAGGTTCATCATCTTTTAATCTAAGTTTCTGCTTATAAAAATTGTTTGTTGTTATTGATTCGGTATCGAGTCCGAATATGTCTGTATATTTATAACAAAGTTCTTTTAATTGTTTATTAAATAATGTGGGGAAATTTTTAGTTAGCTTAGACATGACATCGTTCGTTCTAGTTTTATTATTTATTTCGGATATATCATAATTTTCCAATGTTTCATAATTTAAATTGTTTACGCTAATCATTTGGTCGGTACTGGTTGTGTTTAATAAACGGACGAATGCATTTGCAGTTGTTACTACTGTGTTTGGTGCATATATACCAGGTTGAATTTCCTGGTTCGGAATTAAAATGCTATCTGCATTTGAAGTTAATTCTATTTTTCGGACAACTTCGGATCTTGCTGGTAACACTATTGTATTGTCACCAGAGGTGTAATTTATGGGAACATAAATCGGATAGTTTAGGTTGTCTGGTCTTATTATGAGTAGATCTTTTGAAGGTGTAAAATCTAGTTGGCAATTATATTTTTTAATGAAATCTATTCCTAAAATTCCATCACACGGTATAGCAAAAGTTGATTCTACTATGTGGAAGTTGTGGGGAATTATATATTTTGCAGTTTGTATTTCTAAGGATGTCAGTCCTTTAGATTGAATTATTCCTTGATTAATTCCTTGGATATTTATTTTGTTGTCAATGTTTATATCATTGAAAATGTCGGAATTATCTTTTAATAAGGATATGTCTGCACCAGTATCTATCAAAAATATTAATGTCTTGCCTGTAGCTACATTTATAAATGTTACAAATATATTTATACTAAGATTAATAGAATGAACCTTTTTGTTGTCTATTGCCGAGTATCTAAGGGCTGTTGTGAGTTTCCCGAAGCATTTTGGGCAATTCTCACATTATTGTTATTGGCATTGTTGTTGTGGCCTCTGTTTGAGTTACCACGGGCTCTAGAGTTTCCTCTATATTGGCCTCTATTTTTATTGTTGTTATAATTATTATAACTATTATTATATCTATTTTGGTAATTTCCACGGTAGTTTCCGCGGTTATACCCTCGAGTAGGTCTATATCTTTGTTGTTGCGCAGCGTATAGGACTGTATTTGGGTGTCCTACTGCGTCTGTGCAGCTATCGACGAACACGGTTGTAATCTCACTCATTGTATTGAAATTTCGTGATTTCATTACAGACCGTACTTCGTCGATTGTGCTATTTGTTATTATGGATTTTACAGCAACTTGTAAACTTAATTCTTCGGCATATTCTTGCGATACACCGTTAGTCATGTGTGCTCTTGTCAATTGTTCAACTTCTTGAATATATTGACTGGCTGTCTTCTGCTTTTGTTGCAGATTGAACAATTTAGCGGATAGGGCTTTGGCGGATTCGCCTTTTATGCCGCTTCTTAGTTTGTCTATGATGGACATTATTGTTTGTTCATTACTTATTAAGTTTCGAACATGTCCTTTGAGTCTAGTCTTTATTAGGCTGACTGCCGTTGTTTCGTGTGTGCCTTTTAGTGAATCCACTAAACTAAGAGCATCAATGAAACTTTGTAGATTTTCAGGCTTTCCACTAAACTCGGGTACGAGTGAAGAGGTTAGCTTAAGAAATTCTACTTGAGACATGGCCATATTTAGAGTTTTTACTTCAGAAATAGACTCTGAATCTGAATCAGATTGTTCGGCCAGTGTGATTACTGCTGGTATTGTAAGGTCGCCTAAATCTTCTTCTTTTGTCTGTTTACCTGAACCGCTTGCGGTTTCAGATTCGCTCACTATTTCTAAGTCTGTGTTAATTTGTTCTTCGACTGATACCGGAGTATTTAAGATCGAAGGTACAGTTATATCTAATGAATATCTTAGTTTAACTGTGTTTAAGTATGATTTTAGTCTATGGAGAAATCTTGATACGTACGACCAATCCTGGCTATTCAACTTTTCCCTATTGTCGTGTATCAAGGAACGAGCTTTATTAAAAAGTGCAACTAGTATTGTTGCGTGTCTGCTTATTGTTTCTTTTGAAATATTCCTATTCTGTGCTAGACACTTGTATGATTTGTCGAAATTCTCTTTTATTTTAATTAATTCGGCATTAATATTTTGCCATTCCATTTTATTCTAAAATAAATTACCAAGGCGTTCAAATACTAGCAAGAAAATTCATATAAAAAAATCTTCAATCAGATATCGAGATTCATTTTATTTTTACTATAGACTCTATATAATTTTTTTTTTTTTTTTTTTAAATTTTGTCCAGATCGTTTGCCTGGCTTTGATATCGCTTTTTGATACATCTATTGTGTAGTTTATACAATTTAAACAATAGATGTCCTATGATTATTATAAAAATAATAGCGATAAGTATTGTTATTAATTTTAGGTCGGTATTACTGACTTCGACTTTATTTATTACATTTGCTGTCGAGTCTACCGATTTTACGTCTACTAAGCCCATTTTATCAAAATCGAATGTTTTACAAATTTTAATGGTTTCTTCTGTTTCTTTGAATTTACTTATTTTATTAGTTTCTATTGACATATATTTTTTTTTTTATTACAATTTTGCAATTTTGTTTTTTTTTGTTTCAACATTTTCTTATTATTTGCATTTTTGTTTTTTTTTTTTTAAAAAAAATTTTTTTTTTTTTTTTTTTTTTTTACATTTTCTTCCTGCCTAGCTTTTTGTGTGGCTTTACAGGCCGCACTCTAATTGGGCATATCTTACTACGCTCAATTTTACAAATAAATGTTTAATAATTAATTTTTTTTTATGCATCGCAGTGCATTTAAAAAAAAAATATTGTTGAGCGTTCTATGAAACGCTGTCGGTTCACTACTCCGGGTCTAGCTTGTAGTATATGGCGCTAGACGGGGCCGGTGCTGGCTGCACAGGCTGTTACTTCTTCTGTGTTGGGGCACCGGTGCTGGCTGCACAGGTGTACTCACAATGCGGTGAGTGTAATGGTCCCTCGCAGTCGGTCGGGCATCTCTTCTCCAGTTTCGGGATTTCTATTGGCTTCGGAGGTTGGGTAATAGTTATTATCTTTCCAATATTTTTAATTGCAGAGTAGGTGGTTGTGTGGCTTGGCTTTTGGTTCTTCTTTTCTGCTAGCAACGATTGTACGTGATTGAGCTCTGCGTGTAATTTTACAGATGTGCTCCACGGTAAATCGTCGCTATTTAGCAGTTTAAATAATTCTGCCCTTCGGGCTCTCAGGCGTTTTGATACGCCGCCTCTTTTGCCACACATACCACTCTACTTACTGCGTTTTATTTCTGTTTTTATGCAGATCCAGGTCCAGATCCTTGGATCACTGTCACGGTCGCCATGTAGTATTCCCCAAAAGGAACGTCGTAGATATTTTTATTTAATGTAGACTGGCACGTCAGTGCCGTTTGACTTTGGTTTGTTGAATGTTTTATTGAATATATTCTTATAGCTAAAACCGCATAGCTGCGCTGCCGGTTACGCCAGCAGCGGAGCGGCTTGATACATATTTTGTCTTATCAGCATAATCAGGAGAGAGAGTGTCTTATGTACTTATTTGTATATATGTATATTTATGCTGCAAGTGGTCAGCGTGTGTCTGCTGACTTTGCGTAGCTCATAAGTGGGCGATCATATTACACGCTCACTTGAAAAGGTTTTGTTTGTGTATTGCAACAATGTGTTGCTCAATTGAAAAGGTTTTGTTTGTGTATTGCAACAATGTGTTTCTGATATATTTATGCTTATTCTATGTTATTTATTGGTACAGTGTACCCTCAATATGTGCGTATACTACATTACCTAAAATTGGATTTTTTACGCCTTGGAGATTCATTCAAAAGCTTCATAGCTTTGAACTCATTATCCAGAACGGAGAAACCGTCGGACAGTTTTTTAAACTGGCTGAAGATATCCCCAAAGCCGCTCTTAGCCTGCCTTCTGAATCCCATCATGTCTCTTTCAACACTTCTGCATGATTCGCAAGTCCACTTTAAACCAGATTTGGACTCAATCAGGTTGATAATGCGGCCGTTGAGACCAGCGCATTTTTCGAGCGACATATATACAGCCAGCAGGAAGCAACACCCACCTTAACGTTTGGACGCATCTGGCAATCTCTTTTGTAACAGATAAGCATTTTAGAAAAATAAATTTAAGGTAAAGAAATAAAACACAAATAAACTGCGTTAAAAAAAAAGAGGAAAATAATAAAAAATAAGCAAACTAGGGTTACTTCGAAATTGATGCTGATGTTTACTTACAAACGATACAAATGTAAAAAACGCAAAGGAACCGACCATGTAAGCGCGGAGAGAGTAGTTAGACCATTTAAGAGCGCGGAATGATAGCCAATATGAGAGCGAAACTGCAAAAACAAAAAGTTAGCAACCAGTAATGCAACTGCACAAGACAACCAGTATGCTTGCGCTGCATTTTGTTGTTTTATTTGAACTCAAATTATGCCAATTTATTTAAAGGGGGTAAGGGTTTCAGCGTTAAAAAAAACACTTTTTTGTGAATTTTTTTTTTTGAAATATGGATTGAGCAATTTTATTCGAGCCTTTTGCACATTATTGAGCATACTTTTGATAATATGGTGTAATTTTTTCATGCAGAAATACTGAAGCATAGGCTGGTAATAGTGCTTCCCCCAGAACGTTTTGGGAAAAAAACAATTCGCGGTGTTCACCATAACTCGGTCGGAAATTATTAGAAAATGGAAAACCAATGAAAATTAGTAAATTATAATCAAATCTTCCCCCGAACGTACTCTAAAATTTGTTTTTCATTTACAAATTTTTGGCGGCCATCTAAAGTGTGTACTGTTATTTGCCACGAAAAATTCAGTCATTTTGTGTGTGGGAAACACCCTTATAGTAAGAAAAAAAAATGTTACTAAGCGTTGGGGGGCGGTATTTTATATGTCGAAAATTTGTAGAAAGTTTGAAATGAATCGGTCAATTGGTTTTTTAATGGTAGTGAACACGGGCTTTGAAAAAGTAGTTTTGAGAAAAACACGTCTAAAGTTTGTGAATTATGAATTATAGCGTTAAGGGCCAGGAGATTAATAAGACAATAACTTTGGGAATATTGCCTCAATCGGCTTAAAATTTTAGGGAGATATTCTTGAAATGTTAAACAATAAGATAAGACAAAAAAAAATCACACTGTTGCTATACTATTTTTAAGCAAAAAAAAAAAACGAAATTACGATGGATTAAATCCTTAAAAATTAAACAAATTCGAGGCGCTAGAATAAAACACGTCCGCTGCGAATGCGAGAGCGAATGTGATAATTTTGGAGCTAGAGTCACCGAATTTTAATGGTTGATGGCTGATCACGCCTTTTAAAGCTCGATAAAAAAATGTCCGGGCACGCCAACTCCTGCCCCCACAAATTGCGAAAATCGATAGCTTCCAAAGTTTAAAGCTAGAGTCACCAAATTTGGCAGTCAGTGCTTGGGTTACTTCCTCTAAAGATCGAGACAAAGAATGTTAGCCACGCCTACCCTAGTAATAATAACTTCTATGTACTGTGAATGATTATTACGCACTGGGTTACATCCGACAGAAACGATCTTAAATGTTGTTATAGGTGAGTTTTTCAACAATATATTTTTGAATTAGGAAAATATTGATTTCTTGTATGGTGTTTTTCAAGATTTTTTGACTTTAAAATTCGGGGAAAGTTTAAAATAAATATTCTTTGTTCGTCACCTATTTATTTACATAAGTGCATTAATTGGGCGTCTTTAAAGATATTAATTATTGAAATCGATGGAGAGACGGCGATATAACAACATTTTTGGTTGTTTGACTTTATAATTAAATTAATATTTTAATGGATCATCAATTAAGATATTATTCATTAAAACTAATGCAGAAACAAAACATGATTTTCTATTTGTTTCTTAAGTTATTACATGTAACTTATTTTAAAGTATTTTAAAAATGCTGCAAGTACCGTGTCTTTCTGCGTACGGTATTAAAATCATAATCTCGTATGAGAAACCACACATAATCGCCCATCATGTTCTGCTTCCACAATCCCTGATAACATCGCTTCATAGATTTTAATTGTTGGAGTCGTTCTCCGTGTTCACCACTGAGCTCAACTAAGTTGTATGGAAAAGAGAAGTGGGAATGGAGGAAATGCATTTTTAGGTACATATTTGTTCCAATTTGTTCATAATTTTTTCTTAATTTTTTTGACGATTCCACTAAAATCCGCCCAGAAAGACTGCAGTGATTTGTCGGAATAACTTCCAGGCTGCTTTTCATCTGATGTCAAAATAAAGAAAAATTCTTTATTTTACAATAGCTTTCGAATCTTTGGTATTATTCCATAGTGACATAAATTAGTTCATAAATTAATGCGATAACAAAAAAAAGCAAAAAAGGCAATTTGGCTGTTACCTAGTGTTATCGGGTTTTTGTCTCAAGTTTTTGAGCATGGCTCAGAAACTATAAACGAGATATGTCAATATGTTATCGTAAAACAGACGCAGCTTAACAATATTTCGGATTTGGGATACCTTCTCCATTCCCACTATATATGAAAAACAGAAATACAATTCAAATACTACAAAATTGTGCTATTGTTTGTACAAAGATTTCAATGCTCTTCCTAAGCCGTAAAAATTTAAATTTAAGATCATTTGCTTAGTTTAGAAGTTATTCACGAATTCAGTTTCCATAGTGAAAGCCAAGCACAGCAGATACTTAATGTTCGCAGTGTGTGGCGTATGTTTGTGTGTGGTTTAAATGTATATAACAGTGTTCAGGGTATGCCCAGGCACCCACAACACATGTACAAACGAAGAAAACGGCAGGCCTACGAAGAACTGGCAACCACAAACCTACTGAAAATCCTCAAATGATCATTGACGAGCATCCGATCTCGAGGACAGAGGATATATTCAACCAAATGAAAGGATGTACTGTATTCGCACGGCCACACGCAGCATTGAATTTCTGGGACACAAGATTGACGCAGAAGGAATAAATAAACAAACTAAGCATACTGAGCCCATCTTAAAAGCACCGACACCAGCGACAATCGAACACGTGCAACTGTTTCTTGGAAAAGTAGCTTACTACTCAAATTTCATACAAATCTCTCAACCAAGGACCCAGAACAAACCACTTGCTTAAAGTCTAAGCCTTACCAATCATTACAGACATTACCGGCATGCATTACTAAAATAAAATAAAAGACTCCGATTTTTTAAGTATTTTCAATTTCACAGTCATTACAAAAACTTGGAAGGAAATTGTGATTGCGGACTACCTCTCTCGATTATCACTTAAAACAAGTTTAGATATTCAAGTTAAAGAGAAACTAGAGAAAATTGGGACGAACTCAATCACTAATACGACATACATATAAATCAGCTTTCAGTTACAACATCGCTAGTTGCACGAGAAACCAGAAAAGACCAGCATTTGGGTAAAATTATGCAAGTACTGGACACCGGCCAATGTTTGACAAGAAAGGGATACAAACCACCAGACTGCAAGTATGAGACATCATCAGCTGCATTACTTTTGGACATGGTGTGGTTATCCTGTCTAAACTTCAAAACCGTCCACTTGTGTATGGTAAAATTGAAGAGCATTGCACGCTCTTTCGTCTACTGGCGAGGAATCGATAAGAACATCGAGAGTACGGCAAGAACATTTGCAAACAAATTGAGTACACGACTTGATTTGTTCAGACCAGAAACCATCAAGGTATATCTGCAAAGCAGTTCTTAAAATACAAGCATAATTGACGCCAATTCGAGATTAAAGATTTAGTATACTACATTTCTGGAAATCCGCGAATAAGTGGATACGAGGAGTGATTGCTAGACATTTGGGCAACTTTCATTATGAAATTCGACATAACAATAAAGTCTATAAAAGACATATCAACCAAATCCGAGGAACAACTTTGAAAGAGGGAGAACAAAAACAAAACGTATAGAAAAGGCATCTAGAAAATATATCTTCCTACACACTAGCACTTATCAGAGGAACTAGAACTGCACCGCCGGCAGATATGATAACAAAGCAGAGACCAAGAGAGTACCGTATGTGAGCAGATGTAACTACCGGCACGCAAACTGACAAGAATTAAAGCTTCAGAACATCGAAAGCTTCACGCCCTCTTGAAAATAATAGTACACTGAACCAATATGTATTCTAGGAGCCGTTATAATTTAAAACACTCCGCAGACACATCTGTTCTCTTTTAATGTTTTCTTAGAATTTAATGATATGCTTAAGACATTATCTAACACTTAAGAACTAGTGATGTGCAAATTGTTACCAGGTACTTAGAGATGAGGGAATAATCTCACAGCTGTGGAGTTATCAGCCTGCTACAGAATTATGGGGCTGGCCAACTTAACGGGGATCATCAACATTTACACCAATGCGACTAGGGCAAAGTGTACGCCGCTCGATTCGAACCCATAAACCCAGAGTGATATTCTCACACACTTAGAAGGAGAAGAAGATTTATGTTTGCCATTAAGTTGATATCGATAACTATAAGCTTATAAGCATAAAGGTTATTGACATTTGCTAATTGCGATCTCTATATTAATTGTATTATAAAATAGCATAGAGAGTACATGTAAAATAACTGGAGTCGAATAAAAATGAACTTAGACATAAAAATATTCTTCATCAGGATAATCAGCCGAGTCGATTTAACCATGTCCTTCTGTCTGTCTGTCCGTCTGTATGAACGCGTCAATTTCGGAGACTGCAAAAGATAGAAAGGTGAACTTGGACAATACCATATGCAGATGACGTTTATATCAAATTATCGACAACTAATCATTATTCTTATTATCAATAATTATCGGTTTTTCATTCGCTTTAAACCGCGGCCTTTCTTTAAAGGGGGTGACCAGCCATCTGCCTTTAAAATTTGGTGACTCTAGCCCTAAAAATTTTCGGGGCATGACCGAAAATTGAAATTGTGGAAATCTTCTGATGTTTGGGGTGCTTTCCAGTAATACATATTCCAAATAGCCATTTCCGATTTTTTTTATACTCGTTCACGAAGTGAACTGTCTGTCCGTCTGACCGTCTGTCCGTCTGTTCGTCTGTCCGTATGAACGCAATATTTTTCGACGCTATTGAAGATAGAGAAACTTGGCATATATACTTCTAGTTATCTGCTTCAGACAAAGTGTTAAGATTTTTGTGCAACGCCCACTGGGAGACTGGCAAATGGATAACATGGCGATACACCTAAAATAGCAAATCTATTAAAGTTGAAGATTTCCCACAATATTAAAGTTAGAGTCAGCAAATTTGGTATGTAGATAGCTGGTGATCTCCCCCAAAAAATCCCTCTGATTTCCCGGCCACGCCCACTAGAACGCCCCCATGCGCCCCCGCCTTAATAAATCGGAAATTGTTATATCTCCCACAGTTTTAAAGCTAGAGTCACCAAATTTTGAATATATATTACTGGTAAGGTCCCCCTAACATCACAGAAAAAATTTCCGGCCACGCCCCTTTCCGCCTCCGTAATCGCTAAAATCGATATATTTGCAAGCTCAAAACGGTAACATGTCTATAATTTACACAATTTTAAAGGTAGAGACACCAGACTTGGTATGCAGATTCCAGGTGACTTCCTCCTCCCCCGCCTTAAAAAATCGGAAATAGCTATATCTTCCAAAGTTTTAGATTCACAAAAAAAAAAACAAAAATTTGCCGCCTACGCCCACCCCAGCCCTCTCCCGCCCTCGCAAAGTACGAAAGCCTATATCTCCCACATTTTTAGATCTAGTCTCCAAATTTTAGACGTAGATGGCTGGTCACCTAATACTCCCGCCCCAGCAAATCGCGAAAAGCTATATCTCTCCCGGTACGCCCACTCCCTCCTACTCCCGCACCCGCAAATCGCAAAAAGCTGTATCTCCCACAATTTTGGAACTAGAGTCACAAACTTTGGCAGACAGTGTTTGGGTGACCTTCTCTTAAGATCGAGCCGAAAAATATTGAACACACTCACCCCCGCCCCTACGAAATATAAAAATTCTATATATTTGGTTTAATCAAGTTGCTTATTTCGGTCGTCGCGCCCGCACTGTTTATTGTTTGTATTGTTGTTGTAAGTACAAATCAGCATCAATCTCAATTTTAACCCTAGTGTGCTTATTTTTTCTTTAACACATTAATTTTTTTATTTTTTTCTTTTTCTCTTTGAGCAAAATATTTTTGTTTTATATTTGTATTTATTCTTTTATAATGTTTGTCTGCTATAAGAAAGATTGCCAGGTGCGTGCAAACGTAAAGATGGGATTTGTTTGCTGCTGGCTGTGTGACAATATGTCGCACGAAAAATGCATTGGCCTCAACGGCCGTATTATCGACCTGATTGAGTTCAAATCAGGTTTAAAGTGGACTTGCGAATCCTGCAGGGATGTTGAAAGAGACATGATGGGATTCATGCGGCAGACAAAGAGGGGCTTTGTGGATATCTTCGGTCAGTTTAAAAAACTGTCCGACGGTTTCTTCGTTCTGGATAATGAGTTCAAAGCTATGAAACTTTTGAACGAATCTTCAAAGCGTAAAAAAGGCAATTTTAGACTGTCAATTGGCCCAAATGAACTTTCTGCCCCTGCCGAAATGACCAAACCAACATAGTTCCCATGGATGTTGCTTCTTCTGATCCCGAACCTTTTTCTGATTCGGTAGCAATTAGCCCTGTTGACACTGATCAACTTTCTGGTGCGGTTAACTAGCAACGAATCAAATGGTCAATTATCCAAAGCTATTGCTCCATTAGAAGCTACAGCGCACAGAGTGCGTCAAGATTGGAGATGCGGCACCTGTCACCATTTCTGCTTGCCCTGGGAATGTTGGTGGGCCCAGCAATTTCGACAGTACTAAGTAATGCTGCCCTCAAGCTCTTCTTAGCTAATGAACTGATTACTATTAGAAATCGAGTGGCTCTCGGCTTCAATAGGAAGTGACTAATTTAGAAATTGGACTTTTGACAATACCTGTGGCCTAGTTGCCATTCGTTGGAAGGAATATAATCTTATGATGACCAGGTCACCCACTTCGCGGTTCCTCATAGGAAATTTTCATTTGATGTGTTTGTGCAGCTCTTTGAGATACAGAGATCCTGTTTATAAACTTTGAGACGCTGCTAGCGTTTGATTATAAATGGAGCGTGGTGAGCCAAAAGCCGGGAAATGGCCAAGACGTAGGGCTGAGGATCAGCATTGTTAAATTTTCTTCAAAGGTGCATTTGACGCTGAATGTGGATTTGTAGAAGAGAGTCTGTAAGCTTTTGGCTCCTGCTTCCGAAAGTCCACCATGTGACGCATCCGGAGGAATAACACGCCATATTAGCGATTGGTTAGGGCCACCATTGTAACTTGTAGGAAGCCTCTGTGGAGAGCATTTGATGCACCTAATGAATGTTCTTCCATTGTCCGATTGTACAATGGATGGACAACCTCACTTCGATACGAAGCGAGGAAATGTCGCCAGTTATGCGCAGCTACGAGTCGGACAGTGAATTGATTTCCGGAAGTTTTAACCCGATCGCATGCTGTTATGACATCATTGCTATCTACAAATAGATTTAAGCGCACGATGGAAATAGAAGAAGAATGTGATCAAAGAGAGTAAGACATCTAAGATCTCAGAACTATTTAGCTCGTTGAATGAATTCTTCGACATTATTTAGGGATTTTCACGGCGTAAGCTAAGGCACGGAGTACTCTGCCAAGATCAGAATAACTTTACGTTGGACCAGCCATTGTAGTATGGACTTTTACAGCACACTGCACTAAATCTGTCGCTGTTGGAGACGTTTTACCATGTTCTATTGGCTAACATCTCTTGGGAAAGAAACCCGCAACTCTGTGAACTAGCTGGATCGGACGTGATTCGATTGACCTCTGAATCACTCTGAACAATATTTGCCACCCTGTTGTCCACGAAAGTGGTGCACGCACATGGAGGCTTGTTCAACCAACCTAGGACAATGGGTGAATCTGCCCAGTAGTAAAACTCATAATCATTGAGTGGCACATAAGGAATGATTACCGTCAGTTTTGTAAGAAGGTCGGCTCCGCACGATTCACGGCGGCGCCTTAAGCGCATTGAGATGCATCACAAAAACCATGTACCTTCGGTGCTTGCTAAATTTTACGCGACGAAGGATTCTAATATGACGAAGATCATCGGACAAGCTGTGTCTTACCTTAACTCCTTTATCCAAATATCTGGCATTATTAATTTTGGTTGCAGGTTTGGTTAATTTGGCTTGGATCACAAAGAGAGCTAGCCAGCCAGCTGGATGAAGTAACTGGAAGATATGTGATATTATGTTAAGCTGATGGTCACAAAGTTTACCCTTTGGTGAATGGTGTGTGTGTTGACAAATATCGGCCGATACATTTTTGTGATGTTGGCATGGAATATTAAATGGTCAATTCATCTTGAGGCACAGGTCATGGATGTAGAATATAATTCAAGCAAATGGCAACAGTGGATTTACTGGTAACGTTAAATACCACACGCACTTAAGAAGTTGTGCTGTCTGTCTGGTTGTGTGCACTTGTATTGGAAATACGCATAAACATAAATTTCGTTTTCACTCGCAACAGTTGGCACAAGTCTCATAGACGATCTATATATGATATATGGCACAGATATGTCATAAATGGCACTGCAATGGATTTGTTTCCGGCACCAAAGTCAGCCAACTAAACGGAAATCAATGTGGGCTGACATCTGAAAAATGTCAATTGCCTGCAATATTTTACTTGGCGAACACACGACAACAACAAGGGGTTGTTGTGAAATTATGAGCCATAACAGCTTGGCATTTTGTTGTTGTTGCCTGGCATATTTGATAGCCATAATAATTTAGCTTAAATCAAATATATTCGCATAATATATCAAAAGACAAATTACGCAGATATAGAAAATTACAGTTCATGTGCCTATTCACAATAAATTAAACAGATACCCTTCATGAGTTCACAGTAATTCATTGGATACATTAACAGAAAAAGATGTTTTGGATAATTATCAAGATTATAATCTGGACAAATCTCGGGATCCTGACTTTTTTACACATTGATTGTGTTAAAAATTAATAAGTCGCTATTATAGCTTATTGTTCCCACAATTATTGCCACGTAAATCAGATTTTTTTATGCCAAATTTTGGTTATATTTTAACCAAAGTATATTTTCTTAATACTAAAATACAATACCATGGAACGGTGAAAATCGGAGCTTACCACCACCATGGCACGTAATATTAGTTGATCGGTGTTACTTGAATTCTTTTATTGAAATCCATCCGCTAATTTAGCTGCTTAATTGAAGTTAATTTAAATTTGGTAAACCTCTCTAACATTAGTAGGAATTGCGATACATTGGTCAGTCCGAGTTTTCGACCACTATATTAAGTATTTCGCGTGTTAATAATTTTTGTGGGTATCTATTCTATTATCTATTCTTTATTAATTTTTTATTATGTTATGCAAGTTTAGTGATATAACTGCTTATAGTAAGGCATTATGTTTTATTCTGGCGAAGACCAAATTAACATCTACTATGTTCACAAAGCATTGGACTAGCAAGATACTTTTATAGCCAAAATAAATTTTTACTGAGCTACTTTTAATATTTATATTGTTGGAGCCAGCAGGTATTTTGTGCTTTTGGATTAAGACCGGAAACACAACCGCAGATTGCAACTGGCGAACGCTAACTACTGGTAGTCCGATTAATGTAATTCTAATTAGATCATAATAATGTGGTGTCAGGCTAGCATTACAGTTTTCAAATGCCAGTAACACACAGTAGAGAGAAGTTCAGCAATTTAGAGCAGCATAATACTGCAGAAGCAATATGCGCCATTTGCTCACAAAACTTGTTAGAAATTCAGGATGTGATTATTACAAAATGTGGACATATTTTTATAAAAACAGACGAGTGTCAACTTTGTCAGACGCTGATCCATGTAAGTGACTTGCAAGCACCAGCGCAAGCAATCAATCAGTCTACACGTAGTAAAGGGGCAATGCCTAAGCAGCATAACACACGCAGTAAGAAAAATTTGGGACAAGTGTCTAATGTATCGGAATCGACAATAAATTTGACCCGAACCCTTGACACACCAGACTTAGCTACTGGAGGTGGAACAATTGAAAAATCAATTCGTAAGGGCAGGCCACCAAAACAGCGCGCCTTTCGTCCTAATCAGGAGATACCAGGGTTCCATACGAATAGATCACAGCTAGTAGGTAACAGGACTCTTAGAACTACTCCGCATGTATAAAATGGATGATAATATTGAACGTAAATTAGCAAGTTTAAGCTTGCAGAGCAATCCCGCGCGTGGTAATTTTCAGACATCCAACGCTAGGCAACATATATCACCAGGCGTAGCTGTTGCATCGCCAAGAAATGAGTTCCAGACGTCAAGCAAGAGTGCAGAAAAAGTGATACAGAGTTGGGGTATTAAGTTCGATGGTTCTCCAAAAGGTCCCACGGTTCAAGAGTTTTTATACCGTATTAAAGCTCTGACAGCTAATAGTCTAAACATTGATTTCTCCCTGTTATGTAAAAATTTGCACATTATATTAATTGGCAAAGCGCGCGATTGGTACTGGAGGTACCGTAAGGAGATTCAGGTTGTGGACTGGGAAGAATTTTGTATGGCCTTTCAAAGCCAATACCACGATAACAAGGACGATGATATGAAATTGGAGGAGCTAGGAAACAGCAATCTGGTGAATCCTTTGATACTTATTATGATGACGTCATGAGAAAAGTAACAAGATTGTCCATTCCTCTACCGGAATATAGAATTATCCTACTTCTGCAGCGAAATCTTGTCGCAGATGTAAGGCAAGAATTATTGTATATGTCAATACAATCAGTGGCACATTTACGACAATTAGTACAGCGACGTGAAAATTTGAAGGGCGAAGATGCTCTTTAGCGGTCGTTTAAAAGTAAGTCAGTAATTTAAAATTATCACTAGCTGATAAACCAGCATCGACAGAGCCTAATGTTGCTCATCCCTCGACGTATAATACCGATCTTGTAAAACCCAAATGTGACAATTTTTATAACGACACGCACCCTAAACTATTCCCGAGTAGGCCATATCACGAGAGGTATAAATTATACTCGTTCTAGAATTTTTGATAGCGCGGTCTCTGCCGTGAAACGTGTATCAAAGCGGCCAACTTTGCGTATACGTAAGTTTTGGCAAAAAATAAAACGGACAAGAAAACTTATAATATCTGCAGTAGTTAATGAATCATCGGATGGTTGTTTATATGCTCCAGTACCTTTTTTCGAATTTACTGAATATGGACAATTAGATACTGGTGCTAATATTGGCTGCATCGGTGCAAATTTAGCAGTAATTAATTGGGATAAATACTCAGGAAAATAAAATCAGCCGTTAAGGCAGCTGATGGGAGAAGTCGTGAAGTATACGGTATAATTTGTGTTGATGTGACGTATAAAGGCAAGCAAGAGCGTCTCACATTTTACAGAATCCCTTCAATTGAAAAGCGAGGTATTGTATGAATTGATTTTTGGAAAGCATTTAAGTTAGCCCCTTGGGCTATTTCTGTTCTGGAAGAGTTACCAAACACCGATGTGTCAAAAATGGTGTCAGAAAATAGGTTTCCCTTAACTTCCGAACAACAAATTCGTCTTGAGCCAATAATAAAGCTTTTTCCAAATTGTTAACAATAGGGCTTGGGTACAATAGCGCGGATGCAGCATAAAATCGATGTTGCAAATGCCGATCCCATCAAACAAAGATTCTATCCAGTTTCCCCTGCTGTGGAAAAACTGATGTTCCAGGAAATAGACCGAATGCTTCCGCTAGTTGTAATTGAGAGATCAAACAGTGCGTGGAGCTCACCAATTCGATTGGTAGTGAAACCAGGAAAGGTTCGCATATGCTTAGATGCCCGCAAAGACCAAGCATAGATGGCATATTCGCTAGACTTCCCAAAGCTAATATTATCTCGAAAATAGACCTTAAAGACGCATTTTGGCAAATCTCACTTACAGAAGATTCGAAAGCTATTACTGCATTTATGGTACCAGGTCGACCACTTTACCAGTTTGCCGTAATGCCTTTTGGCATTTGTAATACGCCCCAAGCAATGTGTCGAATAATAGACGAACTAATTCCCCCTGAGTTGAAATATTGTGTATTTGAAGTGGAGTCAATTCTAGCATGGCCAGTGCCAAAGACTCTAAGACAAGCACGCGGTTTCATGGGCGTAGTGGGTTGGTATAGAATGTTTATTCGAAATTTTTTAGATCTGACATTCCCTATAACTGAACTTCTCTTCCAGAAAAAGAAATTTTCTTAGACTCCAGAGTTACAAGTTGCTTTCGATAAGCTCAAGGTCGTGCTTGTGCAATTGTCTGACGATGGTATTAAACAGCTAATAGCATTTATGTCGGTGAAAATTGAACACTGCACAAAGAAAATATAGTGTCACACAACGTGAACTTTTGGCAGCAGTAGAGGCCATTTAAAAATTTCGATGCTTTATAGAAACGCCAGTTTAGTATGGCTTATGAGACAGCCACATCTGAAAGGTATGGTAACTAGATGGGTAATGCGCCTACAAGTATACAAGTTTACAGTCAGCCACAGGCGAGGCAGAGACAATGTGGTGCCTGATGCGCTCTCAAGAATGTATTCCGAAGAAATGGCGGTCATAGGAGCAGTAGGTCCAGAGGTAGACTTAAATTCACCTTGCTTTGGTGACCCAGATTATGAACAGATAAAAGATAAGATTCGAAAGCACAAATTCGAATATCCAGATCTGAAGCTGATTGACAATTTTGTGTATTTACGAAAGGACCACGATGATGGTACAGAACTATGAAGAAAAACTTGTTGAAAACTTTGGATACCCGTTGGTTTGACAGGTAATGTCATCAAAAGAGCTCTCAATGATGTAGTAGCAGTACACGGCGGTATGGCCAAAACATTGGAATTAATTAGAAGAAACTTTTACTGGCCAGGTATGGTTACTTAAATCCGTAGTTTCTTGCTTGATTGCGATGTTTGCAAATTGTCTACGAATTGTACTTTAAAACCTCCCATGGGTAAACCATCGGTCACCGATCGCGCTTTCCAGCAATTGTACATAGATTTTCTTGGTCCGTATCCACGCAGTAAAAAAGGTTACATCGGGTTGTTGATTGTCTTGGATCATTTATCAAAATATCATTAGCTATGTCCGCTAAGAAAATTTACTGCTAATAACATTCAGATGTATCTGCAATCATATATTTCTTATGTTTGGTGTTTCTGAAATTCTTATCAGTGACAATGGATTACAATTTAAATCGTTAGATTTTAATGCGAGAGTGGCATCTCTTGTTATTAAGCATGTATATACGGCTTTATACTCTGCCCAGTCTAACGCTTCTGAAAGAATTAATCGCTCTATTATAACACATCTGAAGGAGGATCATCGTGAATGGGACGACCACATACAAGGCATAAGCTGTGCATTGCGCAATGCACATCATCAGAGTATAGGTTGTTCACCTTCTTTTCGTTCTTTTTGGTTTCGATATGTCCACACACGGGACTCATTATGATCTTTTGAGAAAGTTCAATCTTTCAGACGAACCTGTGAACGTTCTGAAACGAGATGATCATTGCATCCAGAACTAAAGAAAAATATCGCAAAAGCTGCCGAGCAGAATGCTCATGACGTATTCGTGATGTAGTATTTCGTGAAGTTGACGAAATTTACCGGCGTAACTTTAGCCAGAGTAACTATCCAAAGAATGTAAATGCGAAATTTGATCCACAATGGCTAAAGGCTGGTGTAAGGCAACAATTAGGTAGTAGTTATTATGTACTTGAAGATTTACAGAGTAGATTACTGGGCACTTTTCACGCAAAAGACATTAGACAGTAATTGATTTCAAACTATTCTTCCGAGTCAAGCTCTAGGATTAGTCTGTGGTGTAATGTACTGCAAGCGTAGATTTAACAAGATATTTGAATTCTAACTGCCAACAGCTGTCGGTTAGCCAAGACACAAATCAATGTTCTTATTGGAAGTCAGATAAATGCAAATCAACACTGATAAGTAGATCGGCTGGCATATGACATATTCCAGTGCCATTTAGGGCACAAGTCATAGGTGTCGGGCTCATCTCAATTTCCTGCTCTCGTTCTTCTTTCGTTAGAAACCAGATCGACAAGACGTAGTTTTTTATACATATATATCAATATTTAAAAATTGTTGAGCACGTGTTGCCATAAAATAATCTGGACAAATCTCGGCTTCCTGACTTTTTACACATTGATTGTGTTAAAAATTAAAAAGTCGATATTATAGCTAATTGTACCCACAATTATTGCCACGTAAATCGGATTTTTTTAGGCCATCGCATTTGGCAATGGCCCAAGAGATAGGCTGAGCGCATGGAGCGGGATTTTAAATTTGGAGGGCACGGGATTTCTCCGTGGTCTGAAATTTTCAGTTAATGCAAGATAAAAATTATAATAATAAATAAAACAAAATAAAAAAATAGACAAGTAAGAACGTTGCAGTCGGACGTAACCGACTACGTAATACTCGTTCACAGTACACGGAAATTGTTATTGGTATTTTGAAAAAAATATAGAATTTTTATATTTCGTAGGGGCGGGGTTGGGCGTGGCCAACATTAAGAGAAGGTCACACAAACACTTTCTGCCAAATTTTGTGCCTTTAGCTCCAAAATTGTCGGAGATATAGCTTACCCGATTTGCGGGGGCGGGAGTAGGTGGGAGTGGGCGGGGAAGACCAGCCATCTACGTTTAAAATTTGGTGATCTAGCTCCAATATTGTGGGAGATATAGCTTTTCGCGATTTGCGGGGGCGGGAGTGGGCGGGAAACTTTTTACGAATCGTGAAAGGGGGTGACCAGCCATCTACGTTTAAAATTTGGTGACTCTAGCTGTAAAATTCTGGGAGATATAGGCTTTCGCACTTTGCGGGGGCGGGAGAGGGCGGGGGTGGGCGTAGGCGGTAAATTTTTGTAGCTTTATTTAAAGGAGCTGACCACGAATCTACCTTTCAAATTTGGTGAATCTAGCTCCAAAACTTTGGAAGATATACCCATTTCCGGTTTTTAAAGGCAGGGTATCTGGGGGGCGTTCCAGTGGGCATGGCCGGGATATCAAGGTCGCAATCTTTTGAGGAGGTCACTAGGAATCTACATACCAAGTTTGGTGTCTCTAGCTTTCAAATTGTGTTAATTACACAAGTGTTACCGTTTTGAGCTTGTAAATATATAGATCTTAGCGATTACGGAGGGGGTAAGAGGCGTGGCCGGAAAACTTTTCCTGCGATGTTTGGGGGACCTTACCAGTAAAATATATTCAAAATTTGGTGACTCTAGCTCTAGAACTCTGGGAGATATAGCCATTTCCGGTTTTTTAAGGCGGGGTATCTGGGGGGCGTTCTAGTGGGCGTGGCCGGGAAATCAGGACATTTTTTGGAGGAGATCACCAGCTATCTGCATACCAAATTTGGTGACTCTAACTTTAATATTGTGAGAAATATTCAACTTTAATCGATTTGCGATTTGAGGTATATCAACATGTTATCGATTTGCCAGCCTTCCAGTGGGATAGTATATTGGTTTTGTGCAATGTCCGTCATGCTGTCCGTCCGTCTGTCCGTCTGTCCGTCTGACCGTCTGTCCGTATGAACGCAATATTTTTCGACGCTATTGAAAATAGAGACTTGAAACTTGGCATATATACTTGTAGTTATCTGCTTCAGACACTGGGAGGCTGGCAAATCGATAACATGTCGATACACCTCAAATCGCAAATCGAATAAAGTTGAATATTTCCCACAATATTAAAGTTACAGTCACCAAATTTAGAATGTAGATAGCTGGTCATCTCCTCCTGCCCTGATTTCCCGGCCACGCCCACTAGAACGCCCCCCATCGCCCCCGCCTTAAAAAACCGGAAATAGCTTTATCTCCCAAAGTTTTAGAGCTGGAGTCACCAAATTTCGAAGATATATTACTGGTAAGGTTCCCCAAACATCACAGCAAAATGTTCCGACCACGCCCTTTTCCGCCTCCGTAATCGTTAAAATCGATATATTTGCAAACTCAAAACGGTACCATGTGTATAATTTACACAATTTTAAAGCTAGAGACACGAAACGTGGTATGTAGATTCCTGGTGACCTCCTCAAAAGATTGAGATCTTGATATCCCAGCCACGCCCACTGCAACGCTCCCCAGCACCCCCGCCTTAAAAAATCGGAAATGGGTATATCTTCTAAAGTTTTAGAGCTAGAGTCACCAAATTAAAAAGGTAGATTTGTGGTAATCTCCTTTAAATAAAATCAACCGCCCACGCCCATCCTCGCCCTCTCCCGCCCTCGCAAAGTGCGAAAGCCTATATCTCCCACATTTTTAGATGTAGAGTCACCAAATTTTAAACGTAGATGGCTGGTCACCCCCTTTCACGATTCGTAAAAAAATTTCCCGGCCTCGCCCACTCCCGCCCCCTCAAATCGCGAAAAGCTATATCACCCACAATTTTGGACCTAGAGTCACAAAATTAGGCAGACAGTGTTTGGATGACCTTCTCTTAAGAACAAGCCGAAAAATTTTGGCCACACTCACCCCCGTCCGTACCAAATACAAAAATTCAATACTTTTCCAAAATAACAATAATTACTTCCGTGTACTGTTAACGAGTATTACGCAGTCGGTTACTTCCGACTGCAACGTTTTTACTTGTTTTTTATTTAGCTAAGATCAAGTAATAAAACTATTATCGCGAGTTCCTTGAAAGCGTTTTTTTTTTTGGTCAGCCACGCATGCGTTGCGACAAGGCTTAATAATTAATTGTGCAAACCGCGTTTGTTTTGATAATAAATTTTGTTTACTTTTGGTTTGTTTTTAATCTACAATGTCATAAACGCTAATCTACCTAAACATTTTAGCAATAATAATTATTTTTTTAACAATATATTATTAGAATCATTATTAAAATACCTCGTGCGCGTAATATTACACTATACATCAAAATGCACATATTACTTTATAACTAAACATTGAAATAATTTTGTACAATATTCTGGATTTATAAATTTGAATTTGAACTGATTGTGAGTTTCGAACAATAAATTGTGAATAAATTTGTAATGAATTTCTAAGCGAAATGTTTTTCCTTCGCAGGTAATGTAATTGTTTAAAGGAGGCGAAGCAATTATGTTGAGGATTTTCCATTTTAAACATGTTTGCCAAAGGGAAATCATAGGTAGGGTGGGTCATGAGGCGAGGCTTTAATAACAACATGTAGCTTTATAGGTGCGCTGCTGCTGCCTTTCCTTCTTGGATTCTATTTCTATTCTATTAATTTATATGTAGTGTGGGTGCTGTTGGTACGGCAAGTTAAACAACCCCCCAAATCCCAAGCCGATCCGTTTCCAGCACAAATTCAACCCATACGAATACTAATAGCTGTTGGTTGGGTAAGATCTTGTTGAAGCATAGTTTAAATTTAATAGATGAGAAGTTGCGTCCTTCTTTTTTTAATCTTAAATAAAAACCATAGTTATAAATTGGTGTTCATTACTGGAAGTTCGCTAGTCTCTACTGCTGTCAGCATACCTTTTATCGTGCTCATAGCGCGGTCTACTTGTCCATTGGCAAGAGTTGCACCTGTAGCTATCAAATGTATATTCATGTTATTGGGTGAGCAAATCTCGGAATCCGCTAGTGCTAAAACTTCTTCCCTGATCGGCAATAATACGACTAGGTACCCCAAAGAGCGCTACAGTCGATTTCACAGCCTTAATACAGTTATTTGTGTCTAGATTTAATATGTGATATAGATTAACAACCTTAGTGAATGCGTCTATCTGAATTATCACATATTCCTTTAAATCATTTTTGCCATTCAGTTTACCTAATGTTAATGTCAATGTGCACAGAATGTTATTATATATCGATTTGCGAATGGGATGCATTTTTATTTGCACATTGCCTGACGGGGCTTGGATAATTTGCAGGTTATACAATTTTCTACAAACTTCCTGACATACGTGGGCATATTCTCCAACAAGTAATTCTCATCTGTCCTTGCAATGAACACCTGTCTCTCATCATTACATAACTGGGCTATGCATCCGATATACTTGGATCACGTTGTTGTTGGGCTATTAGCCTATTGTCCGTTATTTTTGCCAAGTCAATTCGGTCTTCAATGACATTGATTGCGACTTTGGGCTGTATAGAAATCGGATTTCGTGGTAAAAAGTCTACTTGCACCATTTGACTTCCCTTTCGGTATTCCAAAATAAAATCAAATGACTGTAAGTACGCCCACCATCGATGTACTCTGGGAGTCAATTCAATTTGCTTTTAAAGCATTGCAATCAGTATAGATGAATATTTTCGACCGTGTAGGTAATGTCGGATGTGCTTCACAGCATTGTACATCGCTGAAGTCTCTAACACAAACGAATCATATTTGGACTCTATAGCCAACATGCACTTACTATAATACTCGACCACTCTACATTTAGCGTCTACTACACGAATCCAGAGTTTTTCGTGGCTAACTGATACAATGGTTTTATCTGCTCTGAAAAACGCGGAACGAACTGGCGGAAGTAACATGCTAAACCTATGAATTGCCTTAATTTCGTAACTAATTTAGGCCAGATTTGGCTTAATTTCACCATCCTTTATGAAAAATTCAAATCCCCATTCCTGTTCGCAGAAAATCACACATAATATTCTAATATTTAATGAAAATCCAGCATCGGACAAGGTTTTTAGCACAATTTCTAACATCTGGAGAGATTCTTTCTTTGAGTTAACAAGAATCACCACGTCATCAATATAGACTATTGCGTATGAGTATGCCAATTCGCCTAATGCACGCACGATCACACGCTGAAACACTGAAGAGGCATTTTTCAGCACAAATGACATAGCTAGAAACTCGAACTGTCCCTCTGGGGTCACAAAGGCCGTTCGCTCTAAAGAGTCGGCATGAATCGGGATTTGATAAAACCCACTAGCAATATCAAAACTGGAAAAATATTTTCCACCACGCACTGGCAACGGATATTTGTCAAACACTGTAATCGCATTTAACTCACGGTAGTCCGCACACAATCTTTCGCTACCATCTTTCTTTTTCAATATCAACACTGGACTGGCAAACTGCGAATTACTTGGACGTATAACATCGGCTTCAATCATATGCCCTGACTAAATCCTTTTCATCTACGCTCAGCCTGTATAGACGACTTTGTACTTTCTTGTTGTTGGCTATTAAATGAATTTCTAAAGCGCCTGTAAATACGCGTCTTTTCGGGATTCCATCTATGAACTTATTTGTGTATTTACTTGATATATCTTTCAAATCAAATACCGCATTGACAACTTTAACTTTGTAAATACTAAATTTATTAGATTCTATCGTGACACCAAAACCAAGCTGCAAGATTTCACGACCAATCATTATATCATGTTTTAAATAATGATCTATTATTACGTGAAATATAATTTCCATATTAAATTGAAAAACCTGCACTGTTACCAAAATCCGCTTACTTAACGCATGTGTCTTTAGTTGTTGCTGTAATTCATTTCGCGTCATTAAATTTGTTGTGAACAATAACCGCTGTAATCTCGTGTCGATATGCGATATATGCTCGTCGTCTTCAACTTTGTTAGCACTACTAACTAACTCACTAGTCGACTTCTATACACGGACAAGCATTCGCTTTCGTTCGGCCATCCGTAGAGAACATTCAGCAAGATGGCAGCTGGCGTTACAATGCCCTCATAACGGTGCATGAACAATTCTTTGGATTGCAACCCGTCAGGTCAGCGAAGAAAATTTGCGATAGCCACTGTGATTCCAATCTCCCAATCAATATCTTGCTGAGTGACATTATTAGTGTACTGTCAAAATCATGTCATTCTTATTCTGAGACTCCAATATCGCCTGCAACACACTGTCAGAATTGTGGCTCTGGTATTCCCATTAATGATGTCGGGGATTGGGTTAGGTGTGTCATCTCACGGGACCATTGCTCATTTCCTTCCATTTTGTTTAACTGTCTAAGCTTAGAGTGCAACGAGTCGCAAGTTGTTTGTCGTCTGTCTTCCAATTATACACTGACTGACGTCTTGTTCTCGCACCAGCTTGACTGCTCGTACCTATTATTTTCCTTACCACCTTCTTTTCGTCTTTCCTTTGACTACAACAATTGCGCCACACTCGGCCGAGGCGATTATCTCGCTCCCGAACCTTGCTCTCGCTTATATCAGTTCTCTGAACTTTAAATTAAGGAACTACTGCCCGTCTTTCATATTCTCTTCTTCAGTCATAGACGTAACATAGCAATGCTAAGTATCTGTCGTACTTAACATATTGTTAGAGTTATTGAATTAACATTCTTGTTTTAAATTAATTTAAATTTAATTCTCACAAATACAAATATTTGTATATATATGGCCAAATACTTCTCGCCAATACAATGACAAGAGCTCTTGTTATGGGTTAAAAGGGCAATAAAAACAAGTTGGCTCGAGGCGGGAGCGCCCGACTAAGGGATACCCTGAACCCTGTGTTTCATACATTTCAGTCACCTTGCTTTGTTATACACACATACATATCACGTGTACACACTCACACGCAGGTTCCACGCTCTGAATAGCTGCTGCGCTTGGCCCCCACTATGGAATCTAAATGCATGTTAACTTCTAAACTGAGAGTATGATCTTAATGAAACTTTTAGTGCTTAAGAAGAACATTGAAATCTGTGTACAAACCAAAGCCCAAGTTCGTAGTATTTGAATTGGGTATCCAATATCCAAAATGCTGCTTACCGGCGTATGCTTCACCCGAACGTATTGAACCAAATTTCTCTAGCTCATATGGTCGCTTAGATAT
Source organism: Drosophila sordidula (assembly GCA_035047465.1). Taxonomy (NCBI): domain Eukaryota; kingdom Metazoa; phylum Arthropoda; class Insecta; order Diptera; family Drosophilidae; genus Drosophila; species Drosophila sordidula. The sequence goes on along the minus strand of JAWNPQ010000031.1, from coordinate 731,909 downwards.
ACTCTGAAAACCAAGTCAAACCGACAATTATCAATAGTAAGAAAACGAGATAAGTTATTGGTGATTTAAAATAATCTTGATCTACGTATGGTACACACGAGCTTCAAAAGTCCAAGTTTAGCTTTCTAGCTTCTGTAGTCTCAGAAATCGACGCGTTCTTACAGACGGACGGACAGACGGTCAGACGGACAGGCAGACATACATGACTAGATCGACTCGGCTAGTGATGCTGATCAAGAAAATATATACTTTGTGGGGTCGGAGATGCCTCCTTCTGTCTGTTACATACATTTGCATAAAACCAGTATACAGCGAAATCTAGGCAGCAATTAGATGTACGAAACAACACCAATGTGTTTGAGCGAATTTTAAATTTTAATATTCTCAAACGAGGCTGCGGAAGCCCGTTAGATCGAAGAATCGTGTTGCCAGATGGCCGATCTTGCTACATCACCACCTTTTTTTTAAGTCAACAATTACATCGTACGTTACAAATTGACGAGTTCCAAATGTATTGCTTTGATTGTGAAACAGATAAATAAAGTTATGTACGACTTTTTGGGCGGTCTTGTGCAAACTTTCGACTTGTAGAAGAAGGGTCGAATGCTCTAGTGCCTTCAAGTCTTTCTTTCCGTACATTTCCCATGATCGGCTCCATAAATTTCGGCTTGGCTCTGAAGTATGTCACACATCGGCTTACCACCTTGGAAAGACATTTTAAACCTCTAATTCGCCAATATTGTAACCGAATTTTGGACAAAAGCGGACGCGGTGAAAGTCAGTTATACATACTACCGTGATTGGATGATGACTAGGCAGGATGACAAGCGATGAGTTGCTTAGCCGACCACCAACGCGAACGAGTCCAAAATCATCTATATATGGTAACAGAGACATTGCTTGATGGCGCTAGATTTCTTAACAGCTCCATGCAATTGTAGCACCTTTATGTCATGCCAAAAATTTGCTAGCTGGACAGCTCGCAGAAGAAATTGAGTGCCGTGGTGCACATCTGCAACTGCAAGATCATGGTATCTTATGTCTTTTATAAATTTAAACATATATGCCAATGTACGCCGTATGCAGGAAAATATTTGCATCCAACAGTAAGATCTTGGTCCGGAGATCTAATCAGCAATACATTTTTTCGTAGTTCAAGAGTGGGTTTATGTGGAAAGCACGCAGCAGGCCAATCGCCGGGATTGCTCTTAATGTACGTTGGCCATGAAACCAAAGCTCAGATTGAGCCACCTCAGAGAGCGCACCTCTAGAAAGTATGTCCGCAGGGTTCAGTGCCGTGGGAACGTGACGCCATTCCATGTTAATGGTTGACTACTGTATGGTAGCCACACGATTGACTACGAATACATTGAACTTGTAGGGCTCATCATTGATCCAGAACAAAGCAACTGTAGATTCACACTAGCAGTAAAATTTTCCTACGAAGATGCCCATTTCCATGATCTCATGCATGAGTTTGGCCAACAGCGATGCACCACATAGTTCTAGCTTTGGAACTGAGAGGGTTTTTAATGGCGCGACTCTGGATTTCGACATTAGGATATGACTTGAAGATGGCTGGCCTCTAGAAACGACATACACGCAAGCTCCATAAGCCTCTCATCGCAAAATCCATGAATTTCTAAATTAGCTCCTGGCAAGAGTACATTTCTAGGAAAAGAGAAGCTGCCAACTAATACATAGCTCCTTCCAAGTCAAGCTTCGTACCAAGGACAAGCTCGCATCCCAACAACAGTTGATCGGAGAGAGGATCAATGGCCTCCGATACTGAATTTCCTCCAGAAATGAAATCATCTACATAGAAATCCTCTTGCAGGGCAATGGAACCAATAGGGATCGATTGCGCGAACAGACGGAAATGAGTCGGCTATTGTACCATATACCATATACAGTATCCAACTTGTAGATCTGCAATTCTTTGTTAGGTGCATCTCGCCATAATATACATTGGAGGTAGCTATCAGGACACATAACTCTAATGCACCGATACATTTTGCAAATATCTCCGGTTAGGGCAACTCGATGTGTGCGAAATCGAATTAATATTTTAATAAATTGTGGTTGTATTACTGGTCCCACCATCAAAATATCATTTTGTGAATAGCCTGAAGAAGTTGCAGCCGAGCCATCAAACATAACGCGAAGCTTTGTTGTCATGCTGTCCTCCATCCTCCAATACACAATGATGCTGAAGAAAATATTTGCAGAAACTAGCCGACTCACAGTTAACAAGAGACATAATATTTAAGTCAGCGTACTCTTTGATAAGGGCTGAATATTGCTCCTTGAGCTGAGGCTGCCGCAACAATTTGCGTTTAAGACTGATAAATCGACGATAGGCTTGGTTATAGGACTCGCCTAACAAATCTTCGTTGAGCTTCAAAGGCAATCGAATGGCATACTCACCAGAAAAGAGACGAGAAAAGTTGTTGACGAAATGCTCTTCGCACAGCAGTTGTTCTTTACTAGCCCTGACCAAAGAGTCATTGCAGCTGTCAATTGACCAAAATCGACGAACCATCTCGTCAATATTGACGTCCGTATAAATAGCCTCATCCTCAGGCGCGCTGCTAGCTGCTAAAAGTGCTATGTTACTTGGCCTTTGAGCTCCGCCGGAAACGACTCAGCCAAGTCGAGTCTTCTGTAAAAGTGGCAATCTTGGCAAGAGCTTAATTTGCCCAACACACAGCACCTCATAAAATAAATCCACCCAGTGAAAAGAACCACACGCTGAGGTTTGTTGAACATAGGGTCTGCTAATTTAATGTTGGAGGGAATATTTCAATCGGCAGTGTTAACAGCAAAGCTAGGCTGGCTATCGGTAATAGTTGGTGCAACAAGAGCAGTAAAGGCGGGAGGAAAATCATAATTCTAGATTGCATGCAAATATCAACTGCGGAGCCTTCTGTAGAGATGATTGTATCTCCAAGACTTGAGACAGTAGCTGAAGTTCGAGTTTTCTTCAGTTGCAGCATTTGAGCAAAATGAGAAGTTACGAGGTGCAGTTGAAAGCCTCCAGTAAGGCTCTGCCATTTTTTTACCAGAAATATAGCGGGGGCTAGGAGCAGAACATCAGACTGAAGACACTCGGCAGCAAAAGATGCGCTGTTTCAGCAGGAGGTTTGTCTTTCAAGGGCACTGGCACAGATTTAGAAGTTTGAGGTGCTAGCAGACCAACTGAATTTTTAACTGCTGACTTCGATGCATCAAAGTGCAGCAGAGTGTGATGCTTTGCGCTGCAAACAGAGCAATGGCTTCCATTGCATGTACATTTTTTACGCAGTTGCAGCAAAGACCAAGTTTCTTCACTTCTTTGTGACGAATGGAGGTCGAAAAATTTCCAAATCGAATAAAGCAGCAGGAATAAATTCCATGGCTACAACCATTACAAAGCAGACAACCATTTGGGTTAGTTTGGGCACCAAAATATGTCTTTCTTTTGGGATTAGTGCTGAAATTAGTTTTTCCGATCTGAGAGTTTGGTATATGATAAGCCATAGCGTGTTGAACATTTTCCAATTTTTGACAGTGCTTATCCAAATATGCGAAAAACTCCTCAGCAGATGGTATTTGGTCCACCGATGTACTCACCTCCAAGCTGGTCTGACTTGCAGCATCCAAGTTCTGCAGCAGTATATGAACAATCATGCAGCCTGTGATTTTCTCCAAATTTCCCAAGCACTGCAATGCTCGCATATGACGGTTAACCTTGCCGAAAATTCCCGAAGTTTTGTGGCAGACGTTGAATTCACTTGCTGGAGCCCAAGAATCTCTTAGATGTGGGCCTGGAATAAAAGCGGTTGCTTTAAATGTCCAGAGATACACGAAAATTAGCACTGGCAATTTCCAATGATCGAACCCAGATAAGCAATTCAACTTTTTAATTTTTCAATACCGGCCAAATCTGGATCCATGGCGATGACCGAGTCGAACATGGATTAAAATCTTAAAAGTTTGTGGGTAATTTAAGTTCAGGCACACGAAGTCTATGTGTCCTTTCATTTGTATTGGTAACAGCTTGCTCCAAGCTGTTATCTTGGCACATAGTTGGCGAGGGCGGCATCTGAGAATTTCGATTTTCCATTTGCACCCTCAGTCGTAAGTTCAGTGTTAGCACCACTACACACACGTCAAAATCATTTCGTTATTCACTGCCAATCTCCGAATATTCCAATTCCTCCACGCCATTCTAGCTAGATTAAACGAATTCACCGTTTACATGTTTCTATTTCCAACCAATTTCAAATAATAAGTATTCGTTACGTTAATTAGTGTATTCGCATTTAAAGAATTTAATTTATGGTAAATATTCTGCTGCTGATCCGAATAAATATTTTTTTTTTTTTTAATTTTTTGTTGTTATTTTTTACATACATTTGGACGTAGATGTACTAACGAGCAGTACATTCAAGTGGCCCAACAATACTAAGCACGGGCTTGTTAACGCGCGGACCCAGGCAAAATGCCACCCACCTCCCGCCCAACGGACCGAAGGGCGCGCCGCATAACGTGCGGTGACGAAGATCGCGAACAAATTGACAGATGACAAAGGACTAAAGTTTTAAGGATAGGAATAGAAGTAGCTTTACTTATTATTCGGAAAAGATTATTATAATTAGAGCATAAGATACGAAAAGGATTATGAATAGAATAGTTACTATGACACATTTCAAGAGATAGCGGTAGAAAATTCCTCGTATTTCTACTCGGAACCGCAAAACTAATTTGGCTGATTAATTCGGAAGAATCAATTTCCCCATTAATTAGTTTGTGTAAGAAGATTATACCAAGCATGGGTCTACGATTAGAAAGCGAGGGAAGATTTATTAGTAAAAGTCAACTATGGTAGGAAGGCATGCGATAATTAGTATTCCAGTTAAGACCCCGGAGGGCAAAAAGCAGAAATTGTTTTTGTACAGATTCAATTCTATCCTGATGAACCTTGTATTGGGGACACCATATACAAGAACCATATTCAAGAATTGGACGAACAAGTGAAGTATATAGAGTTTTAGTAACATAGGGATCGTCAAATTCTTTCGACCAGCGCTTTATGAAACCCAGGACTCCAAAAGCTCGATTTGCAACAGAAGAAATATGCTTGTTAAACTTAAGCTTGGGATCAAGAAGAATACCCAAATCGTTAACGGACTCAATACGCTCAAGGGGCTTACCATTAAGGAAATAATTATTAAAAAATGGCATTCGTCTATAGAAGGACATAAATTTGCACTTACTGTAATTAAGATTTAATAAATTTACTTGACACCAGGTTTTGAAACTGTCAAGGTCGGATTGCAAACTTTGGGCAGCTAGAGAATTGGTAGACGACAGGCAAAGTTTTACGTCATCGGCGTACATCAGTACCCGAGAGTGGTTTATTACAGAAGGAAGGTCATTTATGAATAAGGTGAATAATAACGGACCAAGGTGACTTCCTTGTGGTACTCCGGAAGTAACTTGAACAGGTTTAGAGACAAGACCTTTGAAGTAAACTTGTTGGGTTCTTAAGGATAAATAGTTAGATATCCAGATAATTAAGTTATTTGGAAATCCCAGAAGATGAAGCTTATGCAGTAAAAGCGAATGATTGACAGAGTCAAACGCTTTACTGAAATCAGTGTAAATGACATCGGTTTGCATTTTATTTTGGAATCCTTTAATAACAAAAGACGTGTATTCCAATAAGTTAGTGGTAGTAGATCTATATTTCATAAACCCGTGCTGGCAGGGTGAAATTACAGATCTACAAAGATGTTGTAATTGAAAAGTTATCAACTTCTCGAAAATCTTGGGAATAGCGGCCAGCTTAGAAATACTCTATAGTTTTGAACATTAGACTTGTTTCCTTTTTTAAGGAGAGGAATAATAAATGATTCTTTCCAAATATTAGGAAATGAACTTAACTCCACGGACAAATAAAATAATTTATACAAAGGCTTGGAGAGACCTTCAGCGCAGTATCTAAGCACGCAGCCTGGTACTCCATCAGGTCCCGGTAAAAATACGGACTTGATAACCATTAGCTCTTTTAGTAGTGAACTTTCTGTGATCAAAGGCCCAAAAATGCAGTTAGAAACATTTACATGATAAGGATATGGCATAGCAGGAACATAATTCTGCGAACTATAAGTAGTTTGAAAAAATGTTGCGAATAAATCGGCAATAGCCTGATCTGTGTCAGCAGACGCTTCTTCAAAAAATAGAGTTGATGGTAGTGTTGACGATTTACGCTTCACATTAACAAAGTTATAGAAACTTTTAGGATCCCGCTGGAACTGTATTCTACAACTTTTCAAGTAATCCTTATAACATTGGTTATTGAGGACAGAGAAATTAAATCGAGCAATCAGATATTGAGTGTAAGCCAAGAAAGAGCCAGCTTCCTTGAACTTCTTGTACATCCTTGACTTTCTATTCTTCAAATTGTTTAATTCCCGTGTGAACCAAATGGTTTATAGTAGAATAGAAAATCTCGATTGCACTATCCATGTCCCTACACATGTAAAGCCGAGACCAGTCAGTCTGGAATAAGAGCTAAGTTAGTTTGCTAAAGTCGGTTTTCCGAAATTGGCGAGCTCGCTCTGGACGCTTACTACCAGGGTTTAGTACCCGGGCAGGTAAATCAATCAACACCACTAAAGTGGGGTGATAGGAGATCTAATCAGCAATACATTTTTTCGTAGTTCAAGAGTGGGTTTATGTGGAAAGCACGCAGCAGGCCAATCGCCGGGATTGCTCTTAATGTACGTTGGCCATGAAACCAAAGCTCAGATTGAGCCACCTCAGAGAGCGCACCTCTAGAAAGTATGTCCGCAGGGTTCAGTGCCGTGGGAACGTGACGCCATTCCATGTTAATGGTTGACTACTGTATGGTAGCCACACGATTGACTACGAATACATTGAACTTGTAGGGCTCATCATTGATCCAGAACAAAGCAACTGTAGATTCACACTAGCAGTAAAATTTTCCTACGAAGATGCCCATTTCCATGATCTCATGCATGAGTTTGGCCAACAGCGATGCACCACATAGTTCTAGCTTTGGAACTGAGAGGGTTTTTAATGGCGCGACTCTGGATTTCGACATTAGGATATGACTTGAAGATGGCTGGCCTCTAGAAACGACATACACGCAAGCTCCATAAGCCTCTCATCGCAAAATCCATGAATTTCTAAATTAGCTCCTGGCAAGAGTACATTTCTAGGAAAACAGAAGCTGCCAACTAATACATAGCTCCTTCCAAGTCAAGCTTCGTACCAAGGACAAGCTCGCATCCCAACAACAGTTGATCGGAGAGAGGATCAATGGCCTCCGATACTGAATTTCCTCCAGAAATGAAATCATCTACATAGAAATCCTCTTGCAGGGCAATGGAACCAATAGGGATCGATTGCGCGAACAGACGGAAATGAGTCGGCTATTGTACCATATACCATATACAGTATCCAACTTGTAGATCTGCAATTCTTTGTTAGGTGCATCTCGCCATAATATACATTGGAGGTAGCTATCAGGACACATAACTCTAATGCACCGATACATTTTGCAAATATCTCCGGTTAGGGCAACTCGATGTGTGCGAAATCGAATTAATATTTTAATAAATTGTGGTTGTATTACTGGTCCCACCATCAAAATATCATTTTGTGAATAGCCTGAAGAAGTTGCAGCCGAGCCATCAAACATAACGCGAAGCTTTGTTGTCATGCTGTCCTCCATCCTCCAATACACAATGATGCTGAAGAAAATATTTGCAGAAACTAGCCGACTCACAGTTAACAAGAGACATAATATTTAAGTCAGCGTACTCTTTGATAAAAGCTGAATATTGCTCCTTGAGCTGCGGCTGCCGCAACAATTTGCGTTTAAGACTGATAAATCGACGATAGGCTTGGTTATAGGACTCGCCTAACAAATCTTCGTTGAGCTTCAAAGGCAATCGAATGGCATACTCACCAGAAAAGAGACGAGAAAAGTTGTTGACGAAATGCTCTTCGCACAGCAGTTGTTCTTTACTAGCCCTGACCAAAGAGTCATTGCAGCTGTCAATTGACCAAAATCGACGAACCATCTCGTCAATATTGACGTCCGTATAAATAGCCTCATCCTCAGGCGCGCTGCTAGCTGCTAAAAGTGCTATGTTACTTGGCCTTTGAGCTCCGCCGGAAACGACTCAGCCAAGTCGAGTCTTCTGTAAAAGTGGCAATCTTGGCAAGAGCTTAATTTGCCCAACACACAGCACCTCATAAAATAAATCCACCCAGTGAAAAGAACCACACGCTGAGGTTTGTTGAACATAGGGTCTGCTAATTTAATGTTGGAGGGAATATTTCAATCGGCAGTGTTAACAGCAAAGCTAGGCTGGCTATCGGTAATAGTTGGTGCAACAAGAGCAGTAAAGGCGGGAGGAAAATCATAATTCTAGATTGCATGCAAATATCAACTGCGGAGCCTTCTGTAGAGATGATTGTATCTCCAAGACTTGAGACAGTAGCTGAAGTTCGAGTTTTCTTCAGTTGCAGCATTTGAGCAAAATGAGAAGTTACGAGGTGCAGTTGAAAGCCTCCAGTAAGGCTCTGCCATTTTTTTACCAGAAATATAGCGGGGGCTAGGAGCAGAACATCAGACTGAAGACACTCGGCAGCAAAAGATGCGCTGTTTCAGCAGGAGGTTTGTCTTTCAAGGGCACTGGCACAGATTTAGAAGTTTGAGGTGCTAGCAGACCAACTGAATTTTTAACTGCTGACTTCGATGCATCAAAGTGCAGCAGAGTGTGATGCTTTGCGCTGCAAACAGAGCAATGGCTTCCATTGCATGTACATTTTTTACGCAGTTGCAGCAAAGACCAAGTTTCTTCACTTCTTTGTGACGAATGGAGGTCGAAAAATTTCCAAATCGAATAAAGCAGCAGGAATAAATTCCATGGCTACAACCATTACAAAGCAGACAACCATTTGGGTTAGTTTGGGCACCAAAATATGTCTTTCTTTTGGGATTAGTGCTGAAATTAGTTTTTCCGATCTGAGAGTTTGGTATATGATAAGCCATAGCGTGTTGAACATTTTCCAATTTTTGACAGTGCTTATCCAAATATGCGAAAAACTCCTCAGCAGATGGTATTTGGTCCACCGATGTACTCACCTCCAAGCTGGTCTGACTTGCAGCATCCAAGTTCTGCAGCAGTATATGAACAATCATGCAGCCTGTGATTTTCTCCAAATTTCCCAAGCACTGCAATGCTCGCATATGACGGTTAACCTTGCCGAAAATTCCCGAAGTTTTGTGGCAGACGTTGAATTCACTTGCTGGAGCCCAAGAATCTCTTAGATGTGGGCCTGGAATAAAAGCGGTTGCTTTAAATGTCCAGAGATACACGAAAATTAGCACTGGCAATTTCCAATGATCGAACCCAGATAAGCAATTCAACTTTTTAATTTTTCAATACCGGCCAAATCTGGATCCATGGCGATGACCGAGTCGAACATGGATTAAAATCTTAAAAGTTTGTGGGTAATTTAAGTTCAGGCACACGAAGTCTATGTGTCCTTTCATTTGTATTGGTAACAGCTTGCTCCAAGCTGTTATCTTGGCACATAGTTGGCGAGGGCGGCATCTGAGAATTTCGATTTTCCATTTGCACCCTCAGTCGTAAGTTCAGTGTTAGCACCACTACACACACGTCAAAATCATTTCGTTATTCACTGCCAATCTCCGAATATTCCAATTCCTCCACGCCATTCTAGCTAGATTAAACGAATTCACCGTTTACATGTTTCTATTTCCAACCAATTTCAAATAATAAGTATTCGTTACGTTAATTAGTGTATTCGCATTTAAAGAATTTAATTTATGGTAAATATTCTGCTGCTGATCCGAATAAATATTTTTTTTTTTTTAATTTTTTGTTGTTATTTTTTACATACATTTGGACGTAGATGTACTAACGAGCAGTACATTCAAGTGGCCCAACTATACTAAGCACGGGCTTGTTAACGCGCGGACCCAGGCAAAATGCCACCCACCTCCCGCCCAACGGACCGAAGGGCGCGCCGCATAACGTGCGGTGACGAAGATCGCGAACAAATTGACAGATGACAAAGGACTAAAGTTTTAAGGATAGGAATAGAAGTAGCTTTACTTATTATTCGGAAAAGATTATTATAATTAGAGCATAAGATACGAAAAGGATTATGAATAGAATAGTTACTATGACACATTTCAAGAGATAGCGGTAGAAAATTCCTCGTATTTCTACTCGGAACCGCAAAACTAATTTGGCTGATTAATTCGGAAGAATCAATTTCCCCATTAATTAGTTTGTGTAAGAAGATTATACCAAGCATGGGTCTACGATTAGAAAGCGAGGGAAGATTTATTAGTAAAAGTCAACTATGGTAGGAAGGCATGCGATAATTAGTATTCCAGTTAAGACCCCGGAGGGCAAAAAGCAGAAATTGTTTTTGTACAGATTCAATTCTATCCTGATGAACCTTGTATTGGGGACACCATATACAAGAACCATATTCAAGAATTGGACGAACAAGTGAAGTATATAGAGTTTTAGTAACATAGGGATCGTCAAATTCTTTCGACCAGCGCTTTATGAAACCCAGGACTCCAAAAGCTCGATTTGCAACAGAAGAAATATGCTTGTTAAACTTAAGCTTGGGATCAAGAAGAATACCCAAATCGTTAACGGACTCAATACGCTCAAGGGGCTTACCATTAAGGAAATAATTATTAAAAAATGGCATTCGTCTATAGAAGGACATAAATTTGCACTTACTGTAATTAAGATTTAATAAATTTACTTGACACCAGGTTTTGAAACTGTCAAGGTCGGATTGCAAACTTTGGGCAGCTAGAGAATTGGTAGACGACAGGCAAAGTTTTACGTCATCGGCGTACATCAGTACCCGAGAGTGGTTTATTACAGAAGGAAGGTCATTTATGAATAAGGTGAATAATAACGGACCAAGGTGACTTCCTTGTGGTACTCCGGAAGTAACTTGAACAGGTTTAGAGACAAGACCTTTGAAGTAAACTTTTTGGGTTCTTAAGGATAAATAGTTAGATATCCAGATAATTAAGTTATTTGGAAATCCCAGAAGATGAAGCTTATGCAGTAAAAGCGAATGATTGACAGAGTCAAACGCTTTACTGAAATCAGTGTAAATGACATCGGTTTGCATTTTATTTTGGAATCCTTTAATAACAAAAGACGTGTATTCCAATAAGTTAGTGGTAGTAGATCTATATTTCATAAACCCGTGCTGGCAGGGTGAAATTACAGATCTACAAAGATGTTGTAATTAAAAAGTTATCAACTTCTCGAAAATCTTGGGAATAGCGGCCAGCTTAGAAATACTCTATAGTTTTGAACATTAGACTTGTTTCCTTTTTTAAGGAGAGGAATAATAAATGATTCTTTCCAAATATTAGGAAATGAACTTAACTCCACGGACAAATAAAATAATTTATACAAAGGCTTGGAGAGACCTTCAGCGCAGTATCTAAGCACGCAGCCTGGTACTCCATCAGGTCCCGGTAAAAATACGGACTTGATAACCATTAGCTCTTTTAGTAGTGAACTTTCTGTGATCAAAGGCCCAAAAATGCAGTTAGAAACATTTACATGATAAGGATATGGCATAGCAGGAACATAATTCTGCGAACTATAAGTAGTTTGAAAAAATGTTGCGAATAAATCGGCAATAGCCTGATCTGTGTCAGCAGACGCTTCTTCAAAAAATAGAGTTGATGGTAGTGTTGACGATTTACGCTTCACATTAACAAAGTTATAGAAACTTTTAGGATCCCGCTGGAACTGTATTCTACAACTTTTCAAGTAATCCTTATAACATTGGTTATTGAGGACAGAGAAATTAAATCGAGCAATCAGATATTGAGTGTAAGCCAAGAAAGAGCCAGCTTCCTTGAACTTCTTGTACATCCTTGACTTTCTATTCTTCAAATTGTTTAATTCCCGTGTGAACCAAATGGTTTATAGTAGAATAGAAAATCTCGATTGCACTATCCATGTCCCTACACATGTAAAGCCGAGACCAGTCAGTCTGGAATAAGAGCTAAGTTAGTTTGCTAAAGTCGGTTTTCCGAAATTGGCGAGCTCGCTCTGGACGCTTACTACCAGGGTTTAGTACCCGGGCAGGTAAATCAATCAACACCACTAAAGTGGGGTGATAGGGATCTTCCGGACATGATATAGGCTCAGTACGGGAAACAGACAAGAAAGATTGATCCAAAACAAAAACAAGATCAAGCATTTATTTAAAGCATATATTTAAATTAAGTTGTTGTAAGTTGAAGGCTGTGTGAGTAGACGGCCAACTGAATTAGATGTGTTGCATGGGGGTGTACCTATCGATAGTTGTTAACCTAGTGGCAGCTCCATCTTAATATCTTAAGAGCGCATATCAAAAAGCCGCCATACCGAGAACAAGAGGGTATTGCGTGCTAGCAACACAGAGTTGAAAGTAGGCACTCAGTCAGCAGAGTCGGCGTATTGTGGGACATTGACTCGGTGTCAATAATAACGTTTGCTGATTCGATAGAAAAATTTTAGGTTGAGTTACGGCATTTGGTTAGGCATTATTAACTTTAAGTAAATATTAATGTTAAGTTTGAGAAATAATCCCAATTAAAGGTGTATATTTAAATTGGAGATGCGCGCCTGAGCTTAATTCATGGGGGGAGGGGAACGTATGGTAGTTAAGGTAAATGCCATCTGGACTCTTGAGTTTAATTGTGGCGACCTTTAACAGTTATTGAGCACCACAGTTTGAGCGGCTCCGCTATGGCAAGCCCAGCAAAGCCACCAATTAATGTTCGACTTGATGTCAGTTACCTTTTTTGTTTGTTTTGCCGTTGGCCGTAGTTTACGTTCGAGTCAGCTGTGTAGTGATGTGCAGATGTATGTAGTGTTGTGTGATTGTTCGAAATGGCGGGCATGGCTAGACCCACCCCAACGAAAGTAGTGGCTAGCCGGCGCTGCCCCATTTGAGACAAGCCGTCACGTAACAATATGGCGCCCAAATGAAAATTTTGCCCGGTGTCCGCTAATGCAGCATCGGTGCAAAATTAAATAAAACAAAATAAAACATCTCGCGATACGTTATCTGCCGTTTGGATCACCTTGAATCCGCGACTTGCCTAAGGGATGATCTGAGGTGCATTTCAACGAGAAACATGGATTATCTGAGCCATTTTGTTGTTGTTTTGTGTCATCAAGTCTGCCTGGATGTTCAATTTTTTTGTTGTTTTGTGTCATCAAGTCTGCCTGGATGTTCAATTTTTTTGTTGTTTTGTGTCATCAAGTCTGCCTGGATGTTCAATTTTTTGTTGGTTTGTGTCATCCAGTCTTTCTGGATGTCCGAGTTGTCCCAGGGGAAATTTAAATTGACCCTGCGTTCTAACTCCGAGTCCGGGCAGGACAGGAAGAAAACCTGCATTAAGAAAACGCTGTTGACATAAAAGTAGTAGACATAAAAGATTTCAACAAAACATCCCATCTTTATGTTGATAATTTATTGGTAAAAAGTAACAAACAATTTTCTTTGTTCTTTTGGGAAACTTTTGTCGATTGGCAAGAATATTGGCTTTTGTATGTTTTTGGTGGTGATATAGTAATTGTTTTGGTGTTAGTTATTTTTTGTTGTTGTTTGGATATTAGGTATTGTAGACCTTTAATTTAGATGGCGACTGGAGAATGTTCGCGTGAACATGGTCACTAAACATGTTCCAGAGGGCGGCCTATGGGTGATAGTTTCTGAAGCGAAGGCGATGGTGCAGACCAAGTACCTTCGGCACCACGGTACGACTTAGTGACACGGAGCCACAAGCTTTTCAGCAGTTACCACATACATTGGGTTGCACGGAAGATCGGGTAATCAGTCTTGATATAGAGAACCAATCGTTTGCAAAAGCCATTGTCAGACAGGCATCTCGTCAAAATTATAAAGAAAGGGCTATATGCGATGGATATATTTACTGTCGACCAGTTGCATGACGAAGTTAACGAAGTGGAGGCCGGTTTCGGCAAACGTCACAGCCGGCCGATATATGCTTCCTCGCTACGATATGGGATAGGACAGAAGGCACTGGTCAATGAGTTAGACGTTGAACCCGGAGAAATCATAGAAGAGGTACGCTCTGATCAGAGGAACTGTGGGGAAGGCGGCCATGATTTTCAAGATTGTTCATCTAGGGAGCGCAAGTTATTTTATTTCAAGTGTCGCTGTCCCGGCACTATCTCTCCAAAGTGCCCGGAATGCTCGGGAAACGGTCGGGTGAGCGTGAAGAGGACGCGCGTCTCACGCTCGGATATACATTCCGCACCAGAGCAGAAAAAGCCGAACGGCCAATAGATATAGGTCTCTCCCTGAGGAAAGGTTTAGGAAATATATAGAGGTTAGAAATAAAATATTTAATATTCAACAATTGGATGGGAATGATGCGAATGATGACGCGTGGTATTAAGAAGGCAAGAGACCGCTTTCACAGACGTCGCCTTGTGAAGAAACAAGCCGTAGTACGAGATCACCCCATAAAAGGCCTTTTCAGGAGCGAAAAGAAGATCCATCGATTATCGGTCGGGTCGATCTCCCAATCTCGTATGGAGGGATAAATAAAAACGTGACTTTCTTCATCTGCCCATACTTACAACAGCGTGCATATTTTGGGATTGATTTCTGGAGAACACTTAATCTGACCCCAGCCGTTTAAGACTCTTAGAAATAAATCTCAATGGAAAGCCAGGTCGAGGAACTACTGGCCGTGTCGATGGCACACTATAGAGACGAAGACGAAGAGTTAGACTAGGAGGCGGATTCATGGGAGTTATCTAAAGAGGAAAGGCGCGAGTTAGAGGCAGTAATGCGCGGGGAACGACTGACGTAGACAAAATTCCATCGGCTTAGTCGATGCGGCCCAACCGTTCAAAGACCGACCCTACTCTCTCTTCTAATAGAGGAGAGCAATAGCTCTTGGAATAACCGCAGCACCGTAGTGCGAAGGCCGGGTAAAAACCGTTTCTGCCTCGATGCGCGCAAATTCAATATTTTGACGGTAAAATACGCCTACACATTACCTTGCATTGAAGTCATCCTGTCCAGAATCGATCAGACGCACTATATATCTATACTTGCAGTTCGCTTACTTGCAAGTTGAATTGGATGACTACACAGCCTTCACAGTCCCAGGCAGGCCGTTATACCAGTTCAGAGTCATGCCATTCGGGCTGTGCAATGCGTCACAAAGGCCGCGCTGACCACAGTCCCGGTGCTTATACATGCTGATTTTTCCAAACCCTTCTTTGTTCGTAGCCTTCTGTAGCCTTCTTCTCAACGAAATTATTCTGTCAGCGAAAAGGAGTGCCTAGCGTCTATTCTAGCTATCCGAAAGTTCAGACAGTATATAGAGCGGATGCCCTTCCCATGCATCACTGTCCACGCCAACTTGAAGTGGCTGATGACCATGAAGGACCTAAGCGGAGGCTAGCTCGTTGGTCATTGCAACTACAAGGCTATGACGTCAACATAGAACATCGTTAAGGTAGCCGATATGCTGTAGTGAAGTGTCGAATCGGTAGGGATGGATCCTGAAAATATACTGGGTTTTGCGACCACCAAGTTCAAATCAGCCGAATACCAGGAGTTGCTTGAAGAAGTGCACCAAAACCAGGATAAATAGCCCGATCTTAAAGTTGAGGGAAAATTACTTTTTTAAATTTGCGCCGTAAGTTTTAGTGGCTCGGCATGGCTAAGCAAGGCGGCGATTCGGGGCGCAAGCGGGCTTGGGAAAAAAAATAGTGACCGAACGACCCTTCCAAAAACTATATGTGGACTTTTTGGGAAAGTACTCGCGATCCAATCGAGGCCAGGCTCGTCGTGTATCGTCGTGGACAATTTCTCCAAGTGCGTGTTGTTGAAGGCAATGCGCGATGCCACAGCATTTAACGTGGTGGGCTTCCTCGTCAATTAGGATTTCTATAAGTTTTGGGTACCCGAGGTCACAGACTCAGATAACGGGCGGCAATTCGTATCGCACATGCAGCAGAGGTACCCAATCGTACCGTGTTGTCTGCAAGAGAGGGTGTGTCTTGAGCAAGATCACTGTAAATGGAATCGGTACCTCAACGGGAACGACTTCATTCAGTTTCAGTTTTCGGCTATAATATGTTCCCAAACAGTGCGAATTACAAACTGGCTCGAAAGCTGGGATCCCTGTGTGATCATAAAATAACTTATCTGCATTCAGCAGACAAAATTCACAACATCTGTCAGCGAGTCCAAAGCCAGTTGCACACTGCGTAGGAACGTAGCCACCAGCGTTACGATGCCCGAGCCTGAATATTTCAGACGGAGCCATGTCAGGAGGTCTCTCGTCGTAAGTTCGTGTTGATAAAAAAACTGATATATTCGCGCGAAAGTTTCTGAAAGCCAGGATAGTGCGTCGATTTATAAGCAATTCCTACTTATATTTGTACTACTTATTCTTACTGTATACCCCGCCAAGGATATAAGGTTGTAGGACGGAGTCGTGGTGTGCCTCACGTTGGGGCGCTTACCCGAAACCTGGGGAAACAGGCCGGCTAGGTTGGAGGCAGGCCGCATTAATAAGAACGGATGGAGGTCCCCTTGCTCACCAAAGCTTCAGCTGGTATCTGCGCGTCCCTAGGAATCTTGGGGTGATGTTGCATGAGGGTGTAGCTATCGATAGTTGTTATCGATTTGCCAGCCTCCCAGTGGGCGTGGCACAAAAATCTTAGCACTCTATCTGAAGGAGATAACTACAAGTATATATGCCAAGTTTCAAGTCTCTATCTTCAATAGAAAAATATTGCGTTCATACGGACAGACGGACGGACAGCATGACGGACATTGCACAAAACCAATACACTAGTTTCACTTCGTGAAAGAGTATAAATATCAATTTTATTTAAATTCTCATTCAATCGCAACGGAACTTAATTCAGTTGATTTCAATTGATTGCCATTCAATTTTCCATACTGATAATCTTATGCACTTTATGGTTCCAATGCGCGCGTTTTGATTTCGAATTTTCCGCTGCATTTTTGAAAATTGCTTGCATTTTGAGTTTAGAAACGGTTTTATAGGTCAGTTGTCTGCCAAATGTTGATACGAAGCCAGAGCGACAACACTTGGCCTGATCTCCTTTTTTTTCTTCCTTTTTATGAATATACATGAATACACATATTAATCATGTATTACGTTTACTATGGGTGCAATAAGAAATTTGTTTGAAGTAATTTGTAACATTTTTGATTTAGTCAAAAATGAATCTTATTCAAATAAGTAAAGCTCACCAGCAACAAATATAATTTAATTTAAAATATTTAAATTCAATATGAAATTGAATTTAATAATTGATTATGCTGCATTACATTTTTAAGCTTTACAAATTTTTCATATTAAGTAATTGGCTTAAGGTAAATTTGATAATTTTAGTAAGACAAAATCTTCTTGAACTAATTTGTCTTTTTCATCAGGCTGCATTTATCATTTTAATGACACATAATACTAATGTCTTTTTAAAGATGGACATACATTTTTCAATAAGAACTTCGTTTTCTACTAATACAACCAAAATCAACATTGTGACATTATAATTCAATCAATCAAATTGAATGTAATCAATGTATTCCCGGCACAGCCGAGAGATTTACCGCCTGCACTCTCACTAGGCAGAGAAGCAGAAGCTAGTATTGAGCGAAGTGTATTTGCGACTTCGTACGCCAAAGCCATTGAAGAGAGAGCTCAGGTAACCGAGTCCAATAAAAGCCGCCCACAATATAGGCAGGGAAACAACAACAGGGAAGAACGAGGTCAGGAAAGAAACCCTCATTTTGTCAGTCGTCAGCATAACAATGCTAATCAAGCGAGGTCAATCTCCAGAGCCCATGGAAGTTGATACCTCAGAAAAATTCAGGCAGCAAATAAAGTTTGGGAAACCTCAGACCAACTATGTGCCAGCTCAGAAAAGGCAAAACACCGATCGAATGACAGGCCCAAAGCGTCAGCGCGTCAACAATGTCGTGCAGAACGCCCCGGTCGATCAAGCCAACATCTATGAAAACGCTTCGGCAGCAGTTAACGATATAGAAGACGATAGCGACGATGCATCTGGCAGCGAGACATTTTATTTTTAAGTGAACGCTCCCGGCTACTGGTCATCGAACGTCAGTTGGAAGAACATTAAAAATTGTAATAGACACTGGGGCGGCAAAGAATTATGTAAAGCCCGTAAAGGAGCTAAGGACCACAATTCCTGTCGACCGCCCTTTTACTGTGAGCTCAATACATGACTCCAGTAAAATCCAAAGTAAATGCTTTATGGGAATTTTTTAGCAAGTCTCCCCATTTTTCTACTAAACACGCTCAGTACTTTTGATGCCATAATAGGCTTCGACGTGCTAACGTGAGCAGGAGTGACATTAAATTTACATAACATAGTCATAGTGGTACCAAATTCCGTCAAAAAGGAATTCAAAAAGATGATACTAGAATAAAGGTATTTTCGACCTCCAACGAGGCATTACCCTTTAACACCTCAGTCGTCGCCACTATTCCTACGTTATACCCTCACCTGTGGCAGCAGCAGATTTCGTAAATGACGAAATCAAACAATTGCTGCAAGATGGCATAATTAGGCCATCAAGATCCTTGTACATCAGAACAGGGATTGTCGACAAGAAAGGGACTGACGCCAATGGCAATAAAAACAAACGGCTGGTAATCGATTTTAAGAAACTAAATGAGCGAACTATTGGCGATAGATACCCAATGCCATACATTCCCATGATTCTAGCGAACCTGGGAAAAGCAAAATTTTTCGCTACTCTGGTCTGAAAGTCGGGGTACTATCACATTTATCTAGCGAAACAAGACCGCGAAAAAACGTAATTTTCGGTTAACGGCAGAAAATACGAATTCTGTCGCTTACCCTTCGGCCTGAAAAATGCGGGAAGCATTTTTCAAAGAGCCATAGACGACGTACTTACAGAACAAATTGGGAAAATCTGTTACATCTATGTCGACGACGTAATAATTTTCTCTGAAAATGAAACCGATCATGTTAACCACATCGATACGGTACTAAAATGCCCAAGCAACGCTAACATGAGAGTCTCTCAAGAAAAAACCAAACTTTTCAAGGAAAACATTGAATACTTGGGACTTGTAGTACCTAGGGGCGGGGCAAAAACCGATTCCGAAAAGGTTAGAGCTATAAAGCCAAAGAACTTGTATAGTCTTAGATCATTCCTTGGCTTAGCCAGTTATTACAGAAGGTTTGTTAAAGATTTTGCATCCATTGCAAGACCATTGACAGACATACTGAAGGGCGAAAACGGTTCAGTCAGCAAGCACAGTCCAGAAAGTCCAGAAAGGTTGAATTGAGTTTACCGAAATTCAACGCGACGCGTTTGAACGTCTTCGTAATATTTTTTGCTCGGAAGATGTCATCCTACTGTACCCAGACCAGATCAAACAACCTTTCGACTTAACTACGGATGCGTCCGAAAATGGCATCGGAGCTGTCCTATCTCAAGGAGGCCGGCCAATAACAATGATTTCTAGAACGCCAAAACAATGCGAACTGAACTATGCCACAAACGAAAGGGAACTACTAGCAATTGTATGGGCCCGTGGAAAATTGCAAAATTTTTTGTATGGTACAAAGGAAATAAAAATTTTCACTGACCATCAACCCCTCACTCTCGCAGTTTCGGACAGAAACACAAATGCAAAAATTATGAGGTGGAAAGCATACATTGACGAACCCGACGCCAAAATGTTCTACAAGCCAGGGAAAGAAAACTTCGTAGCAGATGCCATATCATATTATTTTCCCAAAAAAAGTAAACTGGCCAATTGGCCAAAGTCGTCATCTACTGCAAAATTTGTACCAAAGCAAAATATGACAGACATCCAAAAAAACAAGAACTTGGGATAACTCCATTCCCCTTATACGCCGGAGAAATGCTACACATTGATATTTTTTCCAGGAATAAAAAATTTGCGGTCGTGCAACCAGTAGCATCTCGAACAATAATTGACTTGAAAACTCCGATAGTCCAACTGGTAAATTTGTCCATATATTGTGACAACGAAGCCGCATTCAATTCGGAGACCGTAACATCATTACTTAAGAACAATTATGGTATAGATGTCGTAAATGCCCCACCACTTCACAGCACTTCAAACGGTCAAGTGGAACGTTTCCACCAGAAATTGCTAGGTGCTTAAAAATGGAAAGAAAAAAATTTACGACACAATTGAGCCAGTCGTGAGGGCGACGGTAGAATATAACAAAACAGTGCTCTCGGTCACCAACCAAAACCTGATCAAAATTATTCACTCAGCCCCCAACGAATTCCGACAGAAGATAAAGGAAAAGATAGAAAAGGCTCAAATGACCAATATTAATAGATGTAACCCGGCCAGACAGAACAGGGTGTTCGAAGTGGGGCAAAAAGTTTTCCCAAACAACAACAGAAGGCTACGCAACAAACTGACCCCATTATGCTCAGAAGACAGAGTACAAGCAGACCAGGGAACGTCTGTTCTTAAGGGGAGGGTGGTCCACAAAGACAACCTCAAGTAAAGCCTATTTTCAAAAAATTAAATAAATATATTAAGAATATTAAATAAGACATACAAGAGACTTATGTCCAATTTTTATATTACAGGTTCGTGGCCACGATCATATCTATAATAACAATAACAACCGCGCGGATCACCGACTATTCACATTCCAACTACATACACGTAAGAGACGGAAATGCAGTGGTATGGGAACAGCGAGACTACTTAAGAGACTCCAGTAATCTGACAGAAAAATTGTCCGAATTATTCCCTCAATCGCACATGCGAAAGTTACTAGACGTTGACACAGACCACATTAGAAGTCTTTTATCGTTATTAAAAACACACTATAGAATTACCAGAAGTTTCGATTTTCTAGGCACTGCTCTTAAAGTTGTAGCCGGCACCCCAGACGCTTCAGATCTGGAAAAAATTAAAATGTCCGAGTCACAATTAATTGCATCAAATAACAGGCAGGTCAAAATAAATTCAGAGACGCAAAAACAAATAAACCAACTTACAGACACAATTAACAAAATAATTAAAGCGAAAAAGAATAACTGAGTTGACACTCCACATCTGTACGAAGCGTTATTAGCAAGAAAGAGAATGTTAATAATGCTTACAATCACGCTCGCCAAGTCAAACATAGTAAACCCAACAAGTTTCGATCACAACGATTTGAAATCACTAATTGAACAAACTACAGATGTCCCCATAGTTAGTTTATTAGAATCGTCCAACATAAAGGTTCTTCAGTTCGAAAATATAATACACATATTAATCGCATACCCTAGAATTAAGTTTATTTGCAAAAAGGTTATCGTATTTCCGGTATCACACCAACACACCGCTCTACAACTACAAGATGACACCGTGGCCGAATGCGGCGGCGATTGTCTAGCAGTGACAGAATGCTCCACAACAACGAATTCTACATTCTGCAAACTGGCGGGCCACGACACTTGCGCACGAGCCCTGCACGCTGGAGGCACAGCTCTCTATCACTCACAGCCCCGCCATTTAAAACAAATTGTACTGGTAGACGATGGCGTCATAATCGTTAACGAGAGCCCGGCTAAAATCAGTACAGATGGCGGCCCGGAAATATCTACAACCGGCACGCACCTCGTCACCTTTGAACGCTCGGCTACTATCAACAGCACTAAGTATGTGATTCAATGCGAGGCCCTAAAAAAAAACTCCAGGCATAGCGGGATCACCACTTTTGAATATTGTTGGCCACGATCCAGTTTTGAGCATGCCGCTCCTCATAGAATGAACACCGAAAATTTTAACATCATTCAGGAGTTCAAAGTCGAAGTTGCTTCAGCCGGGCCACCTAAGCTCTGGTTTGCAGCCGGCGTAGGACTCAGCCTCGTTTTTAGCGGCTCTCTGCTCCTTTTCCAAATGCTATGGCGAAGACGAGACTCGTAGGAAATACAAAGGGCCATCGACAAATTTTGTACGACCGAGGACGGTCATAATCTTGAGGGGGAGTAGTTAACAAGTAATCCTCGCGCTTACATATTAAGTAACCCTCGTACGCGCTGACAAACAAACACTTGAGTTCAGCGCCCTAGCTGCAGCGGTCAGCGGCGGTAACCAGGTACTCTTGGAATGTCGCAAGAGTTTCGTGCGTTATCGGTTATGCTGAGTCAAGGTGCCGACCATGACTTTGTAGCGTATTATTTAGAGTTAAGGTTTTCATTTTATTGTGTTTATCTTAAATTGCACAATATACAGTATTGAAAATTCAGTTCTGTGTCAGCACCAAGAGAGCGCACAGCTACTTGAAATACATTGCTCCGGCATAGCCGAAAATTAAATAATTTATTTTATTGTTGTGCGACAAGGCCAACGATTGGAAAGCTTACAGCAATCCCAACCTACTCTTCAGGAGCACACTTGCGACAGGAGTATCTAATACCACAGTATCCGCCAGCTAAAGCGACATCCCGAAGACTTGACGGCGTATGCAGGCGTTTGCGTAATTTGCACAATTTTACTCATTTTAAACGGTATATTTTCTTTATAGCTTGTACTCAGAACTAGACTGTGAACCGGTAATTCTGGTAGGCAGATTGATACCGATACTCCAAATTGGAAAGAAAGCGTTAACGTGTCGTTATTACCTAAGGTCAACATTAAATTCCGTGTTGTTTGTTTGGTCCAAATTCTCCCAAGTAGGACTTTCGGATGAAAACGTGGTCAGGTAACCTTCCCAGGTAATACTCCCTATTTAGCGCTCAATAGCCGTACTGGTGCATTAATGTGCAGACCGGTAGCTGCAACAGGTAGTTTCCATCACATCAGGTACCAGTTGTAGTTAGGGATAGTGGCTGATTTTTCGGTCACCGGCCGATACTAGTAGATAGGAGACTAGCGCTTGAGTAAAAGTAGGCCATCTACATGCAAGCCTCCTCGGCGAAAAGCAGAAAAACAAAACCACTGCCATCTGTTCGCGAACACCCTCAGTAAGGCCGAGCTCTCCGCCAATGCGGGCTGATCCGAACCAAGTTTGCGCACATAACGCATGTGGATGTTTGACCCAAAGAAACCTGCTGAAATAATAATAACTCAGCCGTCACACCATTGATTTCAATGATTAAATGACGCCCAATTGATGCAGCTATATAAATAAATGGGTGACGAAAAAAATATAATTATTTTTTGACTTTTCCCCCGAATGTTCACAAAATTGAGGCTTCTGTCAAGGGTAACGCCCAGGTATATGAACCCGCCTGTTTCAACAGGCTTTCCCTGTTGGGGAAATATGCCGGTGCTGAAGTCCTTGCGTAATGTGTGGATCACTGTGGCGCAGTTTTCCGGGATAACTAAAATGAGCGGATAACATCCGCTCGGATGTACGTGGTTTGGAAGCGTCTAGAAGCTGGGAGTTCAGCATGCCTTTAATTTTGGAGAGTCTGCCAAGTCTATCCTTACAATTAAGTTCATTGGCAACTTCGTGGGGAGCGGGATAAAATAAACAAAACTAATTTCGACTGGATTTGTGGTAGCAGGTAAAGGTAGGTAATCTGAGTTCATAGGAGAGGGGCGCAGGCTTAGTAAAGACGAAATAAGCAAAGAAGGGTGGAGGGCGAAGGATCATAGTTAGCAGCCCACAACAAAAATGGCATCGCTTGCGCTAGGAGACGCGCCTGTAACCAGAATATTTGCTTGTCAGAGTAGCATAGTAAAAAAATCAAATGGTCAATAATCCACGTCGATGTGACATGCTCATGCAAAAATTTCACATTCGCACAGAAACTTTAGCTGCGACGTCGCGTGTTGAAAAGAAGTTACAACCTTTAGATTTTCATGCATATTAAAAGTCCGCATGAACTCATACCTATTGGATTGGCACGACAATGTGTGTATTGTTTTATCGCGTCTATATATAAACATCGCTATTTATGCAAGTATTATATAAACTGTTGACACACAACTTATTTAAAATATTAGGCCCAAATGAGTAGACAATTGGGCGTTGCGCTTGCATTTTATGTTTGCCACCTGGCTGGTGAGACTGAAGTTTTTTGAGTCAAAGCTTGTGATCTGAAATACCGCTCTTTATTCCCATTACTTTATGGCTGGATATCAAGGTATACAGCCACTACAGAATAAAACTTACCATGTCTTCGTCGAACGGTTTGTGTAAGAGCAGATTGATTGACCGATTGTCACAGTCATCCTCACCGGGGGCTTTGTTTTTTTTAAGCACCTTCATTTCCTGCTTCACCTCGAGGAAAGTGATGAAGCCACGGGGCGGCGCATTTGGCCTCAAGAATCTGTGCGACTCGCTGCATCCTACCTTGCGATACAGTCTCAAACGGCTTGAAACGCTCGTCTAAGTTGCTGGTGAAGGTTTCGGCTCTATCCTTTGGTGATCTGGCCCAGTTGCCATCTGGGTGGTGAACGAGAAATTTTGGTGCAGCTTGTCTTGTAACGCCTAGTAAGTTTTTGGAGCGCAAACTTGGAGCTCTTGTCTGCCGTTACTTCCTCCAGAATGTTTTTCTTTTTTCGGCAACTCCTTCCTGACCCTGTTGGCGATATGGCTTTACAAATTTTTCATATTAAGTAATTGGCTTAAGGTAAATTTGATAATTTTAATAAGACAAAATCTTCTTGAACTAATTCACAATAAGTTGTCTTTTTTATCAGGCTGCATTTATCATTTTAATGACAAATAATACTAATGTCTTTTTAAAGATGAACATACAACATACTACATACTAACACAACCAAAATCAACATTGTGACATTATAATTCAATCAATCACATTGAATGTAATCAATGTATTCACAGCGGAGAGATTTACCGCCTGCACTCTCACTAGGCAGAGAAGCAGAAGCTAGTATTGAGCGAAGCGTATTTGCGACTTCGTACGCCAAAGACATTGAAGAGAAAGCTCAGGTAACCGAGTCCAATAAAAGCCGCCCACAATATAGGCAGGGAAACAACAACAGGGAAGAACGAGGTCAGGAAAGAAACCCTCATTTTGTCAGTCGTCAGCATAACAATGCTAATCAAGCGAGGTCAATCTCCAGATCCCATGGAAGTTGATACCTCAGAAAAATTCAGGCAGCAAATAAAGTTTGGGAAACCTCAGACCAACTATGTGCCAGCTCAGAAAAGGCAAAACACCGATCGAATGACAGGCCCAAACGTCAGCGCGTCAACAATGTCGTGCAGAACGCCCCGGTCGATCAAGCCAACATCTATGAAAACGCTTCGGCAGCAGTTAACGATATGCTGTGCCTGTGCTGCCGCTGCAGCTGCGTTTAACCCATAATTTCGTGCAAAATTTCCAAATTATATTTTTAGTTGCCATTATGCCGGAGCCATGTTAACGTAATTGCTGTGCATCCACTAAGCCGAAAAAACTTCCGGCAGCAGCACGAATTGCCAAAACCAAAAAAAAAACCAAGAAAAAAAAGCAACCAGAAACTGCAAGCTGCATTTTGACGGCGTTTTGGCATTCACAATGACACCATTCGATGACTTCGTTTATTTAATAAATCACGTGCTGCTTGGCGAAGAGCCGACCATCGAGGATTTTATACTGCTGGTGGGCACAGTGGTGGCCTTTATAGCGTTCATACTCTGGTGCTGCTTTCCCATCCAGCCAAAGGTTTGTATACGCATACCCGCAAAAAGACGCTGAAACACACACACATAAACACATACGCACGCACACACACACTCACAAACACACACGCACACACTCTAACATGAGCCCGGCCAGCATCGCCAATTCACGTGCAAGATCATCCAGACTCACATCAAGGCATTCGACGCAGCCACCAACACCGAGGACAAGGCCACTGTTGCAACAGCAGTTGCGACCAGCAGCAACAGCACCATCAGCATCAATGGCGGCTCCAGTTTTGCCAGCAATACGCAGTACAATGGCGGCAGTTATAGCAAAAACGGCACCGTTGCCATGCACAACTATTATGTAAAAAACGGACACCACTGTTTCACCTAATGCGCAATACTGAACGCATGACTTAAACCAGGCCCAAGGCCCCAGGCACTGGCTTCAAGCTTCGACCAAGTCAACAACTTATATATATCAGTTCGTTTTCAACTTTAACTTTCTACATTGTTCTATAAATGTCTTAAATAATTGTGCCAATTGGTTGTTCAAAGCGCAGCTAAAAGCTAAAAAAGGCGTCTTGAAGTTAGCCCACCTCCTCCCGTCCCCCCCTTCGCTCCAACAGTGCTTTGTTTAATATGTAGTATATATAATTTTGTAACTTTCTTCATTGTTCTATAAATGTCATAAATAATTGTGCCAATTCAAAGCGCAGCGAAGAGCTAAAAGCAAAAGCGTTTTGACGGTAGTTTTACACCCCCCTCCCCTCCCCCCTCCCCTCACCCATCCACTCCCTAAACACGTGGATTGTATATGTAATTCGCAAGCACATTTAAATTGTAATTGCTCAGACTGATTTGTTTATGGCTAAATGCATATTATGCATTTTCCATGACGGCTAAGAAAACACACATGAAAATGTTACGCGATTAAAGAGATAGATTATGGCGCAAGTTTTTAAAACTTCTCTAACTAGTATTCGAATACCAAAATGTAAAGAAGAACGAGACAAGGCAAAGGAGAAAGCAAAACAATGTAAGACGAACAGCAAACAAGGAAACCAAGCAACTATCTATAAGTATTTATTATGAACGAAAAACAAGAACAAAAACTAATTGCATATTTATACGCATGTTAATATGACTACAATCGCTTACAATCCCAAGACATTTGGCCGCATAAAGAGCAAAACAACAAATGATGAAATGACAAACAAACTCGAAAAGTTGCTAGCTTTTTGTGTAGTGCACAGTGACAGCTGTGGTCATTTAATTAGAACCATTCCAAAGCGAGCGACTCGACACGATATTTCTGTTTTTTATATCTATAAGATACACATCAATTGACTAGCATAATTTATGTTTTAATCTGTTCTTAACACACATTGTTTGCAATTTCATTTCTCTCAGTGTATAAACTTAAGATACATTTATATATGTGCATGTTTGATCTCATTTATCAACTTATTTATGTGATGAAACTTTAAAGAATTTCTTCAGTATGAAGGTTTATTAAACAAAACACAACAACAACAAAGACGATAGCGACGATGCATCTGGCAGCGAGACATTTTATTTTTAAGTGAACGCTCCCGGCTACTGGTCATCGAACGTCAGTTGGAAGAACATTAAAAATTGTAATAGACACTGGGGCGGCAAAGAATTATGTAAAGCCCGTAAAGGAGCTAAGGAACACAATTCTTGACGACCGCCTTTTTACTGTGAGCTCAATACATGACTCCAGTAAAATCCAAAGTAAATGCCTTATGGGAATTTTTTAGCAAGTCTCCCCATTTTTCTACTAAACACGCTCAGTACTTTTGATGCCATAATAGGCTTCGACGTGCTAACGTGGGCAGGAGTGACATTAAATTTACATAACATAGTCATAGTGGTACCAAATTCCGTCAAAAAGGAATTCAAAAAGATGATACTAGAATAAAGGTATTTTCGACCTCCAACGAGGCATTACCCTTTAACACCTCAGTCGTCGCCACTATTCCTACGTTATACCCACACCTGTGGCAGTAGCAGATTTCGTAAATGACGAAATCAAACAATTGCTGCAAGATGGCATAATTAGGCCATCAAGATCCTTGTACATCAGCCCAACAGGGGTTGTCGACAAGAAAGGGACTGACGCCAATGGCAATAAAAACAAACGGCTGGTAATCGATTTTAAGAAACTAAATGAGCGAACTATTGGCGATCGATACCCAATGCCATGCATTCCCATGATTCTAGCGAACCTGGGAAAAGCAAAATTTTTCGCTACTCTGGTCTGAAAGTCGGGGTACTATCACATTTATCTAGCGAAACAAGACCGCGAAAAAACGTAAATTTCGGTAAACGGCAGAAAATACGAATTCTGTCGCTTACCCTTCGGCCTGAAAAATGCGGGAAGCATTTTTCAAAGAGCCATAGACGACGTACTTAGAGAACAAATCGGGAAAATCTGTTACGTCTATGTCGACGACGTAATAATTTTCTCTGAAAATGAAACCGATCATGTTAACCACATCGATACGGTACTAAAATGCCCTAGCAACGCTAACATGAGAGTCTCTCAAGAAAAAACCAAACTTTTCAAGGAAAACATTGAATACTTGGGACTTGTAGTACCTAGGGGCGGGGCAAAAACCGATTCCGAAAAGGTTAGAGCTATAAAGCCAAAGAACTTGTATAGTCTTAGATCATTCCTTGGCTTAGCCAGTTATTACAGAAGGTTTGTTAAAGATTTTGCATCCATTGCAAGACCATTGACAGACATACTGAAGGGTGAAAACGGTTCAGTCAGCAAGCACAGTCCAGAAAGTCCAGAAAGGTTGAATTGAGTTTACCGAAATTCAACGCGACGCGTTTGAACGTCTTCGTAATATTTTTTGCTCGGAAGATGTCATCCTACTGTACCCAGACCAGATCAAACAACCTTTCGACTTAACTACGGATGCGTCCGAAAATGGCATCGGAGCTGTCCTATCTCAAGGAGGCCGGCCAATAACAATGATTTCTAGAACGCCAAAACAATGCGAACTGAACTATGCCACAAACGAAAGGGAACTACTAGCAATTGTATGGGCCCGTGGAAAATTGCAAAATTTTTTGTATGGTACAAAGGAAATAAAAATTTTCACTGACCATCAACCCCTCACTCTCGCAGTTTCGGACAGAAACACAAATGCAAAAATTATGAGGTGGAAAGCATACATTGACGAACCCGACGCCAAAATGTTCTACAAGCCAGGGAAAGAAAACTTCGTAGCAGATGCCATATCATATTATTTTCCCAAAAAAAGTAAACTGGCCAATTGGCCAAAGTCGTCATCTACTGCAAAATTTGTACCAAAGCAAAATATGACAGACATCCAAAAAAACAAGAACTTGGGATAACTCCATTCCCCTTATACGCCGGAGAAATGCTACACATTGATATTTTTTCCAGGAATAAAAAATTTGCGGTCGTGCAACCAGTAGCATCTCGAACAATAATTGACTTGAAAACTCCGATAGTCCAACTGGTAAATTTGTCCATATATTGTGACAACGAAGCCGCATTCAATTCGGAGACCGTAACATCATTACTTAAGAACAATTATGGTATAGATGTCGTAAATGCCCCACCACTTCACAGCACTTCAAACGGTCAAGTGGAACGTTTCCACCAGAAATTGCTAGGTGCTTAAAAATGTAAAGAAAAAAATGTACGACACAATTGAGCTAGTCGTGAGAGCGACGGTAGAATATAACAAAACAGTGCTCTCGGTCACCAACCAAAACCTGATCAAAATTATTCACTCAGCCCCCAACGAATTCCGATAGAAGATAAAGGAAAAGATAGAAAAGGCTCAAATGACCAATATTAATAGATGTAACCCGGCCAGACAGAACAGGGTGTTCGAAATGGGGCAAAAAGTTTTCCCAAAGAACACCAGAAGGCTACGCAACAAACTGACACCATTATGCTCAGAAGACAGAGTACAAGCAGACCAGGGAACGTCTGTTCTTAAGGGGAGGGTGGTCCACAAAGACAACCTCAAGTAAAGCCTATTTTCAAAAAATTAAATAAATATATTAAGAATATTAAATAAGACATACAAGAGACTTATGTCCAATTTTTATATTACAGGTTCGTGGCCACGATCATATCTATAATAACAATAACAACCGCGCGGATCACCGACTATTCACATTCCAACTACATACACGTAAGAGACGGAAATGCAGTGGTATGGGAACAGCGAGACTACTTAAGAGACTCCAGTAATCTGACAGAAAAATTGTCCGAATTATTCCCTCAATCGCACATGCGAAAGTTACTAGACGTTGACACAGACCACATTAGAAGTCTTTTATCGTTATTAAAAACACACTATAGAATTACCAGAAGTTTCGATTTTCTAGGCACTGCTCTTAAAGTTGTAGCCGGCACCCCAGGCGCTTCAGATCTGGAAAAAATTAAAATGTCCGAGTCACAATTAATTGCATCAAATAACAGGCAGGTCAAAATAAATTCAGAGACGCAAAAACAAATAAACCAACTTACAGACACAATTAACAAAATAATTAAAGCGAAAAAGGATAACTGAGTTGACACTCCACATCTGTACGAAGCGTTATTAGCAAGAAAGAGAATGTTAATAATGCTTACAATCACGCTCGCCAAGTCAAACATAGTAAACCCAACAAGTTTCGATCACAACGATTTGAAATCACTAATTGAACAAACTACAGATGTCCCCATAGTTAGTTTATTAGAATCGTCCAACATAAAGGTTCTTCAGTCCGAAAATATAATACACATATTAATCGCATACCCTAGAATTAAGTTTATTTGCAAAAAGGTTATCGTATTTCCCGTATCACACCAACACACCGCTCTACAACTACAAGATGACACCGTGGCCGAATGCGGCGGCGATTGTCTAGCAGTGACAGAATGCTCCACAACAACGAATTCTACATTCTGCAAACTGGCGGGCCACGACACTTGCGCACGAGCCCTGCACGCTGGAGGCACAGCTCTCTATCACTCACAGCCCCGCCATTTAAAACAAATTGTACTGGTAGACGATGGCGTCATAATCGTTAACGAGAGCCCGGCTAAAATCAGTACAGATGGCGGCCCGGAAATATCTACAACCGGCACGCACCTCGTCACCTTTGAACGCTCGGCTACTATCAACAGCACTAAGTATGTGATTCAATGCGAGGCCCAAAAAAAAGCTCCAGGCATAGCGGGATCACCACTTTTGAATATTATTGGCCACGATCGAGTTTTGAGCATGCCGCTCCTCATAGAATGAACACCGAAAATTTTAACATCATTCAGGAGTTCAAAGTCGAAGTTGCTTCAGCCGGGCCACCTAAGCTCTGGTTTGCAGCCGGCGTAGGACTCAGCCTCGTTTTTAGCGGCTCTCTGCTCCTTTTCCAAATGCTATGGCGAAGACGAGACTCGTAGGAAATACAAAGGGCCATCGACAAATTTTGTACGACCGAGGACGGTCATAATCTTGAGGGGGAGTAGTTAACAAGTAATCCTCGCGCTTACATATTAAGTAACCCTCGTACGCGCTGACAAACAAACACTTGAGTTCAGCGCCCTAGCTGCAGCGGTCAGCGGCGGTAACCAGGTACTCTTGGAATGTCGCAAGAGTTTCGTGCGTTATCGGTTATGCTGAGTCAAGGTGCCGACCATGACTTTGTAGCGTATTATTTAGAGTTAAGGTTTTCATTTTATTGTGTTTATCTTAAATTGCACAATATACAGTATTGAAAATTCAGTTCTGTGTCAGCACCAAGAGAGCGCACAGCTACTTGAAATGCATTGCTCCGGCATAGCCGAAAATTAAATAATTTATTTTATTGTTGTGCGGCAAGGCCAACGATTGGAAAGCTTACAGCAATCCCAACCTACTTTTCAGGAGCACACTTGCGACAGGAGTATCTAATACCACAGTATCCGCCAGCTAAGGCGACATCCCGAAGACGTGACGGCGTATGCAGGCGTTTGCGTAATTTGCACAATTTTACTCATTTTAAACGGTATATTTTCTTTATAGCTTGTACTCAGAACTAGACTGTGAACCGGTAATTCTGGTAGGTAGATTGATACCGATACTCCAAATTGGAAAGAAAGCGTTAACGTGTCGTTATTACCTAAGGTCAACATTAAATTCCGTGTTGTTTGTTTGGTCCAAATTCTCCCAAGTAGGACTTTCGGATGAAAACGTGGTCAGGTAACCTTCCCAGGTAATACTCCCTATTTAGCGCTCAATAGCCGTACTGGTGCATTAATGTGCAGACCGGTAGCTGCAACAGGTAGTTTCCATCACATCAGGTACCAGTTGTAGTTAGGGGTAGTGGCTGATTTTTCGGTCACCGGCCGATACTAGTAGATAGGAGACTAGCGCTTGAGTAAAAGTAGGCCATCTACATGCAAGCCTCCTCGGCGAAAAGCAGAAAAACAAAACCACTGCCATCTGTTCGCGAACACACTCAGTAAGGCCGAGCTCTCCGCCAATGCGGGCTGATCCGAACCAAGTTTGCGCACATAACGCATGTGGATGTTTGACCCAAAGAAACCTGCTGAAATAATAATAACTCAGCCGTCACACCATTGATTTCAATGATTAAATGACGCCCAATTGATGCAGCTATATAAATAAATGGGTGACGAAAAAAATATAATTATTTTTTGACTTTTCCCCCGAATTTTCACAAAATTAAGGCTTCTGTCAAGGGTAACGCCCAGGTATATGAACCCGCCTGTTTCAACAGGCTTTCCCTGTTGGGGAAATATGCCGGTGCTGAAGTCCTTGCGTAATGTGTGGATCACTGTGGCGCAGTTTTCCGGGATAACTAAAATGTTCCACCGACAGGCCCAATTTTCAAAACGCCGTATGTTTTTTTGCAGGACATATGTTGCTTTGTAAATACATTAGTTTATGGCGAGGATTGCCGTGTCATCCGAAACTTTAGCAAAAACAGACCCTACTGATCTTCAATTCGGATGATATCTACAGTAAATACATCGTGCCTATAAAGGCTTTAAATAGGGGGACCAGGAAGCTGTCTTGACGCACATCCGCTCGGATGTACGTGGTTTGGAAGCGTCTAGAAGCTGGGAGTTCAGCATGCCTTTAATTTTGGAGAGTCTGCCAAGTCTATCCTTACAATTAAGTTCATTGGCAACTTCGTGGGGAGCGGGATAAAATAAACAAAACTAATTTCGACTGGATTTGTGGTAGCAGGTAAAGGTAGGTAATCTGAGTTCATAGGAGAGGGGCGCAGGCTTAGTAAAGACGAAATAAGCAAAGAAGGGTGGAGGGCGAAGGATCATAGTTAGCAGCCCACAACAAAAATGGCATCGCTTGCGCTAGGAGACGCGCCTGTAACCAGAATATTTGCTTGTCAGAGTAGCATAGTAAAAAAATCAAATGGTCAATAATCCACGTCGATGTGACATGCTCATGCAAAAATTTCACATTCGCACAGAAACTTTAGCTGCGACGTCGCGTGTTGAAAAGAAGTTACAACCTTTAGATTTTCATGCATATTAAAAGTCCGCATGAACTCATACCTATTGGATTGGCACGACAATGTGTGTATTGTTTTATCGCGTCTATATATAAACATCGCTATTTATGCAAGTATTATATAAACTGTTGACACACAACTTATTTAAAATATTAGGCCCAAATGAGTAGACAATTGGGCGTTGCGCTTGCATTTTATGTTTGCCACCTGGCTGGTGAGACTGAAGTTTTTTGAGTCAAAGCTTGTGATCTGAAATACCGCTCTTTATTCCCATTACTTTATGGCTGGATATCAAGGTATACAGCCACTACAGAATAAAACTTACCATGTCTTCGTCGAACGGTTTATGTAAGAGCAGATTGATTGACCGATTGTCACAGTCATCCTCACCGGGGGCTTTGTTTTTTTTAAGCACCTTCATTTCCTGTTCCACCTCGAGGAAAGTGGTGAAGCCACGGGGCGGCGCATCCGTGTGCGACTCGCTGCATCCTACCTTGCGATACAGTCTCAAACGGCTTGAAACGCTCGTCTAAGTTGCTGGTGAAGGTTTCGGCTCTATCCTTTGGTGATCTGGCCCAGTTGCCATCTGGGTGGTGAAAGAGAAATTTTGGTGCAGCTTGTCTTGTAACGCCTAGTAAGTTTTTGGAGCGCAAACTTGGAGCTCTTGTCTGCCGTTACTTCCTCCAGAATGTTTTTCTTTTTTCGGCAACTCCTTCCTGACCCTGTTGGCGATATGGCGGTAGATCCTGTCGATCCTGGGATGCTTATGTACTTTCTCCTGAGTCACTTTGTCAGGTCAAGACCTTCGACGATGAGGGAACGACGATGAGGGAAGCATCAAAGAGTATTGGCCTTTATGCGCAGGGTTAATTTATGCTACCACTGCTTTGACGGCCGTGGCTTATTTATGGATGTTTAAGTCGATCATGACACTTAGATCGGCTTTAAACCGTTGAATGTCCGATCCAAGGGACAAGTCTTCGCTCTTTTAGAGTTCTTTGAGCAGATATTGAGGCCATTTCTCGAACCGATATTCTGCTGTTCAGAATGCCCTTATAGATGATAAATCTGTTTGAGTAGAACGAGCAGAAGGCTGGTCCGCTCGGTACAAGGCATACCTCTCCGAACGAAGTACATGCCTGCGTGTAAAAAAGTTTCTAAAACAAGCATGATCCCCACTTCATACTTTCTTAGAAACAGTCTAAGCGTTTCACGATATGAGACGAGCTGTGGACCTTGGACATCCTTCAGCTCCTTGATGATAACCAAAATGATTGGTAGTTCATCTAGGAGCCGTTGACGGCCACCCTTATTGTTTTTCAGCGCTATTTTTAAGAGCCTGCCTGAGATGGAATCAGCACTGACGTTTTGGCACTGGTGAGCTTGTGGGTGACGGCTCTGTGACTGTCAGCATCTTTGGCATAGTTCCTCAGTTAACCAACTTTTTGTTGGACTGGATCTGGCAACGACGTATCGCCAATTACCATCTCATCGTCAGCGGCTTCCTCCTTAAAAAAAAGGCCAGCATACCTGTTGCCTTTTGCAGGGGAGGTACAAGGAGAAGTGGATTTTCTTCCCTTTACTATTGGACGTAGACGTTTTAAGAAAAGGAACAGAAGCAGTCTACTCAGGTACGGGTCGTCAAATTCTTTTGACCAGCGCTTTTTTAATTCCAGGACTCCAAAAGCTCGATTAGAAGCAGTAGAAATATACTTGTCAAACTTAAGCTTGGGATCAAGAAGGATACCCAAATCATCAACTGACTCAACACGCTCAAGTAGTTTACCATTAAGTGAATAATTATTCAAATAATTATTAATTAATTTTTTTAATTTGCACATACCGTAATTAAGATTTAATAAATTCAATCGGATTGCAACCTTTGGCCAGAAAATTTGTAGACGACAGGCAAAGTTTTACGTCATCGGCGTACTTCAGCACCCGAGAGTGGTTTATCACAGAAGGAAGGTCATTTATGAATAAAGTGTAACAGTAACAACGAACCAAGGAGACTTCCTTCGGAAGTATCTTGAACAGGTTTAAAGACAAAGCCTTTGAAGAAAACTTTTTGGGTTCTTAAAGATAAATATTTAGATATCCAAAGAATTCAGTTATTTGGAAATCCCAGAAGATGAAGCTTATGCAGTAAAAGCGAATGATTAATAGAGTCAAATCAATGTAAATGACATCTACTTGCATTTTATTTTGGAATCCTTTAATAATCAAAGACGTGAATTCCAATAAGTTAGTGGTAGTAGGTCTCAACAACCCGTGCTGGCAGGGTGAAAGATGTTTTAGTTGAAAAGCTATCAACTTCTCAAACAGCTTAGGAATACCAGATAACTTAGAAATACCTCTATAGTTCAGAACATTAGACGTGTTTCATTTTTTAAGGAGAGGAATAATAAATTATTCTTTCCAAATATTAGGAAAAGAACTTAACTCCACGGGCAAATTAGATAGTTTATACCTTCAGCACTTCAGCCCAGTACTTAAGCATGCAGCCTGCTACTCCATCAGGTTCCGGTGAAAATACGGGCTTGATAACCCTTAGATCATTTAATAGTGAACTTTCTGTGATCAAACGCCCAAAAATGCAGTTAGAAACATTAACATAATAAGGCTATGGCAAATGAGATATATAATTCAGAGAACTATAGGTAGTTTGAAAAAATGTAGCAAGTAAATCGGCCTAATCTGAACCAGCAGTTGTTTTTGCAAAAAACACAGTTGATGTTATTGTTGATGATATACGTTTTCGCATTAACGAATTAAATGATAGAACCATTTAAGATCCCGCTGGAACTGTATCCTACCACTCAGATATCGAGTGTAATCCAAGAAATAGCCAGATTTCTTGAACTTCCCGTACATCCTTGACTTTTTATTTTTTAAATTGGTTAAATCCCGTGTAAACCAAAGCGGTTTGTTAGACCTTATTGAATCACAAACCGGGACACATATATCAAAAAGATGGTTTAAAATTAAAAAAGAAAAATTGTCCGAATTATTCCCCCAATCGCACATGCGAAAGTTACTAGACGTTGACACAGACCACATTAGAAGTCTTTTATCGTTATTAAAAATACACTATAGAATTACCAGAAGTTTCGATTTTCTAGGCACTGCTCTTAAAGTTGTAGCGGGCACCCCAGACGCTTCAGATCTGGAAAAAATTAAAATGTCCGAGTCACAATTAATTGCATCAAATAACAGGCAGGTCAAAATAAATTCAGAGACGCAAAAACAAATAAACCAACTTACAGACACAATTAACAAAATAATTAAAGCGAAAAAAGATAACTGAGTTGACACTCCACATCTGTACGAAGCGTTATTAGCAAGAAAGAGAATGTTAATAATGCTTACAATCACGCTCGCCAAGTCAAACATAGTAAACCCAACAAGTTTCGATCACAACGATTTGAAATCACTAATTGAACAAACTACAGATGTCCCCATAGTTAGTTTATTAGAATCGTCCAACATAAAGGTTCTTCAGTCCGAAAATATAATACACATATTAATCGCATACCCTAGAATTAAGTTTATTTGCAAAAAGGTTATCGTATTTCCCGTATCACACCAACACACCGCTCTACAACTACAAGATGACACCGTGGCCGAATGCGGCGGCGATTGTCTAGCAGTGACAGAATGCCCCACAACAACGAATTCTACATTCTGCAAACTGGCGGGCCACGACACTTGCGCACGAGCCCTGCACGCTGGAGGCACAGCTCTCTATCACTCACAGCCCCGCCATTTAAAACAAATTGTACTGGTAGACGATGGCGTCATAATCGTTAACGAGAGCCCGGCTAAAATCAGTACAGATGGCGGCCCGGAAATATCTACAACCGGCACGCACCTCGTCACCTTTGAACGCTTGGCTACTATCAACAGCACTAAGTATGTGATTCAATGCGAGGCCCTAAAAAAAAACTCCAGGCATAGCGGGATCACCACTTTTGAATATTATTGGCCACGATCCAGTTTTGAGCATGCCGCTCCTCATAGAATGAACACCGAAAATTTTAACATCATTCAGGAGTTCAAAGTCGAAGTTGCTTCAGCCGGGCCACCTAAGCTCTGGTTTGCAGCCGGCGTAGGACTCAGCCTCGTTTTTAGCGGCTCTCTGCTCCTTTTCCAAATGCTATGGCGAAGACGAGACTCGCAGGAAATACAAAGGGCCATCGACAAATTTTGTACGACCGAGGACGGTCATAATCTTGAGGGGGAGTAGTTAACAAGTAATCCTCGCGCTTACATATTAAGTAACCCTCGTACGCGCTGACAAACAAACACTTGAGTTCACCGCCCTAGCTGCAGCGGTCAGCGGCGGTAACCAGGTACTCTTGGAATGTCGCAAGAGTTTCGTGCGTTATCGGTTATGCTGAGTCAAGGTGCCGACCATGACTTTGTAGCGTATTATTTAGAGTTAAGGTTTTCATTTTATTGTGTTTATCTTAAATTGCACAATATACAGTATTGAAAATTCAGTTCTGTGTCAGCACCAAGAGAGCGCACAGCTACTTGAAATACATTGCTCCGGCATAGCCGAAAATTAAATAATTTATTTTATTGTTGTGCGACAAGGCCAACGATTGGAAAGCTTACAGCAATCCCAACCTACTTTTCAGGAGCACACTTGCGATAGGAGTATCTAATACCACAGTATCCGCCAGCTAAGGCGACATCCCGAAGACGTGACGGCGTATGCAGGCGTTTGCGTAATTTGCACAATTTTACTCATTTTAAACGTTATATTTTCTTTATAGCTTGTACTCAGAACTAGACTGTGAACCGGTAATTCTGGTAGGTAGATTGATACCGATACTCCAAATTGGAAAGAAAGCGTTAACGTGTCGTTATTACCTAAGGTCAACATTAAATTCCGTGTTGTTTGTTTGGTCCAAATTCTCCCAAGTAGGACTTTCGGATGAAAACGTGGTCAGGTAACCTTCCCAGGTAATACTCCCTATTTAGCGCTCAATAGCCGTACTGGTGCATTAATGTGCAGACCGGTAGCTGCAACAGGTAGTTTCCATCACATCAGGTACCAGTTGTAGTTAGGGGTAGTGGCTGATTTTTCGGTCACCGGCCGATACTAGTAGATAGGAGACTAGCGCTTGAGTAAAAGTAGGCCATCTACATGCAAGCCTCCTCGGCGAAAAGCAGAAAAACAAAACCACTGCCATCTGTTCGCGAACACCCTCAGTAAGGCCGAGCTCTCCGCCAATGCGGGCTGATCCGAACCAAGTTTGCGCACATAACGCATGTGGATGACCTGTTTGACCCAAAGTAACCTGCTGAAATAATAATAACTCAGCCGTCACACCATTGATTTCAATGATTAAATGACGCCCAATTGATGCAGCTATATAAATAAATGGGTGACGAAAAAAATATTATTATTTTTTGACTTTTCCCCCGAATTTTCACAAAATTGAGGCTTCTGTCAAGGGTAACGCCCAGGTATATAAACCCGCCCGTTTCAACAGGCTTTCCCTGTTGGGGAAATATACCGGTGCTGAAGTCCTTGCGTAGTGTGTGGATCACTGTGGCGCACTTTTCCGGGATAACTAAAATGTTCCACCGACAGGCCCAATTTTCAAAACGCCGTATGTTTTTCTGCTGGACATTTGTTGCTTTGTAAATACATTAGTTTATGGCGAGGATTGCCGTGTCATCCGAAACTTTAGCAAAAACAGACCCTGCTGATCTTCAATTCGGATGATATCTACAGTAAATACATCGTGCCTATAAAGGCTTTAAATAGGGGGACCAGGAAGCTGTCTTGACGCACATCCGCTCGGATGTACGTGGTTTGGAAGCGTCTAGAAGCTTGGAGTTCAGCATGGCTTTAATTTTGGAGAGTCTGCCAAGTCTATCCTTACAATTAAGTTCATTGGCAACTTCGTGGGGAACGGGATAAAATAAACAAAACTAATTTCGACTGGATTTGTGGTAGCAGGTAAAGGTAGGTAATCTGAGTTCATAGGAGAGGGACGCAGGCTTAGTAAAGACGAAATAAGCAAAGAAGGGTGGAGGGCGGATCATAGATAGCAGCCCACAACAAAAATGGCATCGCTTGCGCTAGGAGACGCGCCTGTAACCAGAATATTTGCTTGTCAGAGTAGCATAGTAAAAAAATCAAATGGTCCATAATCCACGTCGATGTGACATGCTCATGCAAAAAATTCACATTCGCACAGAAACTTTAGCTGCGACGTCGCGTGTTGAAAAGAAGTTACAACCTTTAGATTTTCATGCATATTAAAAGTCCGCATGAACTCATACCTATTGGATTGGCACGACAATGTGTGTATTGTTTTATCGCGACTATATATAAACATCGCTATTTATGCAAGTATTATATAAAATGTTGATACACAACTTATTTAAAATATTAGGCCCAAATGAGTAGACAATTAGGCGTTGCGCTTGCATTTTATGTTTGTCACCTGGCTGGTGAGACTGAAGTTTTTTGAGTCAAAGCTTGTGATCTAAAATACCGCTCTTTATTCCCATTACTTTATGGCTGGATATCAAGGTATACAGCCACTACAGAATAAAACTTACCATGTCTTCGTCGAACGGTTTATGTAAGAGCAGATTGATTGACCGATTGTCACAGTCATCCTCACCGGGGGCTTTGTTTTTTTTAAGCACCTTCATTTCCTGTTCCACCTCGAGGAAAGTGGTGAAGCCACGGGGCGGCGCATTTGGCCTCAAGAATCTGTGCGACTCGCTGCATCCTACCTTGCGATACAGTCTCAAACGGCTTGAAACGCTCGTCTAAGTTGCTGGTGAAGGTTTCGGCTCTATCCTTTGGTGATCTGGCCCAGTTGCCATCTGGGTGGTGAAAGAGAAATTTTGGTGCAGCTTGTCTTGTAACGCCTAGTAAGTTTTTGGAGCGCAAACTTGGAGCTCTTGTCTGCCGTTACTTCCTCCAGAATGTTTTTCTTTTTTCGGCAACTCCTTCCTGACCCTGTTGGCGATATGGCGGTAGATCCTGTCGATCCTGGGATGCTTATGTACTTTCTCCTGAGTCACTTTGTCAGGTCAAGACCTTCGACGATGAGGGAACGACGATGAGGGAAGCATCAAAGAGTATTGGCCTTTATGCGCAGGGTTAATTTATGCTACCACTGCTTTGACGGCCGTGGCTTATTTATGGATGTTTAAGTCGATCATGACACTTAGATCGGCTTTAAACCGTTGAATGTCCGATCCAAGGGACAAATCTTCGCTCTTTTAGAGTTCTTTGAGCAGATATTGAGGCCATTTCTCGAACCGATATTCTGCTGTTCAGAATGCCCTTATAGATGATAAATCTG
The DNA here is from genome assembly GCA_035047465.1 of Drosophila sordidula. NCBI lineage: Eukaryota > Metazoa > Arthropoda > Insecta > Diptera > Drosophilidae > Drosophila > Drosophila sordidula. Next base: position 691,279 of record JAWNPQ010000031.1, on the reverse strand, counting down.
TTTGAGTAGAACGAGCAGAAGGCTGGTCCGCTCGGTACAAGGCGTGTAAAAAAGTTTCTAAAACAAGCATGATCCCCACTTCATACTTTCTTAGAAACACTCTAAGCGTTTCACGATATGAGACGAGCTGTGGACCTTGGACATCCTTCAGCTCCTTGATGATAACCAAAATGATTGGTAGTTATTTTTAAGAGCCTGCCTGAGATGGAGTCAGCACTGACGTTTTGGCACTGGTGAGCTTGTGGGTGACGGCTCTGTGACTGTCAGCATCTTTGGCATAGTTCCTCAGTTAACCAACTTTTTGTTGAACTGGATCTAGCAATGACTTATCGCCAATTACCATCTCATCGTCAGCGGCTTCCTCCTTAAAAAAAAGGCCAGCATACCTGTTGCCTTTTGCAGGGGAGGTACAAGGTGAAGTGGATTTTCTTCCCTTTACTATTGGACGTAGACGTTTTAAGAAAAAGAACAGAAGCAGTCTACTCAGGTACGGGTCGTCAAATTCTTTTGACCAGCGCTTTTTTAATTCCAGGACTCCAAAAGCTCGATTAGAAGCAGTAGAAATATACTTGTCAAACTTAAGCTTGGGATCAAGAAGGATACCCAAATCATCAACTGACTCAACACGCTCAAGTAGTTTACCATTTAGTGAATAATTATTCAAATAATTATTAATTAATTTTTTTAATTTGCACATACCGTAATTAAGATTTAATAAATTCAATCGGATTGCAACCTTTGGCCAGAAAATTTGTAGACGACAGGCAAAGTTTTACGTCATCGGCGTACTTCAGCACCCGAGAGTGGTTTATCACAGAAGGAAGGTCATTTATGAATAAAGTGTAACAGTAACAACGAACCAAGGAGACTTCGTTCGGAAGTATCTTGAACAGGTTTAAAGACAAAGCCTTTGAAGAAAACTTTTTGGGTTCTTAAAGATAAATATTTAGATATCCAAAGAATTCAGTTATTTGGAAATCCCAGAAGATGAAGCTTATGCAGTAAAAGCGAATGATTAACAGAGTCAAATCAATGTAAATGACATCTACTTGCATTTTATTTTGGAATCCTTTAATAATCAAAGACGTGAATTCCAATAAGTTAGTGGTAGTAGGTCTCAACAACCTGTGCTGGCAGGGTGAAAGATGTTGTGGTTGAAAAGCTATCAACTTCTCAAACAGCTTAGAAATACCTCTATAGTTCAGAACATTAGACGTGTTTCATTTTTTAAGGAGAGGAATAATAAATTATTCTTTCCAAATATTAGGAAAAGAACTTAACTCCACGGGCAAATTAGATAGTTTATACCTTCAGCACTTCAGCCCAGTACTTAAGCATGCAGCCTGCTACTCCATCAGGTTCCGGTGAAAATACGGGCTTGATAACCCTTAGATCATTTAATAGTGAACTTTCTGTGATCAAACGCCCAAAAATGCAGTTAGAAACATTAACATAATAAGGCTATGGCAAATGAGATATATAATTCAGAGAACTATAGGTACTTTGAAAAAATGTAGCAAGTAAATCGGCCTAATCTGAACCAGCAGTTGTTTTTGCAAAAAACACAGTTGATGTTATTGTTGATGATATACGTTTTCGCATTAACGAATTAAATTATAGAACCATTTAAGATCCCGCTGGAACTGTATCCTACCACTCAGATATCGAGTGTAATCCAAGAAAGAGCCAGATTTCTTGAACTTCCCGTACATCCTTGACTTTTTATTTTTTAAATTGGTTAAATCCCGTGTAAACCAAAGCGGTTTGTTAGACCTTATTGAATCACAAACCGGGACACATATATCAAAAAGATGGTTTAAAATGAAAAAAAAAAATTGCGATTTTACTATCCATGTCCCTACACATATAAAGTCCACACCGGTCAGTCTGTGCTAAGAGCAGAGTTAGTTTACTAAAGTCGGTTTTCCGAAATTACTGCGCTCGCTCTGGAGGTTTACTACCTGGGCTTAACACCCGGTCAACACTTCTAAAGTGGGGTGATAAGGATCTTCAGAACATGATATATGCTTAGTACAGGAAACAGATAGAAAAGAGTGATCCAAAATAAAAATAAGATCAAACTCTTTATATAGCGATTTTATGATATATTGATTTGACACCATTACATCCCAAGTAAATTATCGAGAAAATCATTTTAGGTCGTGGAAGTCAACATGCTAGAATCAGGACTAGATATCCAAGTAGTTCCAGCAATATTGAAATCACCGAGAACTATAAGAAAATCACGATCGCAGAACATAGCAAAGACAGAATGTATGGCAGAAAAGTGCATTCCTACTTCGGCTGGAAAAATTATTTGAAATGGGAAAATTTCCCGAATGTACGAAAATTTTAATTTTTTTTCCACCGTAATATTGGCTTTCAATTTGGCCTGAACAAAGGCCTTGACATAATCAGATGTAGTGTCAGAGACAAGCCTAGAAACAGATTTTTTTTTTTGTGAAACAAATGCTTTGGCATCAATATAACTGGTGTTGGCGTTTCATAGTGGTACCTTCCTTATTTTTATTGTTTTAACTAGAAACGCAGTCTTTCGCCGTTTTTTTGAGGCAACCTTTTGCCAACTAACCAGCGGTTCCTGCAACGCTGGTGTATTACCTTCGTTCCTTAGTGACAGCGGAACAGAATTTTGGGCGCAACACACAGCTCCTAGAGAAGAGCTCTGAACCCCACACGCAAGGTCACTACTTGGGCTGCAAGGCCAGACTGGCAGCCTTGGGGCGAGCTTCACTGCGCCATGGCTTGTACCTGCAGAGAGGTCCTACAATTAGGACTCGCCGAGCATTGTCGTGGTTGCCCTGAAGATGACGATGTGGCTAACATTTACACGTATAAATAAAATAATAATAATGTGTAATTTTTTGAAACGCACCCAACTTCATGCAAATCGGGTGTATAATTGTCAAAAATAAATTACGAGCGTTTTTGCGACAGTATATGTCTTAAACACATAATGGAATAAAGATGAAAAATATTTCACATATTTAATAAAATTTAGAGTAAAAGTCAGTTAAAAATATGCTGAGACTTACTAATTGTAAAAAAAACACATATGAACGTTGCACTCGAACGTAACCAACTGCGTAATACTCGTTCACAGTAGACTCTTATTTTTAGTTCTTGTTCTTCTTATTTATATTTTGCCATAATTTGTCATCTTCTGTCATATTACTTTGCCCAAGAGTGTTTACTAATAATAAAATTAGAAAATGACAACAAATAAATATTATTATTATTATAATTAAATTCACATCAAGATATATTGTTTTTCGAACTGCCACGAAATGACTACTGGAGGAGGTGTAGCCAAAATCTTTTAACACTTTACATTTTTCTAGCTTCAATTGCGGCGAAAAAACTTGGACGGAAGAACGGACAGCAAGAGCTTTGCACAAACCCAATATACTCTTTTCACTTCGTGAATGAGTATAAAAATGTATGCTGATCATTGCAGGAGTCGTACTGAAGCTTAAGCGTGTCTTACGCGATTTATAAATGGTAATGACGGAGCCAAGACCTGAACGACAAGAAGGATGTAATCGTGCTGAGTTCGTGAAAATACTACGTGAAATAATCTCTATCAATGCAAATTTTACTATTATAATCCTGGCAGCAGAAGTAAATTCATCCACCTGTACAATCTACAGATTATGAACTAAATCAGCGAAATTGGTTTAAATTCGTATGTGAAATAAAAAGTTAAATAAGTTGCAAGAAAATTATATTAGATCGGGAGCGCCCGACTAGGGGATACCCTGAACCCTGTATTCACATACATTTTAACTCCCTTTGCATTCATATACACATACACAAAAACACTCACACACAGCCAAATTCACGCAGCAGACAGTGCGCTCCCACGAAGGAAACTAAATTCGTGAATAACTTTTAAGCTAAGAGCACGATCTTAATAAAATTTTTACTACGTAATAAGGGCATTTAAATCTATGTACAAACCAAAGACTAATCTGTAGTATTTGAATTGCGTTTTTTTCATATATATGGCGAGGGGAGGAGGTATCCAAAATATCAAAATCCATAATATTCTTAAGCTGTGTATGCTTCACGCGCACATGCGCACAACTTGGTGGCTCTAGCTCTTATAATCTAGGAGATATACTAAGAAAACTACAAAAAGATTAGGTATTAGAGACGGACAGATGTACAGACGGTGGGTTCAGGGTACAAAAATCTGCAAGTTTTGGCTTAGGTCGGGACCGACGCGTACAAAAGAAGATTATGATAACCGAGATAAGAGATCATGTTCACAGCGCTCATTAAAAGAGTCTGTTAAATCTAAAATGCACTCATACTCTTCATAGTTTTAAACCTTCATATTATGCGACAGTCAAGCATACATGCAAACTCCATTTCATTGCAATGGCAATGTACATTTTACCAAAGCTTTAAGAGCAAAACCAACCAGGTGTAAAAGTTAACAAGCAGAATAAGCAGATAACTGATATCGTTTGCTATATTTTTATTCTGTCTCACGGAAGCAGATTTTTATTTCCCCTTTTCCCAAATCAACGCAGAAGTGACGAAAACAACATCGTTTCTATGAATATTGGTCCTTTTGACCCAGAACCTTTTTCTGATTCTGACGTTATGAGCTCTGTTGACACATATTTAGCAAATTCTCTATTTACATAAAAGATTGCATTTCTCATCGTGGTGGTGGCGTGCCTATTTATATTCATTTTCGGAGATGGTAATAAATGACTTTAGTAGAGATATAGAAGTTATTTCTGCCAATGCCTTTTTATTACTCGTTCCTATATTTCTCTTTCTGAAGATAATTCTGTCTATTCTTTTCATTTCTCCGCTATATATTCTACCTCCGCTATACTATAGTTCTCGGTGATTTCAATATTGCTGGAACTACTTGGATATCTAGTCTTGAATCTAGCATGTTGACTTCCACGACCCAAAATGATTTAATAAATAAATTCGCTATATAAAGAGCTTGATCTTATTTTTATTTTGGAATACTCTTTCTTAACATTTCCCGTACTAAACATATATCAAGTCCTGAAGATTCTTATCACCCCACTTTAGAAGTGTTGATTGATTCACCTGCCCGGGTGCTAAGCCCAGGTAGTAAACCTCCAGAGCGAGCTCAGTAATTTCAGAAAACCGACTTTAATTAAATTAAAAAATACATTTTAATTAACTCAGCTCTTATCCCAGAGATGACTGGTCTGGACTTATGTGTAGGGACATGGATAGTGCAATCGAGATTTTTTATTCCACTATAAACCATCTAGTTAATATACGCGTCCAGGTTTGTGATACAATTAGGTCTAACAAATCTATTTGGTTTTGGAAATAATCAATCAACTAAAAAATAAAAAGCCAAGGATGTACGGGAAGTTCAGGAAAACTAGCTCTTTCTTGGATTACACACGACATCTGATTGCTCGATCTAATTTCTCTCTTCTAAATAACCAGTATTATAAGTATAACCTTAAAAGTTAATGCGAAACGTAGATCTTCAACACTACTATTAACTGTATTTTTTGAAAAAAAGAACAGGCTATTGCCGATTTATTTAATAAATTTTCTCAAACGACTTATAGTTCTCAAAATGATCAACAGTGTTCACCATATCCTTAAGATGTAAATGTTTCTAACTGCATTTTTGGGGCTTTCATCACAGAAAGTTCACCATAAAATGATCTAAATGTCGTCAAACCAGGCTGCGTGCTTAGGTATTGTGTCGAAGGTCTCTTAAAGCATTTGTATAAAGTATTTAAATTGTGCGTGGAGCCAAGTTCTCTTCCTGAAGTTTTGCAAATAATTATTTATTATTCCTCTCCTTAAAAGAGAAACCAAGTTTAATGTTCAGAACTCTAGAGATATTTCTAAGTTGTCTGCTATTCCTAACATTTTTGAGAAGTTGATAACTTCTTAATGACAAAATGTTTGTAGATCTACAATTTCGTCTTGCCAGGACGGGTTTATAACATATAGATCTACTACCACTAACTTATTGGAATTCACGTCTTTGATTATTAAAGGATTCCAAAATAAAATGCAAACTGATGGTATTTACACTGATTTCAGTAACATTTGACTCTCTTATTTAATCGCTTTTACTGTATAAGCTTCATCTCCTGGGATTTGCAAATAACTTTAGTTTCTGGATATATAACTATTTATCTTTAAGAACCCAAAAGGTTTTCTTCAAAGGCCTTGTCTCTAAACCTGTTCAAGTTACTTCCGACGGAAGTCTCCTTGTCCGTTGTTATTTACTTTATTCAGAAATGACCTTCCATGACCACTTTCGGGTGCTGATGTACGCCGATGACGTAAAATTTTGCCTGTCGTCTACTAATTCTCTAGCTGGCCAAAGGTTGCAATCCAATACTTTTCAAACCTGTTGTCAAGTGAATTTATTAAATCTTAGTTACAGTATGTGCAAATCAATGTCGTTTTACAGACGAATGCCTTTGTGAATAATTATTCACTTAATGGTAAACCACTTGAGCATATTGAGTCAGTTGATGATTTGGGTACCTTCTTTGAACCCAAGCTTAAGTTTGACAAGCACATTTTTAATCTAATCTTCTAATCGAGCTTTTGGAGTCCTGGGATTCATAAAGCCCTGGTGAAAAGAATTTGACGATCCGTACGTTACAAAAACTCTATATACTTCACTTGTTCGTCCAATTCTTGAATATGGGTCATGTATATGGTGTCCCCAATACAAAGTTCATCAATTTCTGTTTTTTGCCCTCCAGGGTCTTAACTGGAATCCTAATTCTCGCATGCCTTCTTACCATAGTAGACTATTACTAATAAATCTGCCCTCTCTTTCCAATGGTGGAATCATGCTTGGTGTAATCTTCTTATACAATCTAAGTGAGAAGAAACTGATTCTTCATAATTAATCAGCCAAATTTGTTTTGCTGTTCCGAGCAGAAATACTAGTTTTTACCGCATTCTCTTGAAATGTGTCATAGTAACTATTCTATTCATATCCATTTCGGATTTTACGCGATAATTTTAATAACCTTTTCCATGTAATAAGTAATGCTTCTTCTGTTCGTAATCTTAAAACTTAAATCCCATGTCATCCGTCCATTTGTTCGCTTTTGTCGGTCGGTTGGGCCGTATATACCAGCGTCAGACAAAGTGTCAAGATTTTTGAATATTGACAGCCACAGAATAATGCTCCCAGCCACCTCGCCCCCAGAATCGCGAAAGCCTATATCTACCACAGTTTTAGCTACAGTTACCAAATTTAAAGGTAGAAGGCAGCTTATCCCTTTTCTACCCACGCTCAGTCTTGCCGCAGTAAACCAAGCAAATCGATATCTCACACAATTTAAGAGCTAGAGTCAGCAAATTTGTATTCGTGTGACCTCCTCTTAAGATCAAGATGAACAAATAAGAACGTTGCAGTCGGACGTAACCGACTGTGCAATACTCGTTCACAGTACACGGAAGTTATTATTGTTATTTTGGAAAAATATAGAATTTTTATATTTCGTAGGGACGAGGGTGAGAGTGGCCAATATTTTTCGGCTCGATCTTAAGAGAAAGTCTGCCAAATTTTCTTACCGAGCTTTAAATTTTTGTAACCTAATTTAAATGAGCTGACCACGAATCTACCTTTCATTTGGTGACTCTAGCTCTAAAACATTAGAAGATATAGCCATTTTCGATTTTTTAAGGCGGGAGCGCTGGGGGGCGTTCCAGTGGGCGTGGTCGGGATGTCAAGGTCTCAACCTTTTAAGGAGGTCACCAGGAATCTACATACCAATTTTAGTGACTCTAGTTTTAAAGTTGTGTTATTTATACACGCGTTACCGCTTTAACCTTGCAAATATATCGATTTTAGCGATTACGGAGGCGGAAAGGGGCGTGGCCGGAAATTTTTTCTGTGATGTTTGGGGAACCTTACCAAATTTTGAATATATATTACTGGTAAGTTCCCCCAAACATCACAGAAAAAAGTTTCCGGCCACGCCCCTTACCCCCTCCGTAATCGCTAAAATCGATACATTTGCAAGCTCAAAACGGTAACATGTCTATAATTTACACAATTTTAAAGTTAGATACACGAAACTTGGTATGTATATTCCTGGCGACCTCCTCAAAAGATTGAGAGCTTGACATCCCGGCCACGCCCACTGCAACGCTCCCCAGCGCCCGCCGGCTTAAAAAATCGGAAATAGCTATATCTTCCAAAGTTTTAGAGCTAGATTCACAAAATTTGAAACGTAGATTCGTGGTCAGCTCCTTTAAATAAAGCTACAAAAATTTACTGCCCACGCCCACCCCCGCCTTCTCCCGCCCCCGCAAAGTGCGAAAGCCTATATCTCCCACATTTTTAGATCTAGAGTCACCAAATTTTAAACGTAGATGGCTGGTCACCCCTTTTAAAAATCGTTTAGAAAATTTCCCGGCCACGCCCACTCCCGTCCACTCCCTCCTACTTCCACCCCCGCAAATCGCAAAAAGCTATATCTCCCACAATTTTGGAGCTAGAGTCACAAACTTGTCAGACAGTGTTTGGGTGACCTTCCCTTAAGATCGAGCGGAAAAATGTTGGCCACACTCATCCCCGCCCCTACGAAATATAAAAATTCTATATATTTGGTTTAATCCCGTTGCTTATTTCGGTTGTTAATACAAATCAGCATCAATCTCAATTTTAACCCTAGTGTGCCTATTTTTTTTGTCTTTTTTTTTTCTTTAACATATATTTTTTTTTACATTTTCTTTTTCTCTCTGAACAGAATATTTTTGTTTTATATTTGTATTTATTCTTTTATAATGTTTGTCTGCAATAAGAAAGATTGCCAGGTGCGTGCAAACGTAAAGATGGGATTTGTTTTCTGCCAGCTGTGTGATAATATGTCGCACGAAAAATGCGCTGGCCTCAACGGCCGTATTATCGACCTGATTGAGTCCAAATCAGGATTAAAGTGACGTGCGAATCCTGCAGGGATGTTGAAAGAGACATGATGGAATTCATGAGGCAGACAAAGAGGGGCTTTGGGGCCAGCTTAAAAAACTGTCCGACGGTTTCTCCGCTCTGGATAATGAGTTCTATGAAGTTTTTGAACGAATCTCCAAGGCGTAAAAAAACCAATTTTAGGCTGTCGATTGGCTCAAATGAACTTTCTGCCCCTGCAGAACTGCCCACTACATCCGCTCCTAATTTACAATTAATTAATTTTTCAGCCCCCTCTCCAAACATCAAAGACAGAAGTGACCAAACCAACATAGTTCCCATGGATTTTGCTCCTTCTGATCCCCAACCTTTTTCTGATTCGGTAGTTATTAACCCTGTTGACACTGTTCAACTTTCTGGTGCTAGTAAGCCAACCTAATTAAATGGTCAATTATCCAAAGCTATTGCTCCATTAGAAGCTATAGCTGAGGTTCCAAATGTAACCCTTGTAGGTGTTCCACAGAAAAAAACAAATATTTGTTTCTAGGCTTACCCCTGATATCTGATGATGTCAAGGCCTTTGTTCTGGCCAAACTGAAAACCAATATTACTGTGAAAAATTCAAATTTTCATATATTTGGGAAATTTCTTCTTTTAATTTAAGTGTTCCGGCCAAACATTTCAGCAAAATTTGCTGTAAAGAGTTCTGGCCAGACCACTTAATCATTAAAGAATACCCTGCGAAAAAGAATAATCGGTCTGCGATTTCACTTCCGCCTCCTGCTGTCAATCTAAGCCCACCTCTTACAGTCTCTGTTAGTATAACAAAAAATACAATCCTCCTTCTCACTTGGCTACCAGAATGTAAGGGGTCTTTGTTAGCAAACTTTGTAATCTCTATCTTAGTAGCCTATCCTTTCATTTTCATGTCATAGTCTTCTCTGAGACATGGTTAAGGCCTGACATCCTAAATTCTGAAATACTATCTAACAAATTCTCTATCTATAGAAAAGACCACACTTCTCGTCATGGTGGTGGTGTGCTTATTGCTGTTGATGCTGATTTATTCTCGGAGATAGTAATTATTAACTATTGTATTGATATAGAATTTGTTGCCGTCAAATTGTGCATAATGGTGTCCTTTTGATTACTTGTTCCTATATTCCTCCTTCTTCAGATAATTCTGTCTATTCGATGCACTTTTCTGCTATACATTCTGTCTCCGCTATGCTTTCCGATCGTGATTTTCTTGTAGTTCTGGTTCTGATTTCAGTATTGTTGGAACTACGTGGATCTCTGATCCCGCTTCTAACGTGTTGAGTTCCACGACCCGTCAATCAATTAGGGATGTCATTATGTCAAATCAATGGTATCCCAAATTCTCTTAATAAAATGCTTGATCTTGTTTTTGTTTTGGATCAATCGTTCTTGTCTGTTTCCCGTACTGAGCCTATTTCATATCCGGAAGATCCCTATCACCCCACTTTAGAGGTGTTGATTGATTTACCTGCCCGGCTGCTAAACCCTGGTAGTAAGCCTCCACAGCGAGTTCATCAATTTCGGAAAACCCACTTTAGCAAACAAACTCAGCTCTTATCCCAGACTGTCTGGTCTCGGCTTTACATGTGTAGGGACATGGATAGTGCAATCGAGATTTTTATACTCGTTCAGGAAGTGAAACTAGTATATTAGTTTTGTGCAATGTCCGTCATGCTGTCCGTCCGTCTGTCCGTCTGACCGCCTGTCCGTATGAACGCAATATTTTTCGACGGTATTGAAAATAGAGACTTGAAACTTGTAATATATACTTGCAGTTATCTGCTTCAGACAAAGTGTTAAGATTTTTGTGCCACGCCCGCTGGGAGGCTGGCAAATCGATAACATGTCGATACACCTCATATCGCAAATCGATGAAAGTTGAATATTTCCCACAATATTAAAGTTAAAGTCACAGAATTTGGTATGTAGATAGCTGGTGATCGGTACAGATTTCCCGGCCACGCCCACTAGAACGCCCCCCAGCTCCCCCGCCTTAAAAAATCGGAAATCGCTATATCTCCCACAGTCTGAGAACTAGAGTCACCAAATTTTGAATATATATTACTGGTAAGGTCCCCCAAACATCACAGAAAAAAATTTCGGGCCACGCCCCTTACCCCCTCCGTAATCGCCAAAATTTATATATTTGCAAGCTCAAAACGGTAACATGTCTATAATTTACACAATTTTAAAGCTAGAGACACCAAACTTGGTGTGTAGATTCCTGGTGACCTCCTCAAAAGGTCTGGCCACGCTCACTGCAACGCCCCCCAGCGCCACCGCCTTAAAAAATCGGAAATCCAAAGTTTTAGAGCTAGAGTCACCAAATTTGAAAGGTAGATTTGTTGTCAGCTCCTTTAAATAAGGGTACAAAAATGTTGTCCACACTCACCCCCGCCCCTACAAAATATAAATATTCTATATATTTCGAAAATAACACTAATAACTTCCGTGTACTGTGAAAGAATATTATGCAGTCGGTTACGTCCGACTGCAACGTTCTTACTTGTTTATTCTACTATTGGATCTAACAATCCTATTTGGTTCACACGGGAATTAAACAATTGAAAGAATAGAAAATCAAGGATGTACAAGAAGTTCAAGGAAACTGGCTCTTTCTTGGCTTACACCCAATATCTGATTGCTCGATCTAATTTCTCTGTCGTCAAAAACCAATGTTATAAAGATTACTTGCAAAGTTGTAGGATACAGTTCCAGCGGGATCCTAAATGGTTCTATAACTTCGTTAAATCGAAACGAAAATCATCAACACAACCATCAACTCTATTTTTTGCAGAAACGTCCGCTGACTGTTGCCTATTTATTCGCAACATTTTTTCAAACTACTTATAGTTCGCAGAATTATGTTCCTGGTTTGCCATATCCTTATGTTATCAATGTTTCTAACTGTATTTTTGGGCCTTTGATCTCGAAAGTTCACTACTAAAAGAACCCGTATTTTTACCGGGACCTGATGGAGAACCAGGCTGCGTGCTTAGATACTGTGCTGAAGGTCTCTCAAAGCCTTTGTATAAATTATTTTATTTGTCCGTGGAGTTAAGTTAATTTCCTAATATTTGGAAAGAATCATTTATTATTCCTCTCCTTAAAAAAGGAAACAAGTCTAATGTTCAGAACTATAGAGGTATTTCTAAGCTGTCTGCTATTCCTAAGATTTTTGAGAAGTTGATAACTTTTCAAGTACAACATCTTTGTAGATCTATAATTGCAACCCTGCCAGCACGGGTTTATGAAATGTAGATCTACTACCACTAACTTATTGAAATTCACGTCTTTTGTTATTAAAGGATTCCAAAATAAAATGCAAACAGATGTCATTTACACTGATTTCAGTAAAGCGTTTGACTCTGTTAATCATTCGCTTCATATTCTGGGATTTCCAAATAATTTATTTCTTTGGATATCTAACTATTTATCTTTAAGAACCCAAAAAGTTTTCTTCAAAGGCCTTGTCTCTAAACCTGTTCAAGTTACTTCTGAAGGAAGTCACCTAGGTCCGTTGTTATTCACTTTATTCATAAATTACCTTCCTTCTGTGATAAACCTCTCTCGGGTTCTGATGTACGACGATGACATAAAACTTTGCCTGTCGTCTACTAATTTTCTGTCTGGCCAAAAGTTGAAATCCGATTTTGACAGTTTTCAAACCTGGTGTCAAGTAAATTTATTAAATCTTACTTATAATAAGTGTAAATTTATGTCTTTCTATAGACGAATGCCATTTTTCAATAATTCTTTCCTTAATGGTAAACCCCTTGAGCGTATTGAGTCCGTTAATGAGTTGGGTATTCTTCTTGATTCCAAGCTTAAGTTTAACAAGCATATTTCTACTGCTGTAAATCGAGCTTTTGGAGTCTTGGGATTCATAAAGCGCTGGTCAAAAGAATTTCACGATGTTACTCAAACTCTATATACATCACTTGTTCGTCCAATTCTTGAATATGGGTCGTGAATATGGTGTCCCCAGTACAAGATTCATCAGGATAGAATTGAATATGTACAAAAAGAATTTCTTCTTTTTGCAATCCATGCCGTCATCCGATTTGCCGGGAGTCGTAGAAAGCCTACCGCCACCTGAGCGTGACAAGTCAAACAAAAATCCATATTACTAGGCAACATACCAGAAAAGCTACAATAGCTGGCGATATTAATATGCCATGTATCGGTAATCAAGGTCAAGCACCTTCCGAAGATAATATAGCAGGCTCCAGTAGACAGACAGATACGACTAGCGGGACGCAGCCTCCAACCTCATCCGATATACAGATCACGATAGCCCAGTAAGTCGCGCAGGCCGTATCAACTGCCGTGATCAAACAATCCGCGATGCTGTTCCAAAATACAATGAGGCAGACCGAGATATTGGCCAGAACCATTGAGAGAGGTTTCCTTCAACTGAATACTCAGGTTCAAACTTGCAGTAACATCCCTGTTCCAAATGTAACTGATCATTAATACTGCTGCAACACCGACTCCTCCACACTTTGCTTCCCGATAGGATCAGCCAAATCATTAATAATTGGAAGCTTAAGTACACTGGTCAGTCTTCAATACCAATAGATGATTTCATCTATAGGGTGGAAGCATTAGCGAAGCAGATTTTGGACGGAAACTGGGAATTATTGGAAAAACACGTTAGTAACCTTTTTGAGGGAGCGCCGCCGAGTGGTTCTGGGGGTACCAAAAAGTAGTACAACGATACGCTGGGTAGAGCTGCGCGAGACTTTAAAGTCACAATTTAAGGACAATAGGACGGATCATGACATACTTCTCGCCATATATCAGAGCAAACAAAAAACAAGTGAAAACTTTGACGAATTCCAACAAATCATGGCTGGCTTAGCAGATCAGATGTCAGTTCCAATGTCTGAAATCACCAATTTAAATACTTTAAAATGTTAAATACTAAAAATAGATTTACCCGCCGATGCCTTCACTAATACCAATGACTGTCCCGACCCAACTGTTTCCAATTTTAATTTATCAATTTCCAACCATAACATATTGTGTACAAGTCGGTCTAAGGCACGCCGAACCGTTTTTAACAGAAACATCAAAGAAGAGAGGAAAAAACTATTATCAGCGGTGGTGGACCACACAGGCGATATACGACCATACGCAGACGTATATCTGCTTAATAGGAAACTTAGTGGACTGATGGATACTGGTGCATCAGTTAGTTGTATCGGTGGATACTTAGGAGCAGATATTATCAAAGAAAAACGGGAAATCCCAAAATATAATCGGTAAGATTAAGATCGATTAACCTTTCAAGAGGACATTCAGCCCCTCACTCTATATATTGTTCCATCCTTCACACAAAATTTATATCTCGGCGTTGATTTCTGGCACGTTTTCAATTTGTTACCTGATTGCATTGTAGACTATAAGAAATTAAATATTGCCTGCCTCAACGACCCGTTGGTAAGACTTTTGACAGATACACAAAAACCAATGCTAGTAGCCACAGTCAAACACTTCCCTTCATTTTCCGAAAAAAGTTTAGGGAAAACCACTCTATCATATCGGATACATTTGCCAGACACTAAAAAGTGCTTAGAATTGTAGCAAGCCATTTAACCCGGGCTGACCATCAATGTAGAAAAGAGCAAATTCTGCCTCAAGGCAGATCATATCATTAGGCATATCATTGGTAATGGTATAGTAGCAACAGATCCCGATAAGGCAACAGCCATCACAGAATTCCCTACCCCAAGATCCGCTAGACAAGTTCGACGTTAACTGGGAGTGACAGGCTGGTACAATAAATTTATTCGCAATTATGCCGGTATAGCAGCCCCGTTGACTGATACTCTTAAGAATAGCAAAAAATTTGTTTGGACGGATGAGGCACAAAAGGCTTTTTAAGAATTAAAAACTCGGATCAATCAGGCACCAGTCTTGCACAGCCCAAAGTTCGATGCCCCTTTTTTATCCACTGTGATCTCACACTGGGAGGGGAATGAAGTACCCATCCCTATTATGTCCAGAAAGCTTAACAAATATCAGAGAGATTACTCGGTTACAGAAAAGGAATGTCTGGCACCTGTGCTCAGCATAAAAAAATTTGGAGCGTATATTGAGGGGCACGAGTTTACTGTTATACAGATCACGCTTCACTGAAGTGGTTAATGAGCCAAAACGATCTCAGCAGCCGTTTGGCACGTTTCGCCCTTAAACTCTTAGGGTTTTCATTCACTATACAGCATCGTAAACATCGTGCCCGACGCTAATTCAGTCAGCCTTGCAAGCTGCCCATGACCACCCTTTATCTTCTCATCGCGGCATAAATAAAACAATTGGACGATTGCGTCGGTATTATTTTTGGCCAAGCCTTGTACCAGACGTTAAATCATATATTAATAGCCGCGACATTTGCAAGGCAACAATGTACCCAAATTATTGCCTGAGACTCCCATTAGGCAAATCAAGTGAAACTCAACGATTCTGCCTGTAAAAAAATTGGCAGTGTCTAATATAATTAACTTCATAGAGGAGGATTTATTTCATTGTTTTGGCGTGCCAGAAACCATCCTCTCCGACAATGGAGTACAGTTTAAGTCCAATGCATTCAATGCCTTGCTGCAAAAGTATGGTATTCATGATAAATTCATGACAAATGGTGCCACCTATAAATTGTTAAAAGAGGCCAAGAAGACAGGTTAGTGCAATTTGGCCAAGATGACTCGATGCAAATTTTAAGGAATCAGGCGTTGCAGGCAATGAGACAGCAACACGAAAGGAACGAAAAGATCTATAACCTGCGCAGCCGTGAAAAATCTTACCAAGTTGGCCAAGAAGACTTCAGGCGAATCTTTCCTCAAAGCAATTTTGGAAAATAGTTCAGTGTCAAACTTGTACCAGCTTTGATAAAGGCGAGGACTAGGAAGAAACTAGGTAATTGGTCCTACGATCGTGAAGATTTGCAGGGATGATACGATGGAAAATACCATGCCAAAGATATAAAACAATAATTTAAATGTTATTCGCTCCAGCTGTAATCCCACTTCCCTTCTCTTTCTTATCAGTGAAGTGTGATCTTAGCGGGGGGGTATTGTAAGAGCTGTAGCGTCGCAGTGGAAACAGTTATCATTAGGAATTTCTAAAACAACCCTCGTTCTTTTTCTTTCGCCGTGCATATAATTTACAGCTTCCTTCCACTCAGATCAAACGCTGCATCGGTGAACTCGGCTGATAGTTGTGTTACAATCGGCGCTAAAACTGGCCGCTCGACGAATCTATAAATAGCGCTGCAATCGCAAGCACTTCAAAAGCGCAGAGCTAAACGGGAACGTCAGACGTTCGTCTAACACTGTGGGAGATATAGCCATTTCCGTTTTTTTAGGGCGGGGGCGCTGGGGGGCGTTCTAGTAGGCGTGGGCGGAATATCAAGGCATTTTTTGGAGGAGATCACCAGCTATCTACATACCAAATTTGGTGACCCCAACTTTAATATTGTGGGAAATATTCAACTTTAATCGATTTGCGATTTGAGGTCTATCGACATCTTATCGATTTGCCAGCCTCCCAATGGGCGTGGCACAAAAATCTTAACACTTTGTCTGAAGCAGATAACTACAAGTATATATTCCAAGTTTCATCAAGTCTCTATCTTCAATAGCTTACACTAGATATCTGATTGCTCGATCTAATTTCACTGTCCTAAATAACCAATGTTATAAAGAATTCTTGAAAAGTTGTAGAATACAGTTCCAGCGGCATCCTAAATGGTTTTACAACTTCGTTAAAGCGAAGCGAAAATCATCAACACTACCATCAACTCTATTTTTTTAAGAAACGTCTGCTGACTCAGATCAGGCTATTGCCGATGTATTCGCAAAATATTTTCAAACACCTTATAGTTCTAAGAATTATGTTCCTGGTTTGCCTTATCCTTTTCATGTAAATATTTCTAACGGCATTTTTGTGCCAGGCTGCGTGCTTAGATACTGTGCTGAAGGTCTCTCAAAGCCTTTGTATAAACTATTTAAAATGTCAGTGGAGTTAACTTAAGTTCTTTTCCTAACATTTGGAAAGAATCATTTATTATTCTTCTCCTTAAAAAAGGAAATGTTCAGAACTATAGAGGTTTTTCTAAGTTGTCTGCTATTCCCAAAATTTTTGAGAAGTTGATAATTTTTCAATTACAACATCTTTGTAGATCTATAATTTCACCCTGCCAGCACGGGGTTATGAAATATAGATCTACTACCACTAACTTATTGGAATTCAAGTCTATGATTATTAAAGGATTCCAAAATAAAATGCAAACGGATGTCATTTACACTGATTTCAGTTAGGCGTTTGACTCTGTTAATCATTCGCTTCTACTGCATAAGCTTCATTTTCTGGGATTTCCAAATAAGTTATTTCTTTGGATATCTAACTATTTATCTTTAAGAACCCAAAAAGTTTTCTTCAAAGGACTTGTCTCTAAACCTGTTCAAGTTACTTCCGAAGGAAGTCTCCTTGTCCGTTGTTATTTACTTTATTCAGAAATGACCTTCCTTCTGTGATAAACCACTTTCGGGTGCTGATGTACGCCGATGACGTAAAATTTTGCCTGTCGTCTACTACTTCTCTAGCTGGCCAAAGGATGCAATCCAATACTTTTCAAACCTGGTGTCAAGTAAATTTATTAAATCTTAATTATAGTAAATGCAAATTAATGTCGGTTTTTAGACGAGGGCCCTTTTTGAATAAATACTTTCTTCATGGTAAACAACTTGAGCGTATTGAGTCCGTTGATGATTTGGGTATCCTTCTTGATTCCAAGCTCAAGTTTGACAAGCATATTTCTACTCCTGCTAATTGAGCCTTTGGAGTCCTGGGATTCAAAAAGCGCTGGTCGAAAGAATTTGACGATCCGTACGTTACTAAAACTCTATATACTTCACTTGTTCGTCCAATTCTTGAATATGGATTTTGTATATGGTGTCCCAAATACAAGGTACATCAGGATAAAATTGAATCTGTACAAAAACAATTTCTGTTTTTTGCCCATCGGGGTCTTAACTGGAATACTAATCCTCGCGTGCCTCTAACCATACTAGACTATTACCACTAAGCATACAACACATAGAGTCGTCAGATCGACAAAAAAGTGGTTGGAAAATTGTCGAGCTCGTGGCACCCCACATAACTCTTGCTCTTATTGTTTACAACCAGAGAGAGTAAGATTGCTGAGAGCGAAATAGTGCTAAGCTCTTTCGTCTCAGTGCATAGCATGATCACCTCATAGAACCCCGTGTAGTGTGTCTCGCTCACACTGCAAGGTGCTTGAAGGCTTGTGGTACCCCTTGCATGCATTTGTTTGCATGTGCACAGAAGCTGAGCAACGAAATGTGTGCATGTATGTGTGTATGCACAAGTAGCAATGCGCTAAAATTCGAATTTCTCAATTTTCGGACGCATGCCTTCCTTTTCAATTGATGAGTAATGTGAATTGTTATCGCATTCTTCGCACAGACCTTCTTTCGGATTTATATGATAACAATTTTTTCTCTCTTTGTCCCCAAAGCATAAAAGTTCCCCTACATCTATCGAATCTAGGTGCCATAAGTCTTGGCTTAATTCCACATTTGTTCTTTCTACTTATGTCCTTTTATTTAAAGAATAAATAACGATTGTATCGTCTTCACTACAGAATTTGTAAATTACGCAACTTTTTTGTAAATTACGCAAACGTCTGCGTACGCTGTCACTTCTTCGTGTTGTCGTCTTAGCTGGCGGATGCAGTAGTGTTGAAACTCCAGTTGCAGCTCCCAAAGGTTTAGGTTGGGATTGCTATAAGCTTTCCTATCGCTGGCCTGGTGGCTCAGCAATAAAAGATAAAATGATTATACGGGCAAGTGCCGGAGTGGAATATATATTTTTGCTTGTATTCAATACAGAGGCTTATTCAGAACAGAATTTGAATTACAATATTTGGTACAGCTAAAGCTAAAATACAAATATGAAAAGCTTAACTCCAAACAACACGCAACAAAGTCATGGTTGACACGCCGACTTAGCGTTTTCGTAATCGATAACAAACGAAACTCTTGCGACATACCAAGAGTATATAGTTACCGCTGCTGACCGTTGCATCTAGAGCGTCGAACTCAAGTGTTTGTGTGTCAGCGCGTACGAGGACTACTTAATATGTAAGCGCGAGGATTACTTGTTAACTACTCCCTCCTCAAGACTATGACCGTCCTCGGACGTACTAAATTTATCGATGGCGCTTTGTATTTCGCGCGAGTCTCGTCTTCGCCTTAGCATTTGAAGAAGGAAAAGCGAACCGCTAAAAACGAGGCTGAGTCCCACGCCGGCTGCAAACCAGAACTCCTCAATGATGTTCAAGTTTATGTTAGTCATTCTATGGAGGAGCGGCATGCTCAAAGGTGGATCGTGGCCAATGATATTCAAAGGTGGTTTGCAGAATGTAGAGTACGTTGTTGTGGAGCATTCTGTCACTGTTAGAATGTCGCCGTCGCATTCAGCCACGGTGTCGTCTTGTAGTTGTAGAATGGTGTGTTGGTGAGATACGGGAAATACGATGACCTTGTTACAAATAAACTTAATTCTATGGTAGGCGATTAGTATGTGTAATATATTTTCGGACTAAAGAACCTTTATGTTGGACGATTCTAATAAACTAACTATGAGGACATCTGTAGTTTGTTCAATTAGGGATTTCAAATCGTTGTGATCGAAACTTGTTGGGTTTGGACGTAGATGTACTAACGAGCAGTACATTCGAGTGTCCCAACGATACCAAGCACGGGCTTGTTAACGCTCGGACCCAGGCAAAATGCCATCCAGCTCCCGCCCAACCGACCGAGGGGCGCGCCGCATAACGTGCGGTGACGAAGATCGCGAACAAATGGTCAGAAGACAAAGGACCAAAGTTTTAAGGATAGGAATAGAAGTAGCATTACTTATTATTCGGAAAAGATTATTATAATTACAGTATAAGATACGAAATGGATTATGAATAGAATAGTTACTATGACACATTTCAAGAGATAGCGGTAAAAAATTTCTCGTATTTCTACTCGGAACCGCAAAACTAATTTGACTGATTAATTCGGAATAATCACTTTCCCCATTAATTAGTTTGTGTAAGAAGATTACGGCAAGCAAGTGAAGTATATAGAGTTTTAGTAACATAGGGATCGTCAAAATTCTTTCGACCGGCGCTTTATGAATCCCAGGACTCCAAAAGCTCGATTTGCACCAGAAGAAATATGCTTGTTAAACTTAAGCTTGGGATCAAGAAGAATATCCATATCGTTAACGGACTCAATACGCTCAAGGGGTTTACCATTAAGGAAAGAATTATTGAAAAAATGACATTCGTCTATAGAAAGACATAAATTTACACTTACTGTAATTAAGATTTAATAAATTTTGACACAAGGTTACTTGACACAAGGTTTTGAAACTGTCAAGGTCGGAGTGCAAACTTTGGCCAGCTAGAGAATTAGTAGAGAGTGGTTTATTACAGAAAGAAGGTTTATGAGTAAGGTGAATAACAACGGACCAAGGTGACTTCCTTGTGGTACTCCGAAAGTAACTTGAACAGGTTTAGAGACAAGACCTTTGAAGTAAACTTTTTGGGTTCTTAAGGATAAATAGTTAGATATCCAGATAATTAAGTAATTTGGAAATCCCAGAAAATTAAGCTTATGCAGTAAAAGCGAATAATTAACAGAGTCACACGCTTTACTGAAAGCAGTGTAAATGACATCTGTTTGCATTTTATTTTGGAATCCTTTAATAACATATATATATATATATATATATATATATATATATATATATATATATATATATATATATATATATATTATAGATCTACAAAGATGTTGTAATTGAAAAGTTATCAACTTCTCAAAAATCTTGGGAATAGCGGATAATATTAGACTTGTTTCATTTTTTAAGGAGACGACTAATAAATGATTCTTTCCATATATTATGAAAAGAACTTAACTCCACGGACAAATAAAATTGTTTATACAAAAGCTTTGAGAGACCTTCAGCACAGTATCTAACCACGCAGCCTGGTACTCCGTAAGGTCCCGGTAAAAATACGGGCTTGATAACTCTTAGCTCTTTTAGTAGTAAACTATCGGTGATCAAAGGCCCAAAAATGCAGTTAGAAACATTTACATGATAAGGATATGGCAAACCAGGAACATAATTCTGCGAACTACAAGTTGTTTGAAAAAATGTTGGGAATTAATCGGTAATAGCCTGATCTGAGTCAGCAGGCGTTTCTTCAAAAAATAGAGTTGATGGTAGTGTTGACGATTTACGCCTCGCATTAACGAAGTTATAGAAACGTTTAGGATTCCGCTGGAACTGTATCCTACAACTTTTCGAGTAATCCTTATAAGATTGGTCATTGAGGACAGAGAAATTAGATCGAGCAATCAGATATTGAGTGTAAGCCAAGAAAGAGCCAGTTTCCTTGAACTTCTTGTACATCCTTGACTTTCTATTCTTCCAATTGTTTAATTCCCGTGTGAACCAAATAGGATTGTTAGACCTAACTGAATCACAAACCGGGACGCATAAATCGAATAGATGGTTTATAGTAAAATACAAAATCTCGATTGCACTATCCATGTCCCTACACATGTAAAGCCGAGACCAGTCAGTCTGGGATAAGAGCTGAGTTAGTTTGCTAAAATCGGTTTTCCGAAATTGGCGAGCTCGCTCTGGAGGCTTACTACCCGGGCAGGTAAATCAATCAACAACTTTAAAGTGGGGTGACAGGAATCTTCCAGACATGAAATAGGCTCAGTACGGGAAACAGACAAGAACGATTGATCCAAAACAAAAACAAGATCAAGCATTTTATTAAAAGAATTCGGGATACCATTGATTTGACATAATGATATCCCAAATAAATTATCGAGAAAATCATTTTGGGTGGTGGATCTCAAGACGCTAGAATCGGGACTAGAGATCCACGTAGTTCCAGCAATATTGAAATCACCCAGAACTACAAGAAAATTACGATCGAATAGACAGAATTATCTGAAGAAGGAGGAACATAGGAACAAGTAATAAAAGGGCAGACAGCATTAATGCACAATTTGACGGCAGCAAATTCTATATCAATACAATAGTTAATTATTACTATCTTCGAGAATAAATCAGCATCAACAGCAATAAGCACACACATAGATAAAGAATTTGTTAGATAGTATTTCAGAATTTAGGATGTCAGGCCTAAGCCATGTCTCAGAGAAGGCTATGACATGAAAATGAAAGGATAGGCTACTAAGATTACAAAGTTTGCTACAAAGACTTGTACTAACAGAGACTGCAAGAGGTGGGCTTACATTAACAGCAGGAGGCGGAAGTGCAATCGGAGACCGATTATTCTTTTTCGCAGGGTATTCTTTAATGCTTAAGTGGTCTGGCCAGAACTCTTTACAGCAAATTTTGCTGAAATGTTCGGCCGGAACACTTATTTTAAATGAAGAAATTTCCCGAATGTATGAAAATTTGAATTTTTCTACCGTAATATTGGCTTTCAGTTTGCCATGAACAAAGGCCTTGACATCATTAGATGTAGTATCAGGGGCAAGCGTAGAAAGAAATATTTGTTTTTTTTGTGGAACATCTACAAGGGTCACATTTGGAACCTCAGTTATAGCTTCTAATGGAGCAATAGCCTTGGATAATTGACCATTTGATTCAACATCCCTGCAGGATTCGCAAGTCCACTTTAAGCCTGATTTGGACTCAATCAGGTCGATAATACGGCCGTTGAGGCCAGCGCATTTTTCGTGCGACATATTGTCACACAGCCAGCAGTAAACAAATCCCATCTTTACATTTGCACGCACCTGGCAATCTTTCCTATTGCAGACAAACTTTATAAATGAATAAATACAAAAATTAAACATAAATATTCTGCTCAGAGAGAAAAAGAAAATGTAAAAAAATGAATGTGTTAAAGAAAAAAAAGAGGAAAAAAAAATAGGCAACCTAGGGTTAAAATTGAGATTGATGCTGATTTGTATTAACAACAACAATACAAACAAATAACAGCGCGGGCGAGACAACCGAAATAAGCAACGGGATTAACCAAAGCAAAAATTTTAAGAAAAAACAAAACAGCCAACCAACAACAAAAACAATATTACCGCGAAGAGAGTTTTAACGAGCGTTTTAGAGCGCGGAATGACATCAAAAGCGAAAATGCAAAAACAAAGCAATGCAACTGCAAGGACAAGCAGTATGCTTGTGCTTCAGTTTGCTGTTGTATTTGTACTCAAATTAAAATTAATGTAAAGGATTATAAATCCACAAAACACGTCCGTTGCGAATGCGAGAACGATATGATCGATGCAATTAATTGTGACTCGAACATTTTAATTTTTTCCAGATCTGAGGCGTGTGGGGTGCCTGCTACTACTTTAAGAGCAGTGCCTAAAAAATCTAAGCTAAGGCAATTCTATGGTGTATTTTTAATACCGATTAAAGCATTCTAATGTGGTCTGTGTCAACGTCTAGTAACTTTCGCATGTACGATTGGGGGAATCATTCGGACAATTTTTCGGTGTCATCTGCGATGTTCGTAAAGTCTGTCAGATTACTGGAGTGCCTTAAGTAGTCTCGATGTTCCCATACCACATACATACATGTTCCGAGATCCGCGCGCTTGTTTTTGTTATTATAGATATTATTGTGCCCACGAACATGTAATATAAAAATTTGACATAAGTCTCTTGTATGTCTTATTTCATATTCTTGATCTATTTATTTATTTAATGTTTTGAAAATAGGCTTTAATTGAAGTTGTCTTTGTGGACCACCCTCCCCTTAACAAGAATAGATGTTCCCAGGTCTGCTTGTACTCTTTCTTCTGTGCATAATGGGGTCAGTTTGTTGCCTAGCCTTCTGTTATTCTTTGGGAACACTTCGAACACCCTGTTCTGTCTGGCCGGGTTACATCACTATTAATATTGATCATTTGCGCCTTTTCTATCTTTTCCTTTATCTTCTGTCGGAATTCGTTGGGGACTGAGTGAATAATCTCGATCGGTTTTTGGTTGGTGACAGAATGCACTGTTTTGTTATATTCTACCGTCGCCCTCACGATTAGCTCAATTGTGTCGTCAATTTTTTTTTCCATTTTTAAGCACCTAGCAATTTCTGTTAGGGTGCTGTGGAAACGTTCCACTTGACCGTTTGAGGTGCTGTGAAGTGGTGGGGCATTTACGACATCTATACCATAATTGTTCTTAAGTAATGATGGTACGGTTTCCGAATTGAATGCGTCTTCGTTGTCACAATATATGGTTTTGGTGCTTGGAAACAAATGTACCAGTTGGACTATGGGAGTTTTCAAGTCAATTATTGTTCGATATGCTACTGGTTGCACGATCGGAAAATTTTAAAACTTGTCGATGCAAGTTAGAAATTGTTTTTTATCCGTGGAAAAAAAATCAATGTGTAGCATTTCGCCGCCGAATGAGGGGATTGGAGTTATCCCAAGTTCTTATTTTTTTGGATGTCATATTTTGTTTTGGTACAAATTTTGCAGTTTATGACGACTTCATTGGCCAGTTTACTCATTTTGGGAAAATAATAGTCACGGATAACTTGTTTTATATTTTCCTGAGTGCACACCGTGCACGGTTGTGTTCGGCAGTTATTATTTCACGACACGACACTCTTGCAGGGCCAACATTTGGTTGCTGGAAATTTTAACACTAGATCGTGTTGAAAACTAGCCAGAGTTGGTAAATCGCAGTGTATTGCGTTTACCACTTCTGGGTTGATAACCTCTTTAAGTGATTCGAACATTGTGTTTTTATCGGTAAAATTGATTAAATGGCGAGATTGGCTACCGAAGAGTATGAGGTTACGTTTTAAGGGGTATCGTGCCTCTTTTAGGATTATTTGGTTCCTGAAGCAATTTAAAGGCTTATCTGTGGTTTCGACCGTGTAGGTCAGCGAATTTCCGCTATGGATGGTTGCAGCATCCGACTGAGGCTCGTTTTGTATTGCATTTATATTCTGCCGTGATAGGGCATCTGCTACGAAGTTTTCTTTCCCTGGCTTGGAGAATATTTTGGCGTCGTGTTCGTCGATGTATGCTTTCCACCTCTTAGTTTTTGCATTTATGTTTCTGTCCGAGACTGCGAAAGTGAGGGGTTGATGGTCGGCGAAAATTTTTGGAATTTTCCACGGGCCCATACAATTGCTAGTAGTTCCCTTTCGTTTGTGGCATCGTTCAGTTCGCATTGTCTTGGCGTTCTAGAAATCATTTTTGATCTGGTCTGGGTACATTAGGATGACATCTTCCGATGCCAAAATATTACGAAGACGGACAAACTCGTCGCGTTGAATTTTGTTAAATTCAACTTCAACCTTTCTGGACTTTCTGGATCTGTGCTTACTGATTAAACCGTTATCGCCCTTCAGTATGTCTGTCAATGGTCTTGCAATGGATGCAAAATCTTTAACAAACCTCCTGTAATAGCTGGCTAAGCCAAGGAATGACCTAAGACTATACAAGTTCTTTGGCTTTATAGTTCTAACCTTTTCGGAATCGGTTTTTGCCGAGCGTGTTTAGTAGAAAAAATGGGGAGACGTGCCGAAAAATGTTTATGAGGGATTTACTTTGGATTTTACTGGAGCCATGTATTGAGCTCATAGTAAAGGGGCTATCGGCAGGAGTTATGTTTTTTAGCTCCTTTTCGGGCTTTACATAATTTTTGCCCCAGTATCCATTTTTAGTGTTCTCCCAGCCAACTGTCGTTTTATGACTGGTAGCCGGGAGCGTTCACTTAAAAATTTAATGTCTCACTGTCAGATGCATTGTCGCTATCGTCTTATATATCGTTAACTGCTGTTGTGACAGCGTTTTCGTAGCTGTTGGCTTGATCGACCAAGGCGTTCTGCACGACATTGTTGACGCGCTGACGACTGGGGCCAGTCATACGCTCGGACGTGTTTTGCCTTTTCTAAGCTGGCAGAATATTGGTCTGAGGTTTTCCAAATTCTGTTTGCTGTCTGAACTTTTCTGAGGTGTCAACTTCCATGGGATCTGGAGCTTGACCTCGCTGTACCCTCTTACTCTGATCTTGATCAGCATTGTTATGCTGACGCCTGACAAAATGAGCGTTCTTTTCCTGGCCCGTTCTTCCCCAGTGTTCTTTCCCTGCCTATACTGTGGGCGGTTTTTATTGGATTCGGCTACTTGAGATCTCTCTTCGATGGCTTTGGCGTACGAACTTGCAAATACGCTCAATTCGCTCAATACTGGCTTCTGCCTCTTTAGCTAGTGCGAGTGCAGACGGTAGATCTCTTGGCTGTGCCGGGAATACGACTGATTTTAGGGATTTTTTTAACCCCGAGATAAATGCATGTAATGCATCGTATCTAACTTCTTTGTGGAGCAGGTCAGCACTTTCTTGGTCATGGACATGACGATTTTATTGGTTACTACAGTCAATTTTTTATAGAAATTTAGTACAGTGTTATCTGAGACTAGTAATGCTCCCGTAGAACCTCTAATTTTATTCCTAATAATTGTGACTGCTTGATAGTGTGTGCAGCTGCCATTGAATGGCCTGAACATGTCATATGCGTCGTTGTCTGATTGTCGCCATGCCTCATATTCGTCTTGGGTACCGTCAAAATCGGGAATAGATTTTATGATGTCTAATGGTATCTCGCATTTTATAGCTGGCTTTACAGAGATTCTCTGGAATGTCTCGACTTGGGGCGTTTCTACGCGCAAACTACTTACTTGGGCTCGCACTGCCTCAAGTTCTGATCTAAAAACTCCTTCTTGATGTGCTAGAGCTTGGCTAACGGCGTTTTCTATCTAGGTCTGTATTTGATTAACGTCCATGTTTGTCTCTGTCCGGATATGGCTCTGAGAATTATTTATAGGATCTACTTCCCACCCGTCGTCACTATCGTATTCAACTTTTACTTCTTTTGACACTTCTCATATGTTTTGGTGGTCCATTATTTACAGTCGGCAAGAACGGGCAATATCTTTATTTAATTAATTTGTATAAACTTTGATAATATTTGCTAACAAATGCATCAAATATTATTGTGTTCACTTTTGCACAAAGTCGGCAAAGCCGAGCGATATTTTCATTTAGTTATATAAATTTTGATAATATTTGCAAATAAATGCTTCAAATATTATTTTACTTTATTTTTGCCGAACAGGAAACAAGCAAGGTTTTCGGGTAGTTTTTAAGTTTTTGTGCAGAATAAATTTTGTTCACTTTTATTCTTGCAATAACTTGTATTTTTTGTAATTTATAATTTGTAAATAAAAAAAATTTTTTTCTCTTTTTTTACTTATTTGAAATCACCATTTGAACTTACATTTTTCGTTAGCGTCCAACTTAGGTTCTATTCCAGTTGGGCGCCAATTACGCAAACGCCTGAAAACTTCTTCACTTCTTCGTGTTGTCGTCTTAGCTGTCGGATGCAGTAGTGTTGAAACTCCAGTTGCAATGTGCTCCCAAAGGTTTAGCTTGGAATTTCTATAAGCTTTCCTATCGCTGGCCTGGTGGCTCAGCAATAAAAGATAAAATGATTATACGGCCAAGTGCCGAAGTGGAATATATATTTTGCTCGTATTCAATACAGAGGCTTATTCAGAACTGAATTTGCAATACCATATTTAGTGCAGCTAAAGCTAAAAGACAAATATGAAAAGCTTAACTCTAAACAACACGCTACAAAGTCATGATCGACACGCCGACTCAGCATATTCGTAAGCGATAACAAACGAAACTCTTGCGACATACCAAGAGTATCTAGTTACCGCTGCTGACCGTTGCATCTAGAGCGTCGAACTCAAGTGTTTGTGTGTCAGCCCGTACGAGGGCTACTTAATATGTAAGCGCGAGGGTTACTTGTTAACTTGTACGCGTCTACCCTGTTTGATTCCGTTGAAATGCCATCATTCAAATTTGGAGCCTCAAACAATTTCAGGGTTGGCACTGCACCTGACTTTAAATACTTTTTGCCGAAATATTTTCTTTGAAAAGGTTTATTGCAAATACGCGCTTTATTAATATTAATATTGCTCGTTATTTTACAATTTGCAATCCATTGGCCGCGAAGACAATTGTCTTTGGGAAACTTGAACATTCTCACTGGACGTAGTTCCGAACCATCCCTACAGCTACGTAAGCATGATTTCACATTACACCTGCAGCCAGTTTTTCTTTGATTTCCTATGTTTATCATCGTTTTTTTATCACTTGTAAAAGGTGAAGAAACAGAGAGAATCGCTCTATAAACTGCTCGATCTTGAACTTTGCTGTCAACTAAAGCGTGCCTGACTTGACCACAGACACACAGCGCAATTTACGGCAGTTCTTTTTACTGCTCAATTTTATTACTTTATTACTTTATTGCCGAATCCGTTAAAGGTTTTTATGAAACCTAACGGCTGAAATGTTTATATGTTCCACAAACGTCTACATATGAATGTATGCAAGTGCAATTATAAGAGCAAATCATTTTTATGGCTGGGAAATTACAGGCACGCGACAAACGCAGGCCAGCAAAGATATTCTTTTTGCGCCCAAGGCGGGCAGCAAAACGTAAACAAAACACAAGCACAAACAATGCTTATCCATGTACAGAAATGAGCAAGTGTGCGAGCATGCTCGTCTTGAAAAACTTTTTTTGCAAACGCACCAACGCTTTGGTACCCTAACCAACAATTAATGTTGAAAATTCTAAGAGACCATGCCGATGTGGCGAACCCTTTAAAAATTTCACATTACTCTTCAATTGAAAGGGAAGGCATGCGGTCGAAAATTGAGGAATTAGAATTTCAGCGCACTGCTACTTGTGCATACAAACGACGCCTTTCGTGTTGTCGTCATCGCTGACGGATTCAGTAGTGTTGAAACTCCAGTTGCAGTGTGCTCCCGAGAGTTTGGGTTGGGATTGCTATAAGCTTTCCTATCGCTGGCCTGGTGGCTCAGCAATAAAAGATAAAATGATTATACAGCCAAGTACCGGAGTGAAATATATTTTTGCTTGTATTCAATACAGAGGCTTATTCAGAACTGAATTTGCAATACCATATTTGGTGCAGCTAAAACTAAAAGACAAATATGAAAAGCTTAACTCTAAACAACACGCTACAAAGTCATGATCGACACGCCGACTCAGCATATTCATAAGCGATAACAAACGAAACTCTTGCGACATACCAAGAGTATCTAGTTACCGCTACTGACTTGTTAACTACTCCCCCCTCAAGATTATGACCGTCCTCGGTCGTACTAAATTTATCGATGGCCCTTTGTATTTCGCGCGAGTCTCGTCTTCGTCTTAGCATTTGAAGAAGGAGAAGCGAACCGCTAAGAACGAGGCGGAGTCCCACGCCGGCTGCAAACCATAGCTTAGGTGAACCGGCTAAGGCAACTTCGTCCTTGAACTCCTCAATGATGTTCAAATTTTCGGTATTCATTCTATGGAGCTCAAAACTGGATCGTGGCCAATAATTTTCAAAAGTGGTGATCCCGGTATGCCTGGAGTTTTGTTTAGGGCCTCGCGTTGATTCACATACTCAGTGCCATTAATAGTAGCCGAGCGTTCATAGGTGCCAAGGTGCGTGCCGGTAATAGATATTTCCAGGCCATCTGTACTGATTTTAGCCGGGCTCTCGTTAACGATTATGATGCCATCGTCTACCAGTACAATTTGTTTTAAATGGCTGAGCTGTGAGTGACAGAGAGCTGTGCCTCCAGCGTGCAGGGCTCGTGCGCAAGTGTCGTGACTCGTCAGTTTGCAGAATGTAGAGTACATCGTTGTGGAGCATTCTGTCACTGTTAGAATGTCGCCGTCGCATTCAGCCACGATGTCGTCTTGTAGTTGTAGAACGGTGTGTTGGTGAGACACGGGAAATACGATGACCTTTTTACAAATAAACTTAATTCTGGGGTAGGCGATTAGTATATGTATTATGTTTTCGGACTGAAGAATTTTTATGTTGGACGCTTCTAATAAACTAACTATGGGGACATCTGTAGTTTGTTCAATAAGAGATTTCAAATCGATATGATCAAAGATTGTTGGGTTTACTACGTTAGATTATGCAAGAGTGATTGTAAGCATTAAATTCTGAATTTTCGTTATTAACATTATATTTCTTGCTAATAACGTACAGATGTGGTGTCAACTCAGTTATCTTTTTTGCTTTAATTATTTTGTTAACTGTGTTATTTTAACCTGTAATATAAAAGTTGGACGTAAGTCTCTCGTATGTCTTATTTCCTATTCTTAATCTATTCATTTTTTTTTTTTAAATAGGCTTTACTTGAGGTTGTCTTTGTGGACCACCCTCCCCTTAACAAGAATAGATGTTCCCAGGTCTGCTTGTACTCTTTCTTCTGTGCATAATGGGGTTAGTTTGTTGCCTAGCCTTCTGTTGTTCTTTGGGAACACTTCGAACACCCTGTTCTGTCTGACCGGGTTACATCTATTAATATTGATAATTTGCGCCTTTTCTATCTTTTCCTTTATCTTCTGTCGGAATTCGTTGGGGACTGAGTGAATAATCTCGATCGGTTTTTGGTTGGTGACAGAATGCACTGTTTTGTTATATTCTACCGTCGCCCTCACGATTAGCTCAATTGTGTCGTCAATTTTTTTTTCCATTCTTAAGCACCTAGCAATTTCTGTTAGGGTGCTGTGGAAACGTTCCACTTGACCGTTTGAGGTGCTGTGAAGTGGTGGGGTACGGTTTCCGAATTGAATGCGTCTTCGTTGTCACAATATATGGTTTTGGTGCTTGGAAACAAATGGACTATCGGAGTTTTCAAGTCAATTATTGTTCGATATGCTACTGGTTGCACGATCGGAAATTTTTAAAACTTGTCGATGCAAGTTAGAAATTGTTTTTTATCCGTGGAAAAAAAATCAATGTGTAGCATTTCGCCGCCGAATGAGGGGATTGGAGTTATCCCAAGTTCTTATTTTTTTGGATGTCATATTTTGTTTTGGTACAAATTTTGCAGTTTATGACGACTTCATTGGCCAGTTTACTCATTTTGGGAAATTAATAGTCACGGATAACTTGTTTTATATTTTCCTGAGTGCCCACCGTGCACGGTTGTGTTCGGCAGTTCTTATTTCTAACTGTTCGATTTTGTCCATGATGTCTGACACGACACTCTTGCAGTGCCAACATTTGGTTGCTGGAAATTTTAACACTAGATCGTGTTGAAAACTAGCCAGAGTTGGTAAATCGCAGTGTATTGCGTTTACCACTTCTGGGTTGATAACCTCTTTAAGTGTTTCGAACATTGTGTTTTTATCGGTAAAATTGATTAAATGGCGAGATTGGCTGCCGAAGAGTATGAGGTTACGTTTTAAGGGGTATCGTGCCTCTTCTAGGATTATTTGGTTCCTGAAGCAATTTAAAGGCCTATCTGTTGTTTCGACCGTGTAGGTCAGCGAATTTTCGCTATAGATGGTTGCAGCATCCGACTGAGGCTCGTTTTGTATTGCATTTATATTCTGCCGTGATAGGGCATCTGCTACGAAGTTTTCTTTCCCTGGCTTGGAGAATATTTTGGCGTCGTGTTCGTCGATGTATGCTTTCCACCTCTTAGTTTTTGCATTTATGTTTCTGTCCGAGATTGCGAAAGTGAGGGGTTGATGGTCGGCGAAAATTTTTGCAATATTCCACGGGCCCATACAATTGCTAGTAGTTCCCTTTCTTTTTTGGCATCGTTCAGTTCGCAATGTTTTGGCGTTCTAGAAATCATTGTTATTGGCCGGCCTCCTTGGGTTAGGACAGCTAAGTCGAAAGGTTGTTTGATCTGGTCTGGGTACATTAGGATGACATCTTCCAATGCCAAAATATTACGAAGACGGACAAACGCGTCGCGTTGAATTTTGTTAAATTCAACTTTAACCTTTCTGGATCTGTGCTTACTGACTGAACCGTTTTCGCCCTTCAGTATGTCTGTCAATGGTCTTGCAATGGATGCAAAATCTTTAACAAACCTCCTGTAATAGCTGGCTAAGCCATAGTTACTATAAACCCCAAGTATTCAATGTTTTCCATGAAAAACTTGGTTTTTTTTCGAGAGACTGTCATGTTAGCGTCGCTTAGGCATTTTAGTACCGTATCGATGTGCTTAACATGGTCGGTTTCATTTTGAGAGAAAATTATTACGTCGTCGACATAGACGTAACATATTTTCCCAATTTGTTCTCTAAGTACGTCGTCTATGGCTCTTTGAAAAATGCTTCCCGCATATTTGAGGCCGAAGGGTGAGCGACAAAATTCGTAATTTCCGCCGTTTACCGAAAACTACGTTTTTTCGCGGTCTTGTTCCGCTAGATAAATCTAGTGGTACCCCGACTTTAAGTCCAGAGAAGTAAAAAATTTCGCTTTTCCCATGTTCGCTAAAATCATGGGAATGCGTGGCATTGGGAATCGATCGGCAATAGTACGTTCATTTTGTTTCTTAAAATCGATTACCAGCTGTTTGTTTTTGTTGCCATTGGCGTCGGTCCCTTTTTTGTCGATAACCCATGTTTGGCTGTTATATGGGGATCTTGACAGCCTAATTATACCATCTTTCAGCAATTGTTTGATTTCGTCATTTATGAAATCTGCTACTCCTATAGGGTGAGGGTAAACCTTTTATTTTTTCTAGTATCACCTTTTTGAATTACTTTTTGACGGAATTTGATACCACTATGTCGATCACATCTGTAAAGTTTACGCTATCGCAGTTGTGATATCGTAACTTTTCTGATGTATTTTGGTACTCTAGAGTGCTGTTATGTAAGTTTAATGTCACTCCTGTCTGCGTTAGCAGGTCGAAGCCTATTATGGCATCAAACGTACTGAGCGTGTTTAGTAGAAAAAATAGGGAGACGTGGCGAAAAATGTTTATGAGGGATTTACTTTGGATTTTACTGGAGCCATGTATTGAGCTCATAGTAAAGGGGCTGTCGACAGGAGTTATGTTTTTTAGCTCCTTTTCGGGCTTTACATAATTTTTGCCCCAGTATCCATTTTTAGTGTTCTCCCAGCCAACTGTCGTTTTATGACTGGTAGCCGGGAGCGTTCACTTAAAAATTTAATGTCTCACTGTCAGATGCATTGTCGCTATCGTCTTCTATATCGTTAACTGCTGTTGTGGCAGCGTTTTCGTAGCTGTTGGCTTGATCGACCAAGGCGTTCTGCACGACATTGTTGACGCGCTGACGACTGGGGCCAGTCATACGCTCGGACGTGTTTTGCCTTTTCTAAGCTGGCAGAATATTGGTCTGAGGTTTTCCAAATGAACTTTTCTGAGGTGTCAACTTCCATGGGATCTGGAGCTTGACCTTATGCTGACGCCTGACAAAATGAGCGTTCCTTTCCTGGCCCGTTCTTCCCTAGTGTTCTTTCCCTGCCTATACTGTGGGCGGTTTTTATTGGATTCGGCTACTTGAGCTCTCTCTTCGATGGCTTTGGCGTACGAACTTGCAAATACGCTTCTGAACTGTGCATGTAATGCATCGTATCTAACTTCTTTGTGGAGCAGGTCAGCACTTTCTTGGCACATGACGATTTTGTTGGTTACTACGGTAAATTTTTTATCGAAATTTAGTACAGTGTTATCTGAGACTAGTAATGCTCCCGTAGAACCTCTAATTTTATTCCTAATAATTATGACTGCTTGATAGTGTGTGCAGCTGCCATTGTCTTGGGTACCGTCAAAATCGGGAATAGATTTTATGATGTCTAATGGTATCTCGCATTTTATAGCTGGCTTTACAGAGATTCTCTGGAATGTCTCGACTTGGGGCGTTTCTACGCGCAAACTACTTACTTGGGCTCGCACTGCCTCAAGTTCTGATCTAAAAACTCCTTCTTGATGTGCTAGAGCTTGGCTAACGGTCTGTATTTGATTAACGTCCATGTTTGTCTGAGAATTATTTATGGGATCTACTTCCCACCCGTCGTCACTATCGATTTCAACTTTTACTTCTCTATATGAACCTGACCAACTCATTAGCGAGTTCGGAAAATTATTAGTTGACACTTCTCATATGTTTTGGTGGTCCATTTGTATAAACTTTGATAATATTTGCTAACAAATGCATCAAATATTATTGAGCTCATTTTTGCACAAAGTCCGCAAAGCTGAGCGATATTTTCATTTAGTTATATAAATTTTGATAATATTTGCAAATAAATGCTTCAAATATTATTTTACTTTATTTTTGCCGAACAGGAAACAAAAAAGGTTTTCGGGTAGTTTTTAAGTTTTTGTGCAGAATAAATTTTGTTCACTTTTATTCTTGCAATCACTTGTATTTTTTGTAATTTATAATTTGTAAATAAAAAAAAATGTTTTCCCTATTTTTACTTATTTGAAATCACCATTTGAACTTATATTTTTCGTTAGCTTCCAATTTGGGTTCTATTCTAGTAGGGCGCCAATTACGCAAACGCCTGCGAACGCTGTCACTTCTTCGTATTGTCGTGTTAGCTGGCGGATCCAGTAGTTTTGAAACTCCAGTTGCAGTGTGCTCCCAAAGGTTTAGGTTCGGATCGCCTTGCGGCGCAGCAATAAAAGATAAAATGATTATACGGCCAAGTGCCGGAGTGGAAAATATATTTTCCTTGTATTCAATACAGAGGCTTAGTCAGAACTGAATTTGCAATACAATACTTGGTGCAGCTAAAGCTTAAAGACAAATATGAAAAGCTTAACTCTAAACAAGACGCCACAAAGTCATGGTCGGCACGCCGACTCAGCATATTCGTAAGCGATAACAAACGAAACTCTTGCGACATACCAAGAGTATCTAGTTACCGCTGCTGACCGTTGCATCTAGAGCGTCGAACTCAAGTGTTTGTGTGTCAGCGCGTACGAGGGCTACTTAATATGTAAGCGCGAGGGTTACTTGTTAACTTACACACAGTTGCTCAGCTTCTGTGTACATGCAAACAAATACATGCAAGGGGTGCCACAAGTATTCAAGCACCTTGCAGTGTGAGCGAGACACACTCAACGAGATCGTCATGCTATGCACTGCGACGAAAGAGCTTAGCACTATTTCGCTCTCAGCAATCTTACTCTCTCTGGTCGTAAAAAATGAGAGCAAGAGCTATGTGGGGTGCGACGAGCTCGAAAATTTTTGCAACCACTTTTTTGTCGATTTGACGACTCTATGTGTAGTATGCTTAGTGCTATTACTAATAAATCTTCCCTCTCTTTCCAATGGTGGAATCATGGTTGGTGTAATCTTCTTACATAATCTAAGTAATGAGGAAATTGATTCTTCCGAATTGATCACTCTGTTTTGCGGTTCCGAGCCGAAATACTAGAAGTTTTTACCGCTTTCTCTTGAAATGTGTCATAGTCACTATACCATTCATAATCCTTTTCGGATCTTATGCTCTAATTATAATAATCCTTTCCGTTTAATAAGTGTAAGCAATGTTACTTCTATTCCTATCCCTACAACATTACTTTTATGTCATGTGTCTATTTATGCGGCGCGCCCCTCGGTCGGTTGGGCTGGAGGTGGGTGGCATTTTGCTTGGTTGGGGCTCTTGAATGTACTGTTCGTTAGCACATCTACGTCCAATAATATACACATATAAATATTTATACCTCAAGTCTTCGGACGCAAGAAAACCGCCACAGCCGTCGCTTACTGCAAGCGTAGCAGCCTCCTCAAGGGGAATGGACGCCTGGATCAGATTGAGCGCAAAGTGCAGGCGCCCTTCCTGCTGCTCGGCAAGGAGATATTCGCCGGCGTCATGTAGCCCTGGTTGCCTTCTATCAGAAATACGTCGATGAGGCCTCCAAGAAGGAAATCAAAGACATTGTGGTCCAGTACGACAGAATCCTGCTGGTCGGTGATACGTCGCTGCGAGCCCTAGATGTTCGGCTATCCAGGTGCCCGTGCTCGTTACCAGAAGTCGTTCCGTTACGCTTGGTGCTGCTTTTCAAATTGGATTAGATGTTTTGTACAACTTGAAAATATTTGCGTGTTTACTCTTCAACTGGAGAAACATGTGAATAAACAGAATAATTAACTTTATTTGATACAAGCGCAATATATGTATATTCTGAATATCAAATTA
Source organism: Drosophila sordidula (assembly GCA_035047465.1). Classification (NCBI taxonomy): domain Eukaryota; kingdom Metazoa; phylum Arthropoda; class Insecta; order Diptera; family Drosophilidae; genus Drosophila; species Drosophila sordidula. Next base: position 655,178 of record JAWNPQ010000031.1, on the reverse strand, counting down.
TTTGGGAGACAGACAACAAACATGTATACCCGTATCTTCAGCAAATGTCAACCGCACGATAAGTCGCTGTGCTTTCATACATTATAGTCTCCTCGCATTCATATATACATACATACATACACAGAATCACACTTACACACATATGTAAACGCAGGCTGCACGCTGTGAACAGCTGCTGCGCTTGGGCCCCACTATGGAAACTAAATTCGTGTATAACTTCTAAACTAAGAGTATGCTCTTAATGAAACTTTCAGGGCTTAACAAGAGCATTGAAATCTATGTATGTACAAACCAAGGACCAAGTCCGTAGTATTTGAATTGCGGTTTTCGGGGGAACAGTTTGAATCAATTGGTAGCTCTAGCTCTTATGGTTTTTAAGATATGCTCAAAAAAACCGGGTTAAAAAAACCGATTATCGATAATAAGAAAGCGAGATGAGTTCTCGGTAATTTGAAATAAACTTCATCTGCGTATGCTATACACGAACTTAAAAAGTCCAGGTTCAGCTTTCTAGTTTCTGTAGTCTCCGAAATCGACGTGTTCATACAGACGGACGGACAGGGCTAGATCAACTAGGCTAGTGATGCTTATCAAGAATATACAGCCGTTGACAACTAATTGGAAACGTAGGTTTTGACTAAGTGTCATCATATATATTTCCGAAACTTTGTATAGGCACCGAAAAACGTAAACATTTTTTAAGTGTGCTACATATTAACAAATTATATATAAAGTTGGATTTCAACAGATCTTATATATCTATACATAACGGGAGTTTTTCTATACAAACTGCAGATTCGACCGAGTCAACTAATTGGAAACAAACTAAATAATATAAAAAAAAATGCATAATAGATTAAAATAGTATTCTTACTTTCTGGGGAATCCATTTTGCATCAATAAAGCTACTCAGCGACCCTGTATTTGTATAATAAGGTACTTGCACATTTCTACAGGCATTACAGACCAAAACTTTCTAACTTTTTTGAATAATATATCGAAAATCATTTTTTTTTTTTTGCTTTGCGACGATTTTTTAAGGTTATCCCATTAATGTTCGATATGATTAACCTCCGGGCTCAACGATAGCCACTTGAAAACAGTCATGGATTTTGCTTGGAAAAATGTTTTCGTTCGATTCGCTTTATGTTTAGAATCATCATCTTGCTGGAAAGTCAAAATAACGGTTATATTTTTATCCGACTACGGTACTAAAACATAATTAAGCATGTCAACATATTTTGCTTTGGCGCGTATGCCTTTTATGCAGTGTATAGGACCAAGTCAATTCCAGGCGAAGATTGCCCATACATTAATATTGCCACCTTTATGCTCTACAATGGTTAATGCATATCTAGGACTTAATTCCTAGCTTTTTGGGCGTCGATCCTGTTTTCTACTATACAGACCAAGACAATGAATCTTTATTTTATCACTCCAGACCAAATATTTCTATTTTGTCGGAGCCGAATCAACATGGTTCTCAGCAAATTCTATTCTTCGCTTTTTCTGCTTGATAGTCACAAGTATCTTCGTCCGTGAAAAGCGCCCATGGAGGCTAGCTTTAATCAACCATCTAAAAATGATCAGTTTTGATATTTCTAACCTTAAAGTAATCAACATTTTCGCGCTGAATATATAGAGGACATTACTACGAGGAAATTTGGACTTCAATATAATCTGATAATCTATGATTTTGCAACTATTGCGCTGTCTTTTTTTTCGTGAAACGTTTTTTGTTGTTATTTATTTTTAAATAGTCAATAAATTTGATTGACGATGTTCTAATGACCAAAATGTATTACAAATACATTGTAAGAACTAAAAACAAAAAAAACCTACTGAAAAATTGGCAAAATTATTCATAATATAATATATTCTTCGCCAAATCACACTTGTTTCCAATTAGCTGTCACGCTTCAACCATGATTGTCAACGCATTAAACGCATTTATTAAGAAACAATGTAACCAAAGAGTGAAATTGGATATTTAATTTCAAGAAGGATAATGGGGGAAGAGAAAAAGCATAATAATGTATCGCTAGGTCTATTAATCTTATTCTGGGTACAGAAAGGACATAGTCATGATTCTTCTTTCCAATTAGTTGTCAACGGCTGTATATACTTTATGGAGGCGGAGACGCCTCCTTATGCCTGTTACATACATTTGCACAAAACCATGATACCATTATACATCAGGGTATAAAAAATGCTGAGGATGTCATAATAAGCTTATTAACGGAGTTAGGAATATTTTCGTAAAAATAATTTGTTCTCCATACACGTACATATTTTTATAAATTTGCGTACATAATAAATACAGAAACATATTAAGCTGTAAAATACAGCGAAAGAAGAAGTAACGGGCCAAATGCAAATTTTGTTTTTACGTTTTGCTTCACTTGGTGTGTGTTGCGCCATATAAAGATAGGCAATAATCAACAACGGCACTGGTTCGAAAACGTTTTGTGTTATCCATTGTGTGTTGGTCGTAATATAACTGCATTTATTTTCGACAACCACTACCGAAACAGTACTCTGCAAAATCAAATGTTTTGTTTCGTTTTCTTTGGTGTGTCTCAGGAAATACATTGTTCCCTTGCTTTATGAAACACAAAAACATGTTTTGCTTTATCCGATGTGTTTTCAGCCTAAGTGGGCACATACTTTGTAACGTTTCTACTAACGTTTTCGCAGATCAGTATCTGTTGTTCGATTTTATTTGTACATTGCAACATGCATACATATGTATGTACATATATATTCGATGTGCAATTAATATCGACTTTGCACAAAGTTTTCTATGTAATAAAGCTAAATTTCTTTATTGCAATAAGACAGCTCAGATATATTAAAGCAGATTAATTTCTTTTTATTAAATGTTTTACTAAATTTTTTCTGAAAATTGTATTACGATTTTTCTTAACTTTTTTAAAAATCATTCATAAATCGATTGGTACCGGTAAAACTATTGCGTATTGAATAAATATCGCTCATCTCTAATGTTGACAAAATTTGACCGAGAGTGTTGTTTCAATGATTTTGTCGACGATATTTAATTAATAACAGGAAATTATTGGAAAAGAATGTTATACGAAATCGTAAATATTTGTTGGATTCCCGTAGCGGGATTCATTTCTTTTCTGATTATTCTATCCGCCATCAACAAATCTGTTGGTGTTCGAAAGGCATACGTTAACATTCTCCTAAGAATATTTGAGGTAAATAGAGCCAATTATTTTATATGTATATTTATAGTGCAATAAAAAAAAGAATTATAAATAATATAATAATAGATATTAACTTTATATGCCCATTTCCTAATCTGATTGATTATCATAAAAGTTCATAAATATGTCTAGTCTTTTACAATATTGATATGAAGTGACTGGTATTTTTAACTTAAAGCAATTTTATTAATTCTGACCGCAACCAATAATTCAATGGGTTTAGCAATTTTCTTTTTTATATCGAGTTGTACATTACAGGTTGTACATTACATTTGTCGATGATAACATAATGTCTTAAAATATTTTCTTAATTTAGGAACAAAAGGATTTTCCGTTTATTAATATTTAAAAATATTAATATTTAATCAACTTAACTAGTATTTTATTTGTTTTATAACAGCCTTAACACGTTATGACATGGAAAAAATCAAATTCCTGGTCGTAGTAGCCCTTATATTTTATTCTTTCAATAAAGAGGTTGTAGCGAGATAATCTGTTTTATATTCTAGCCATATTTTGACATTGACAGCACAATGTAAATGCAAACAAAAACAAGTAAGAACGTTGCAGTCGGACGTAGCCGACTGCGTAATACTCGTTCACAGTACGCGAAAGTTATTGTTATTTTGGAAAAATATAGAATTTGTACATTTCGTAGCGGCGGGGGTGAGAGTGGCCAACATTTTTCGGCTTGATCTTAAGAGAAGGTCACCTAAACACTCTGCCAACTTGTGTGACTCTAGCTCCAAAATTGTGGGAGATATAGCTTTTCGCAATGTGCGGGGGCCGGAGTTGGCGTGGCAGAAAAATTTTCTTACCGATCTTTAAAAGGAGTGACCAGCACTTTACGTTTAAAATTTGGTGACTCAAGATCTAAAAATGTGGGAGATATGAGCTATTGTGATTTGCTTGGCCGGGAGAGGGCGGGGGTGGGCGTGGGCGGGAAATTGTACCCTTTTTTAAAGGAGCTGACCAGCACTCTACCTTTCAAATTTGGTGACTCTAGCTCTACAAGTTTGAAAGATATAGTCATGTCAGATTTTTTAAGGCGGAGTGTATGGGGGGCGTTCCAGTGGGCGTGGCCGGTCAAGGTCTCAATTTTTTGAGGAGGTCACCAGCAATCTACATACCCAGTTGGAGTCTCTAGCTTTAAAATTGTGTAAATTATACACGTGTTACCGTTTTGAGCTTGTAAATATATGGATTTTAGCGATTACGGAGGCCGAAAATTTTTTTCTGTGATGTTTGGGGGACCTTACCAGTAATATATATTCAAAATTTGGTGACTAGCTTTAAAACTGTGGGAGATATCGACATTTCGGATTTTTTTAGGGTGGGGGACGCTGGGGCTCGTTCTAGTGGACGTGGCCGAAAAATCAGGGCCGCATTTTTTTGAGGAGATCACCAGCAAGTTATATACCAAATTTGGTCGCTCTATGTTTAATATTTTGAGAAATATTCAACTTTAATCGATTTGCGATTTGAGGTGTATCGACATATTATCGATTTGCCAGACTCCCAGTGGGCGTGGCACAAAAATCTTAACACTTTGTCTGAAGCAGATAACTACAAGTATATATTCCATGTTTCAAGTCTCTATCTTCAATAGCGTCGAAAAATATTGCGTTCATACGGACAGACGGACAAACGGCCAGACGGCCAAAAAATTCTCACACTGATGCTTCAATTACCACGAAATAAATTAAGCTAAACCCTAGTTCTTACACCGTACTATCAAAGACACTATAATAACTATTCGTCTGCCGAACTTTTTCGCTATCCAAAAGACACGATCAAATGCCAAATTCGTTGGTTGGTTTAGCAAAGCTGTCCAATGCCACTTTCCTTCGTTTGAATTTTATACCCTAAACCCATTGAAAATGGGTAAAAATAATATAATGGTTTTGTGAAATGTATGTAACAGGTATAAAGTTTATATATTTTCTTAGTCATCATCACTAGCCAAATCGATTCTGTGTAAGCGAAAATCCGTATTTCCAAAACCCATTTTGATATTTTCATAATTATTTTATAAAAATGCATTTCCGACCCCATAAAGTATACATATTCATAATCAGGATCAAAAACCGAGTCAATATATCCGTGTCCGTTTGTCTGTCCGACCGTATAGGTCCGTACATGGTTTATTTCAAAAGACCGGTAACCCACTTTTTGTTATGCCAAATTTGGCTTACTATGTTCATGTGAAGCATAAGCATAAGCAAATATGAGAAGAAAACCAACTTAACTACTACGTACTTGCCCTCGTACATAGATTTGATTTTCTTAGTAAGTCCAGAAATTTTTATTATAAACGTACGTTTAGTTTAGAAGTTATTCAATAATGTAGTTTCAATAGTTGGGCAATGCATAATCTGAAAAAGTATAAACCTCTCTCGGGTGCTGATGTACGCCGATGACGTAAAACTTTGGCGTCTTTGTCGTCTACTAATTCTCTAGCTGGCCAAAGGTTGCAATCCAATACTTTTCAAACCTGGTGTCAAGTGAATTTATTAAATCTTAATTACAGTAAGTGCAAATTACAGACGAATGCCTTTAAGAATTCACTTAATGGTAAAGCACTTGAGCGTATTGAGTCCGTTGATGATTTGGGTATCCTTCTTGATTCCAAGCTCAAGTTTGACAAGCATATTTCTACTCCTGCTAATCGAGCCTTTGGAGTCCTGGGATTCAAAAAGCGCTGGTCGAAAGAATTTAACGACCCCTACGTTAAAAATTAACGCGTTGCAGCGTGTGATTTATAAAAAATTTTTGTTTTTGGGAATTTCAAATTCGGTTCGCTTTAAGTTGCTTATTTTATTCTTAAGGAACTGCTCTTCTGCAACAGATAGTGTGGCGGTCTCCTTTTTAAATTGAAGTCTGAGTGGCCCACAATAACGTGTAGATGATGGCCTGGGATTTTTCCATATTACTTTAGAATCAGTTGCAGTTAAAAGCTAAACTTTTATCTAACTTTTATCATCGTCATTACAGTTAGAAAACTTTTGTTTGTATTCACTGTGCCCAGTACTGCCATCAAAACCCCATTTTCCAATTAATGTTAAAAAATTCTCCGTTTCATCAAGACAATTTTCAATTAAACTCTTGAAGCTGTAAAATACTTAAAGCTGTGTTGTCTAGTAGACATTGCAGTTCGACTTCTGCATATGTTTCGTCTACTGTTATGTTATCCGGATGTCTCAATGTTTTAAATTTAAGAATTTGCTCGTACCTTGGCAATAAATTGTAAGAAGCTATACAATTTATGAAATCACAAATAAGCAAGTATTGGTGTTTTGTTAATCCAGTGTCCATTAAAAGCGATAAAACCTTTTCAATTTTTGGTTTGGATGAATTTTGATTCGGTGGAAAACCGTATGAGCCCAAAATAGAAGCTGCAGACTCGTCATGTTTTCCTAGCAGGGCTACCCGACGACGTTTCGTCGTTTTTGAGGACTCAGCAAAATCATTTTGGGGCGTCCACGATCAGCACTCGTATCCATAGTATAATAGTTTCTAGTGTTTAGCCAAGTTGGATTGATATTGTACGACTGAACTCATAATAACTTTGTATTTAATCCAATATGCAATTCTTTTCTTGCAAATGTAACTAATACATTTCTTAAGCTGACTCAACTCGACTGCGTAGCCCTTGTTTGTTTAACCATCTACCAAATTGATCACACTCTGAGTTTTTTCTGCATTCGACCCCTCTTCTGTGCACCAAAGATCAAAGATATGCATGCGTGAAAGCACACAGATATAAGAAGCTCCTATAAAAACAAATTCGAAAGCGAACTGCAAAGAAGATAAAAATTATAAAAATTAATATTCTAAATTGTATACAAACGCAAATGACGAAAACAAAAGCAACATTAAAAAAACAAAGGATGAGCAGCTGATTGCGTCGCAAATTTGACCTTGATAAATAATAAGACCGCTTTAGTTTACTCATGAATATACGCAAATCAGCAACTTTCAGCACCGAAACTTAACCTTTTTATTATCTTAAAACATTGGCAAATACCCTGATAATATTCACAATGGTGCATCGGGGGGTAACACAAAGTTATTTTTAGAAATTCCGTTTGCCCGAAAGAAGGTTGGATATTTAAAAGACAAATTTTTACTATTCTGTCTAAATATTTAGTGATCGATTTTTTGATTTTTGGCCTATGGACCACTATGCAGTCGCCCACAAAAAATTCCAAGAACAATTCGAAGAAAACTGAACAACAAAGTTTTCTACAGTAGAATCCCACGCAAGAAACCGCTCACACCTGGATTCAGGGTATCTAGAAGTAGTTGGGGGGCTGCCGACTAGAGCACTGTTTTCTTATGTTTATTTTGTATAAAACAGCAAAATAGCACTTTTAATTTTCAGTGCTCTAATTTGCTTGCAGTTTTTAACGATTGCGTTTAATTCTTGTTGATGAACTTAAGTTGAATTTCCTGACATAGGAAATTGGTGGGTGGTTCTGCTGACTAACACAATGTTCTAATGTTGCAATACTTCCTGAATTAGCGTCCCGAATTCAAATCACGGTACTTTCCGAATTCTTTATTTTTTTTCTTCGGTGGTGCTGCTATCTAACGGTAGGTCCCAGACTCAAGACCAGGCAGAGGAACATTTTTTTATGTTTTTTATATTTGATTATTATTTATAATGTGCACACATAATACTAAGGTACATATTTTAGATATTGTTACAATGTTCAAGGTTTTCGCTCTCGGTTAGATCCAACAGCAAGATATGCTAAAGAAAACCGAGTCGAAAAAACCGATAATTATCTATAATAAGAAAACAAGACGGGTTATCAATGATTTGAAATAAACTTGACTAGTTTTTGTAGTCTTCAAAATCGACGCGTTCATACAAACGGACCGACAGACGGATGTGGCTAGATCGACTCGGCTACTAATACTGATCAAGAATATATAAACTTTCCGGGGTCGGATACGCCTCCTTCTGCCCGTTACATGATGCAAATCAAAGCACAAATTATTAAATTATTTTTCCTACCTGAACGAATTTCTGAACCCCTCTAACCGGCAACAGCAGCTCCAAATATTTAAATTTCGTCCTAATCACTTACAGCTCCATATCTCATGATCCAGATGTATCTATCGTAGTAAAATTTCAAAAGTTTCCGTATATTTTGCTCATCGCTTTGTGCACATTTTTATTGCACATTGTATTGCTTCGCCACTAGCGCTGACTGCCGTCGGCAGTGATAATTTTCGGCTCAGTGCTTGCTCAGAGAGAACTAAAGTAAAAGAGCGGAATTCGAAAGCATACACGGTTATAGCAAATTTTTTGTGCGTGGCGATGGAGGTGCAAACAAAACGAAAACACAACGCCTAATTGTCTATGCCCATATTTTTTTATTGCCCAATATGCAAAAACTATTTTTGTTTATTCTTTTCTCTCCTTTCTATTCCCATTTGCTTAGTGTGGATTGACGAAGATAGAAGATCATTTGCAACTTGTTCCGTCACACTGCAGAAAATTTTCTGTGTTCGCACTGAGTGATTTCAAGCAGCAATGTGCCGAAAATTGAAGAAATGTCAATTTTCGGTCGCTTTACTTCCTTTTCGCTTGCAGAGTGTTGTGAAATATTCAATGGGTTCGGCACTTTGGCGTGATATCTTGGAATTTTTATTAATAATTCTTGGTGAGGGTACTTAGAAGCAGGTGCGCTTGCAAGAAAAAAATTTGTGAATGAGTGTGCACACTCACTTATTCATATTCCTACATGTATTTGCAATATTGTAATTATGTGGCCATACGTCTGGCTGACTGGTTGATGCAGAAAGTCTACGTTTCAATTTTTGTGAATTTTCAGCTTCTCACACATATGTTTGTATATATGTATGTGTGTCTTGGGCGCAAGTGACAAGTATTTTATGACGAGTGTCAGTTGCGAGCGGTTGGAGGGTAGGTATTTTAGCATATAGTAGATAAAAATGGCTTTCCATTTTCAGATACAGATACCACCACATATATAAAATATACATGTGCACAAATACGACGCAAAAGCTGCGCACGTGTTCATCTCAGAACAGAAGCAGCGCGAAATATCAAAACAATAAGCGCTACAACAAGTGCAGCCGAAATTCCTGTGGTTGTTGTTCCCCTTTTCCCCCTAAAATAGCCTACGTCTTCATCTCAGCACAGAAGCAACGTAAAATAGCAAAACATAAACGCTAGAATCCCGCTCCCTCCGAAATTGCCTATGTCTTGAACTCAGCACAGAAGTAAAATATCAAAACAATAAACGGTACAAGTCCAGCAATAATAAGGAAAGTAAAGGAAACCGTTTTGGTTATTAATAATAATAATTATTAGAGTTATGTAGATAAATAAGAGGAAAGAGACAGAGACGGAAATCACTGACCCGATGTGTGAGAGATGTGCCCGTGCACAGCTGACGATAGTCAATGATTTCCCGCAAATATCCAGAAAGCAATGACTTTATTAGGGGAAGAGAGAGAGCTCAGAGGAGAGTACGTGGTAAAGGCTATTATAGCGTAGCCATACGAAGATAACTATGCAAAGTGTAGACTGTCGTGCATGTAGGGGAAACGGTTTCTAGTAGGTCTAAACGGAACCGAGAAGTTCAGGCGACCTAAAAGAATGTCGGAATCAATGTAGCCATTGATCAACTTTTATAGGAAGACAACATCATGGATTATCCAACGGTTGGTTAGAGACGGGAAATTAAGAAGTAAAAGCCTGCTGGATTTTGATGGCAGACGAAGATTGGGATCCCAGTTTAAACCACGAAGGCCTCTAATGAAGAAGACTTCTATGTGAAGAAGTTCGTAGTGAATGGATCATTGAACTCCTTCGACTAACGTTTAAAAAACCCAAGTACACATTTAGCCTCGATTACAAAAGTTTGTATGTGAATGTTGAAAGCTCAGCTTTGAATCAATAAGAACACCAAGATCTTTTACTGTTAGTATACGTTTCAATGTAAAGTTGGCAATTATAGTATAGTATATTATAGCAAACCAACCAAAGACGCCAAACAACATACACTTTGAACAATTAAGGTGAAACTGGTTGGCCGAACAACAAAGCTGCATAGAGTTCAGATCATCTTGTAAACGAGTGTGATGTTGGAAATCCGTGTAAGAATAAATAAGTTTCACAAAGAGTAACGGTCCAAGATGACTACCTTGGGGTACACCTGAAATATCATGAACTTGTTTGGAAGTTGTGGATCTAAGTAAAAGTCTTTGGGTTCTTCCCTTTAAATAAGACGACCGGACCGGCGGTCTCCTTTTTAAATTGAAGTCTGAGTGGCCCACAATAACGTGTAGATGATGGCCTGGGATTTTTCCATATTACTTTAGAATCAGTTGCAGTTAAAAGCTAAACTTTTATCTAACTTTTATCATCGTCATTACAGTTAGAAAACTTTTGTTTGTATTCACTGTGCCCAGTACTGCCATCAAAACCCCATTTTCCAATTAATGTTAAAAAATTCTCCGTTTCATCAAGACAATTTTCAATTAAACTCTTGAAGCTGTAAAATACTTAAAGCTGTGTTGTCTAGTAGACATTGCAGTTCGACTTCTGCATATGTTTCGTCTACTGTTATGTTATCCGGATATCTCAATGTTTTAAATTTAAGAATTTGCTCGTACCTTGGCAATAAATTGTAAGAAGCTATACAATTTATGAAATCACAAATAAGCAAGTATTGGTGTTTTGTTAATCCAGTGTCCATTAAAAGCGATAAAACCTTTTCAATTTTTGGTTTGGATGAATTTTGATTCGGTGGAAAACCGTATGAGCCCAAAATAGAAGCTGCAGACTCGTCATGTTTTCCTAGCAGGGCTACCCGACGACGTTTCGTCGTTTTTGAGGACTCAGCAAAATCATTTTGGGGCGTCCACGATCAGCACTCGTATCCATAGTATAATAGTTTCTAGTGTTTAGCCAAGTTGGATTGATATTGTACGACTGAACTCATAATAACTTTGTATTTAATCCAATATGCAATTCTTTTCTTGCAAATGTAACTAATACATTTCTTAAGCTGACTCAACTCGACTGCGTAGCCCTTGTTTGTTTAACCATCTACCAAATTGATCACACTCTGAGTTTTTTCTGCATTCGACCCCTCTTCTGTGCACCAAAGATCAAAGATATGCATGCGTGAAAGCACACAGATATAAGAAGCTCCTATAAAAACAAATTCGAAAGCGAACTGCAAAGAAGATAAAAATTATAAAAATTAATATTCTAAATTGTATACAAACGCAAATGACGAAAACAAAAGCAACATTAAAAAAACAAAGGATGAGCAGCTGATTGCGTCGCAAATTTGACCTTGATAAATAATAAGACCGCTTTAGTTTACTCATGAATATACGCAAATCAGCAACTTTCAGCACCGAAACTTAACCTTTTTATTATCTTAAAACATTGGCAAATACCCTGATAATATTCACAATGGTGCATCGGGGGGTAACACAAAGTTATTTTTAGAAATTCCGTTTGCCCGAAAGAAGGTTGGATATTTAAAAGACAAATTTTTACTATTCTGTCTAAATATTTAGTGATCGATTTTTTGATTTTTGGCCTATGGACCACTATGCAGTCGCCCACAAAAAATTCCAAGAACAATTCGAAGAAAACTGAACAACAAAGTTTTCTACAGTAGAATCCCACGCAAGAAACCGCTCACACCTGGATTCAGGGTATCTAGAAGTAGTTGGGGGGCTGCCGACTAGAGCACTGTTTTCTTATGTTTATTTTGTATAAAACAGCAAAATAGCACTTTTAATTTTCAGTGCTCTAATTTGCTTGCAGTTTTTAACGATTGCGTTTAATTCTTGTTGATGAACTTAAGTTGAATTTCCTGACATAGGAAATTGGTGGGTGGTTCTGCTGACTAACACAATGTTCTAATGTTGCAATACTTCCTGAATTAGCGTCCCGAATTCAAATCACGGTACTTTCCGAATTCTTTATTTTTTTTCTTCGGTGGTGCTGCTATCTAACGGTAGGTCCCAGACTCAAGACCAGGCAGAGGAACATTTTTTTATGTTTTTTATATTTGATTATTATTTATAATGTGCACACATAATACTAAGGTACATATTTTAGATATTGTTACAATGTTCAAGGTTTTCGCTCTCGGTTAGATCCAACAGCAAGATATGCTAAAGAAAACCGAGTCGAAAAAACCGATAATTATCTATAATAAGAAAACAAGACGGGTTATCAATGATTTGAAATAAACTTGACTAGTTTTTGTAGTCTTCGAAATCGACGCGTTCATACAAACGGACCGACAGACGGATGTGGCTAGATCGACTCGGCTACTAATACTGATCAAGAATATATAAACTTTCCGGGGTCGGATACGCCTCCTTCTGCCCGTTACATGATGCAAATCAAAGCACAAATTATTAAATTATTTTTCCTACCTGAACGAATTTCTGAACCCCTCTAACCGGCAACAGCAGCTCCAAATATTTAAATTTCGTCCTAATCACTTACAGCTCCATATCTCATGATCCAAATGTATCTATCGTAGTAAAATTTCAAAAGTTTCCGTATATTTTGCTCATCGCTTTGTGCACATTTTTATTGCACATTGTATTGCTTCGCCACTAGCGCTGACTGCCGTCGGCAGTGATAATTTTCGGCTCAGTGCTTGCTCAGAGAGAACTAAAGTAAAAGAGCGGAATTCGAAAGCATACACGGTTATATCAAATTTTTTGTGCGTGGCGATGGAGGTGCAAACAAAACGAAAACACAACGCCTAATTGTCTATGCCCATATTTTTTTATTGCCCAATATGCAAAAACTATTTTTGTTTATTCTTTTCTCTCCTTTCTATTCCCATTTGCTTAGTGTGGATTGACGAAGATAGAAGATCATTTGCAACTTGCTCCGTCACACTGCAGAAAATTTTCTGTGTTCGCACTGAGTGATTTCAAGCAGCAATGTGCCGAAAATTGAAGAAATGTCAATTTTCGGTCGCTTTACTTCCTTTTCGCTTGCAGAGTGTTGTGAAATATTCAATGGGTTCGGCACTTTGGCGTGATATCTTGGAATTTTTATTAATAATTCTTGGTGAGGGTACTTAGAAGCAGGTGCGCTTGCAAGAAAAAAATTTGTGAATGAGTGTGCACACTCACTTATTCATATTCCTACATGTATTTGCAATATTGTAATTATGTGGCCATACGTCTGGCTGACTGGTTGATGCAGAAAGTCTACGTTTCAATTTTTGTGAATTTTCAGCTTCTCACACATATGTTTGTATATATGTATGTGTGTCTTGGGCGCAAGTGACAAGTATTTTATGACGAGTGTCAGTTGCGAGCGGTTGGAGGGTAGGTATTTTAGCATATAGTAGATAAAAATGGCTTTCCATTTTCAGATACAGATACCACCACATATATAAAATATACATGTGCACAAATACGACGCAAAAGCTGCGCACGTGTTCATCTCAGAACAGAAGCAGCGCGAAATATCAAAACAATAAGCGCTACAACAAGTGCAGCCGAAATTCCTGTGGTTGTTGTTCCCCTTTTCCCCCCTAAAATAGCCTACGTCTTCATCTCAGCACAGAAGCAACGTAAAATAGCAAAACATAAACGCTAGAATCCCGCTCCCTCCGAAATTGCCTATGTCTTGAACTCAGCACAGAAGTAAAATATCAAAACAATAAACGGTACAAGTCCAGCAATAATAAGGAAAGTAAAGGAAACCGTTTTGGTTATTAATAATAATAATTATTAGAGTTATGTAGATAAATAAGAGGAAAGAGACAGAGACGGAAATCACTGACCCGATGTGTGAGAGATGTGCCCGTGCACAGCTGACGATAGTCAATGATTTCCCGCAAATATCCAGAAAGCAATGACTTTATTAGGGGAAGAGAGAGAGCTCAGAGGAGAGTACGTGGTAAAGGCTATTATAGCGTAGCCATACGAAGATAACTATGCAAAGTGTAGACTGTCGTGCATGTAGGGGAAACGGTTTCTAGTAGGTCTAAACGGAACCGAGAAGTTCAGGCGACCTAAAAGAATGTCGGAATCAATGTAGCCATTGATCAACTTTTATAGGAAGACAACATCATGGATTATCCAACGGTTGGTTAGAGACGGGAAATTAAGAAGTAAAAGCCTGCTGGATTTTGATGGCAGACGAAGATTGGGATCCCAGTTTAAACCACGAAGGCCTCTAATGAAGAAGACTTCTATGTGAAGAAGTTCGTAGTGAATGGATCATTGAACTCCTTCGACTAACGTTTAAAAAACCCAAGTACACATTTAGCCTCGATTACAAAAGTTTGTATGTGAATGTTGAAAGCTCAGCTTTGAATCAATAAGAACACCAAGATCTTTTACTGTTAGTATACGTTTCAATGTAAAGTTGGCAATTATAGTATAGTATATTATAGCAAACCAACCAAACACGCCAAACAACATACACTTTGAACAATTAAGGTGAAACTGGTTGGCCGAACAACAAAGCTGCATAGAGTTCAGATCATCTTGTAAACGAGTGTGATGTTGGAAATCCGTGTAAGAATAAATAAGTTTCACAAAGAGTAACGGTCCAAGATGACTACCTTGGGGTACACCTGAAATATCATGAACTTGTTTGGAAGTTGTGGATCTAAGTAAAAGTCTTTGGGTTCTTCCCTTTAAATAAGACGACCGGAGAATGTAAGTTCAGTGCGCGCCCGATATAAACGCTCACCCTCAAGAATAAAATAGTGCGTGACTGTTCGCTCTCATTTCTTAGCATTGAAATCAAATAGAACCCCAAGAACATAATTTGTCGCGCTCTCACTACATGGTGTTGCTTAGAACCCCGAGCATATCTATGTATATATGTATGTGCACACAATGTTATGGCAACTAAATATATGTATGCATAAACAGCCATGTGCCCAAATTTAATTTTTTTTAATTTTTGATCACATTTCTTCCCATGATTAGCGAAAAGTTTTGGGTGCAAACGAACATTTTATTATGTGCGTGCATCAGTACTGAGCCGACAGAGTAAATTGCACTATGACTGTTAACGCTTTGTTATCTACGCCAGATGTCCGACACGCATTCATGCAAATATTTGGACACATGTAGCGATTTCGCATTTCATATCGCAGCCAATAAAATGTAAAGAATCTCAGCAATCTTACGCTCACGAGTCGTAAAAGATGACAAGCACTTGCGAGTACAACTGTGGCGCCACGAGCACGAACATTTTTGCAACCAAGTTTTTTATCGATTTGATGACTAAGTGTCTTCTAGTTGACTACTCCCGACTAGAGCAATCTTACTTGTTTTAATCTACAAACGGTTCAGTTAAAATAGGCAAGTTAAAAACGTTTTTTTAAACAAAAACACATATTGGGCGTGGCCAATATTTTGGCTCGATTTTAAGGGGAGGTCATCCAAACACTGCCAAATTTAGTGACTAGCTTTTAAATTGTGGGAGATATAAATTTTCGAGTTTTGCAAAGGCGGGAGTGGGCATGGCTGGAAAATGTGATGCTTGGGGGAGCTTTCCACCCTCCCAGTGGACGTGGCACAAAATCTTAACATATATCCTACATTTCAAGTCTCAAATAGTTCCGAAAAAATTTGTATTCATCCGGACGGATAGACGGACATTGCACAAAACCAATATACACTTGACACTTCGTGAACGGGTAAGGTTACCTATTTTTATGGCTCAGCTCAAGACATATAACTTTGATTGGAAATAAACAGGGACTATCTAACGATGAAAATTCATTTGATTTGACAGTAATTCCTGCTGTTTGTTTACAGAAGGGGTCGCGGCAAGTAGCTCGAAATTTCATTAATGAATTGGATGATACAAAAGAGTAGTTGTTAATTTTATTCGTAATGAATTCAATGATGGAAATATTATGAAAGGCCATGCTCAATATGCGACAACGCCAGTAGCAATAAGTCTTTTCTTTAGAAGTGATTCACATTCCCAACATTCTGGCTCTAAAATCAGGAAATATGCAGTGTTAATGCAAGCGTGGCTACTGTGTATGGATTATTTGAAGGAACGGTCATTGAAAAAGACTAAAAGTAATAAAAAATCATATCTCAAATGTTTGCTCAAGAGCGTATGACTTGGATCAATGTGTGAAACACTGTTGTGTTTTCCGATGAAAAAAAATACATACCAAAAGGATCGGATGGCTATAACAACTATTTTTAATTATCTAATCGATTTGATATCTTTATTCCGTCTGCAACATATTTACATATTTATTTTAATAAAAAATTTTTATTTTTAGTATGGTCGTATTAGTATAGAATCGGCTTCAAAGGAAAACCCAAAAATTTCAACAAATAAAATCGATACGGAGCAAACTCTTCGTATGGAATGTGTGAATGGCGTAGACAAAAAAGAAATACCCAGCGGAGCAGTACTTATAACTCGAGATGCTGTTCTCCTCCCTCAAGCTCAAGAATTTACTTATGATAAACCAAGTTTATTAAAAAAGGTAATTAATTTATTTAATTTTCTGCTCTGATATTTTAAAATATTTTAAATTACGAAATGAAACTAGTATATTGGTCTTGGCAATGTCCGTTATGCTGTCCGTCCGTCTATCCGTATAAACGCAATATTTTTCGCCGCTGTTGAAGATAGAGACTTCAAACTATCTATCTATCTATCTCAGAACTTATTTGCTTGAAAACGATGGTTCACAATGCCTTGCCGCAACCTAAGAAAACAACTGCTGCGGATGATCGGTTAATCTGCCGCACCAGCAAAGCAGATCCTTTTTTAAGCTCCAAACTAATTCATATAACATCGCATAACATCGGGACATCTAAGCAATGAAGTGTCAACTCGAACCATAATTCGCTAAGCAACATTTTCACCATGTTGCTTAGAATTTTAGAAGCAAGTACTCTGGAGCGACGAATGTAAATTCAATTTGTTTAGATCAGATGGGAGTTGGCGTGGCCGGGAAATTTCCTTACCGAGCTTAAAAAGGGGTGACCAACCATCTACGTTTAAAATTTGGTGACTGTAACTCCAAAATTGGGAGAGATTTAGCTTTCCGCGATTTGCGGAAAGATCATTAATTAGATCATTGATCGATCTAATTTCACTGTCCTAAATAACCAATGTTATAAGGATTACCTTAAAAGTTGTAGGACATAGTTCCAGTCTGATCCTAAACGGTTCTATAACTTCGTTAATGTGAAGCGTAAATCAATAACACTACCATCAACTGTATATTTGTAAACGTCACCTGGCTCAGATCAGGCTTTTGTCGACTTATTTACTACATTTTTTCAGAATTATTTATCTGGTCTGCCATATCCTTATCATGTAAAGGTTTCTAGTTGAATTTGTGGGCTATGATAAAAAGTTCCCGTCAAAATGTTCTCAGGATCATCAGTTCTGTATTTTCATTGGGACATGATGGTGCACCAGGCTGCGTGCTTATATACTGTGCCGGCTGTCTCTTAAAGCCTTTGTATAAACTATTTAATTTGTCCGTGGAGTTCAGATCATTTCCCAACATTTGGAAAGAATCATTTATTATTGCTCTTCTTCAAAAAGGAAACAAGTCCAATGTTCACAACTATAGAGTTATTTCTAAGTTGTCTGCTATTCCTAAGATTTTAAAAAAATTAATAACTTCTCAACTACATCTTTGTAGATCTATAATTTCACACTCCCAGCACGGGATATATAGATCTACTACAATAACTAGCGGGAGGTGGGTGGTATATTGCGTGGGTCCACGCATTAACAAGCCCTTGCTTGGTATCGTTGGACCACTCATCCCACGAACTATGATGGCCTTCGGTGGACTGTGCTATCATCGGTTGGATTCTCTTGTGGGTAGTATGGATTCGTGTATTAAATCTCCACCAGAAAGTTCATGAACAACTTAAATCTCCGAATCGTCAACTGTTCCCCGTTGTCGCAGATCAACTATTGAGGGACTCCGAAACGACAGAGTATCCTCTCCCTAAATGTCTTTCGCAAATGTTCCGTCGTCGGTGTGTTGGCATGTGCTCAACGAGGAAGAGGACCTACGAAATGCTCACATAGTACCGAAAAAGATTCCGCTACGTGTCTTGTCAACATTTGTCCAGACGGTTTCAATTGCTCCTCCGTGAACTTCTGGCAGACCTCACAGCATCTCACATGCTTCACTGCGTCCTGGAACATACCCGGCCAATAGTACCGGTGTGCTAGTCTTGCGATCGGTTTCCTCACCCTCGGATGGGATGTAATCCTCGTCGTCTTCCCTGTGACCTAAATAGCGGTAAAGTTGTCCGTTCTCTGTCGTGAAATCGGCGTACTTCTTATGTTCCTTAGATATGTTCCGTAAACCATTTTCTTGGGGTTTCGTCCTCTTCCGCCGTCTGGCACACGATGCGCTTGCCTCGACAGTAGTGTTCGTTGAATTGGTATTGCTGCCACTCCAAAGCCCAACGTGCAATCAACCTGACGGACTTTCTATGGAATTCAACCATTTCAACGCCATGTGAACCGTGATCACGTTGAACCTGTAACCCACTACATAACAACGCAACTTCCTAATAGTCCAGACTATGGCCACATATTCCTTCTCTGTAGCCGAGAAATTTTCTTTCATGTTCTTCCCCCTTGATCGTGTTTTTCAGAACCGTTCCGAGACCATGATCGCTAGCGTCCGTCTGAGTCGGAATCGTGTGTATCGTTGCCGATCTCTCGATTTGCCCGGTCCCGACCGTGGCAGTGATGCGAACCCATTTCACTCTTAGCGGGCTTTCTAACTACCTGGTCCCGGGCCCTACATAAGGCCGACTCGAGTCTCCCTGGTCTAAACACTTGGACTGGCAATGAGCGAAAAGGATTTTTGCTAGCGGTCGTCGTTTGCTCGAAAAGAACTGTGGGATTTAGGGTAGGTCGGGCGTACAAAGCAACTGAGAGTCCAGGGCGTTCGTGGGTTTGGCGTTTTGCGGTTGCAAATTTCACTGCCAGATGTGTCAGTCGAGGTAGATTAGTGAAGTTCTACGCCCAAGTCGCATCGCGGCCTATTCGTCAAAAGCTCATAAATTGCCGTGGCATCCTATTTGGGATATCGCCCGCTTCTCTAAAGTTTCCAGGAACGAAAGTCCTTATGTCCATTGAAACGTATTCCATTTACGGACCTGTTCGGGGACTATGACGTGGCTCCTATGCTCTACAGTCGGGCATGGCACAGGGATTTGGATATCGGCAGCGGTTCCGCGCCGCGACTGTCCGCTGTAGGCCGCCGGTTCTCTTAACCCTAATGGTCAATCTACGTAATAGCTAGGAGTGGTCGGCACAGACAACAACCGATACTCTTGGGTACCCGATGCCGGTGTGTCATCCGCTCTCGAGTCTGCCTCTGGCCTGAAAAATAATCGCTCTGCAAAAGATCCGCTGTGCAAAAGAACCGCTATGCAAAAGAACCGGATATGTCGGGCTCAGAGATCCGGGCATACTGGGCTTCGAATTCCGCCAGCCGGGTCCATACCTCGGTCGGGTGTTTACCCTTTTATGTAAACTATGCCAATCGCTTGCACAAGTCGTCACTCGCCCTTCTTTTTCAAGCCCGAACTCCTGTGCGAGCCCCTCTAACTTTTCTTTCCGACATTTATGTACCCAACGTGTTGGCGGGGGTATTAATAACTCGTTTACTAATTTTGTTTTAATTTCCTATTTATTATAAAATTTATTTTTTCACTTAATATATTCCACTATTAGTTGATTTATTTTTATGTCATTTATTTTGTTTTCACTTATTATTATCTACTTTATCAATTTTTACTTTAATTTGATTTTTTTTTCATTTGTCCTAGTTATTACTTTCTTTATTATTTTATTATATATTATATTTTTTTTATTATTATTATATTATTTTTATGCTCCTTTACGAAGTGAAAAGAGTATATTGATTTTCTGCAATCTCCGTCATGATGTCCGTCTGTACGAACGCAATTTTAGAGACTTGAAGAAAAATAGAGACTTGAAATTTTGAATATATACTTATAGTTATCTGCGTCAGACAAGGTGTTAAGATTTTTGTGCCACGTCCACTGGGAGGCTGGCAAATCAATAACATGTTGATACACCTCAAATCGCAAATCTATTATAGAGACACCAAATGTAGATGTAGATAGCTGGTGACCTCACCAAACGATTGCGACCTTGACATCCCGGCCACGCCCACTATAACGCCCTTCAGCGCCCCGCCATAAAAAATCAGATATGGCTATATCTTCCAAACTTTTAGAGCTAGAAATATTAAAGGTGATTAGAGAGCCTTCGCTTAAGAAGAAAATTCCTGCATTATTGCAAATGGTGTCTACTTTTTGAGATGTTACATTATTAATAAGTGAGAAGGCTCCGCGTTTGGCCCCCACTATGGAAACCAAACCGAACCCAGTTTAAGTGCTGAGATTCAATAAATTTCAAACCTTACCTTATTATGACCCTATTCTCATTAAATTAACTGTATGTGTGATTCTATATACATATGTGTGTATGAATGCTTGCTTATTCCCTAGTCGGGCGCTTGCGACTAGAGCCCCTCACTTGTTTATGTTGTTTTGGAACTCTCTTTATTATCATCTATGTTAATGAAAATAATATTAATGAATACATGTTATTACAAATTACTAAAGAAGAGAAACTGCACTTATGCAACTTTGCAGTCGATACGCTCATCATGTTAAATGAATATATCCTTAAATTGTTTAACTCAGTAAATCTAAATCTTGCTTTACAATATGATCAAATAAAGTGCTTAAAAACTTTTAATTTTAAATTGTTTAACTCAGTAAATCTAAATCTTGCTTTACAATATGATCAAATAAAGTGTGTTTAAAAACTTTTAATTTTCAGGTCGCGGTGTGGCCTCATAGAACAGTTTTCATCTGCGCCTACAAAAACTTACCGTGGAAAATGTTGTTGAATAAATATACATTAAACAAGTAAGAATGTTGCAGTCGGACGTAACCGACTGCGTAATACTCGTTCACAGTACACGGAAGTTATTATTGTTATTTTGGAAATATATAGAATTTTATATTTCGTAGGGGCGGGGGTGAGTGTGGCCAAGATTTTTCGGCTCGATCTTAAGAGAAGGTCACCCAAACACTGTCTGCCAAATTTTGTGACTCTAGCTCCAAAATTGTACACATGTTACCGTTTTGAGTTTGCAAATATATCGATTTTAGCGATTACGGAGGCGGAAAGGGGCGTGGCGGAAAAATTTTCTGTGATGTTTGGGGGACCTTACCAGTAATACATATTCAAAATTTGGGGACTCTAGCTGTAAGACTGTGGGAGATATAGCCATTTCCGATTTTTTAGGGCGGGGGCGCTGGGGGGCGTTCTAGTGGGCGTGGCAGGGAAATCAGGGCCGCATTTTTTGGAGGATACCAAATTTTTGTGACTCTAACTTTAATATTGTGGGAAATATTCAACTTTAATCGATTTGCGATTTGAGGTGTATCAACATGTTATCGATTTGCCAGCCTCCCAGTGGGCGTGGCACAAAAATCTTAACACTTTGTCTGAAGCAGATAACTACAAGTATATGTATATTCCAAGTTTCAAGTCTCTTTCTTCAATAGCGTTGAATAATATTGCGTTTATCACGACAGACGGACGGACAGCATGACAGCATCACTTTGTGATGTATAATAATTACTGTGTACTGTGAGCGAGTATTACGCAATCGGTCGACTGCAACGTTCTTATTTATTTATGTTTAGGGCGGGTGGGTGAAGTATCCAAAAACTTAAATGTGCTTAATTTTCTTATTTCTTTTGCTAACATATTAATCCAAACTAAATGGCTCTAGGTCTTATAGTTTCTGAGATATGCCCAATAAAAGGGATAATTATCGATAATAGGAAAACGCAGATGGCTATCGGCTATTTAGAATAAACTTTATCTGAGTATGGTATTAAGGTCTGATAATTGTGATTGGTATTCAATTGAAGTTACTTTGTTGGCCCAGAACCATTTTTTGCAAGGTGCGAGAGGAGTCATTATCTCTTGATCGGCGTGTATCACCATTCTGTTATTATTATTAATATATTATAATTATCTATATTGACGTTGTCCTTGGCAACACACGAAGTGGGAAAACATAGCCAAGCCAATATGCTGCCTCCATAGTACTCAATAGTTTTTTACTGTCTGCTTTGGATCATGTGCAGTGCTTTTGGGGCGTCTTACTTGTGTTTTCAACTAGATTCAAGTAAAAATAGCTTTGGTAACCAGATTGTTATACCCTGAACCCATTGAATTAATTAATGGTTTTGTGCAAATGTATAAAACATGCAGAAGGAGTATATATATTCTTGATCAGCGTCACTAGTCGAATCGCTCTAACCCTTTCTGTCTGTCCGTCCGGCTGTATAAACACGTCGATTTTGGAGACTACAGAAGCTAGAAAGCTAAACTTGGACTTTTTAAGTTCGTGTATACCATACGCAGATCAGGTTTATTTTAAATCATCGATAACTCATCTCGTTTTCTTATTATCGATAATTATCGGTTTTTTTATTCTGTTTTTTGAAACTATCTTAAAAACCATAAGAGCTAGAGCATTCAAACTTAGTTCAAACTGTTCCCGTGAAGCATACGCAGGTGAGGAATATTTGGATACCGCCCCGTTCGCCCCATATATGCAAAAATGCGAAATGAAATGTGAAATGCGCAATTCAAATTCTATGGACTTGGGCTTTGGTTTGTACATAGATTTCAATGCCCTGAAAGTTGCACTAAGATCATACTCTTAGTTTAGAATTTATACACGAATTTAGTTTCCATAGTGGGGCCCAAGCGCAGCACCTGTTCACAGCGTGCAGCGTGCGTTTACATGTGTGTGTGTGGGTGTGTGTGTGTGTGTGTGGGTGTGTGTGTGTGTGGGTGGGTGTGTGTGGGTGTGTGTGTGTATGCGTGATTCTGTGTATGTGTGTATAAATGCAAGGGGATGAAATGAAATGAAATGTGTGAAAACTCAGGGTTCAGGGTATCCCCCAGTCGGGCGCTCCCAACTGGAGTCTTCTCACATGAATAGTATCAGTAACAATTTTCTTATTTATAGTTCGTTTATTATGGTTTGAAGAGAAAACTATCATACTAGCGTTCGAATTTAATATCTTACTCTTTCGAACTTCCTCCGCTGCCTTATTTACCATATAAAACACAGCCCTATTATTTAGCTTACTACCTATCAAAGTTATTTTCCTACTGCGAATTGATTCGGTCCTGAAAACCGAAAGCATAATATCAACTCAAATATAT
Source organism: Drosophila sordidula (assembly GCA_035047465.1). Lineage (NCBI taxonomy): Eukaryota > Metazoa > Arthropoda > Insecta > Diptera > Drosophilidae > Drosophila > Drosophila sordidula. The sequence goes on along the minus strand of JAWNPQ010000031.1, from coordinate 631,634 downwards.
TACTGGAAAACGTAATTGCTTAAATCGATATACCTGAAATATGAAATCGATAATATATGTATAATTCACACAATTTTAAAGCTAAAGACACCAAACGTGGTATATTGCTGTATATTGCTTGTGACCCGCCCAAAAGATTTCGACGTTGATATCACGGCTACGTCCACTAGAATGCCCCAGCTACAATGCCCCCACTAATCGCGAAAGCCTATATCTCCCACAATTTTGAAAGTGTTTGAAGGACCATCACTTAAGATGGAGCCGAAAAATGTTGGCCATGTCCACCCCCCACCCCTACGAAATATAAACATTCTATAATTTTCTAAAATAACAATATTAACTTGTGTGTACTGTGAACGAGTATTACGTAGTCGGTTGCGTCCGACTACAACGTTCTTTCTTGCTTGTCTTATATTTAAATAGATTTTCAGCAAAAGCTCGTCAAGTAAACTTTACCGTTTGGGGATATATTTAAATTGCCGGCAATACGTTACGCATGTTTTAAATCAATAGACAAAGATGGCTTTCAATCGGAAACTTAAGGCATTTACTCACTAAAAACAAAAATATTTTATAGGGTCAGAGGTGTCAGCTTTCTCTATTAATTACATAATCTTAGTATTCTCTGATCTCTGAGTATTCTCTGAATGTAAAATATACAAATTAGCTTTGAGCACATATGTAACAATTGTCCCCAATATGTACCTATTATTGAGTACGCTGATTCGTAAAATTGTGCAAATATACAAATGTAATGGGGTATCCATTGCTTTAAACTTCGGAAAGCAATAATTTCTTTAATAAACACTGATTGTCATGCATTATTCTTAAATTAAATTAAATTAAAATGTTATTATAAGTCGCAGTATGCTCTGATTTTGTACGCAATATATTTAAATCGAAAGGCTCTTATTAACAATTTGAAATTATAAATTTCTTTTCAGGAGGAAATAAATTTCGATTTTGAAAATTGCTTAGACTACGTTAAATCTGGCGTAGAAGCTATTATCGAAGACGATGTTACCTCTCGTTTTCAGGCTGAAGAACTAAAAAACTGGAACATGCTAACACGAACCAACCGACGTTATGAATTCATATCTTGGAAAATAACGCTTATTTGGATGGTTGGATTTGCAGTGCGGTATATTATTTTAATGCCACTGCGAGTGCTAGTTTGCTTCATTGGTGTACGTATATATATATAATTATATATATAAAGTTATCGATTTTATTGACTAAACAATGAACCGGTATCGGTATTACCGAATAATTTTATACATAATTCATTCACACTTTGGTTTCTGGTGCTCCACATCAATGAATACATCTTTCAGATCAAACCTTGGTTTGTCACGTTATTTTAAGTTTTTCCGTATACGTGTTAGCACAGACCCCGTCAATGCTCACATTCTTTATTAAATTTAATCATCGTCGGCCGCTCCCGACGAGACCCTTCTCACTTGTTAAGTACTGAAAATTTCAGAATGATCATACTTATAGCTCAGGAGTTATTCACAAATTTAATTTCCATGCTGGGGGCAAGCGCCGCTGTTAAGTAAAGTGCGCAGCAAGCGTTATGCATTTGTGTGAGGATGTGATTTTGCTTATGTATGTTTGAATGCAAGGGGGTTAAAATGTATATACGGCTCGAAGTGCGGTTGCGGGTATCTCCCAGTTGAACGCTTCCGACTAAAACACTCTTGTTTTATGTTGTTTTGCATCAGAACAAATTTTTAAATACGACCGTAAAACGTATTGTCAATCTTATTCAATGACCAATTAAAACACAGTTATGCGTTCGACCAACAAGCAACTGTGAGTAGAATTTTTTTGAACAATATTCGAATTCTAGTTAGACTTATATATTCGACAATTAACACACAACAGTATTTGGAGAACAATTTCACAATCTCAGAGAATATGCCTAAGCGTCCAATTTGCTCAATGTGGATTGAGGGAGACAGAATATGTTTTGTACCTTGCTCCCTCAGTGTAGAACATTTTCTGTGTTCGCATTGAATGATTTCAAGCAGCAATATACCGAAAATTGAAATATAAATTTTCGGTCACTTTACTTCCCTTTCGCTTTTAGAGAGCTATGAAATATTCAAAGGGTTCACCACTTTGGCTTGAAATCTTGGGATTTTTTTTAAATAATTGTTAGTGAGAGTACTTAGAAGTGGGTAATTTTTGAAGTGACACATCGAAATAGAATAATACAAAATCATCGCTCAACAAGTAATGGTGCTCCAGTCGGAAGTGTCCGACTAGAGGATAACCTGAACACTGTGTTTACATACATTTCCATTCATACATACATATGCAAGCAATGTGGGAGACAAACCCAAAAGGCAGATGGACAAACCGGCTCATACCAACCCTGCAGCCATGGCTACTTCGGCGACAAAGTTCAAAGCCTACCTACACATGTTCAAACACAAGGACGACCCTTACTGTGACCATTGTCGACTCGGAGTGCTAAAGGCGACGATGCATAGAAGTCTACGAGGCCGTATGGCAAAATTGGAAAAGTTATCGATGATTCGAAATAAACTTGATCTGCGTATGGTACACACGAACTTAAAAAATCTGTGTTCAGCTGTCTGGCTTTTGAAGTTTCCAAAATCGATGCGTTCATTCAGACGGACATGACTAGATCGGCTCGGCTATTGATGCTGGTCAAAAATAAATATACTTTATGGGGTCAAAGAGGCCTTCTTCTGCCTGTCACATATATTTGCATATTACCATTATACCCTCTTTTTTCCGATGAAAATAAGTTCAATCCAAATGGATCGGACGGCTATAACTACTACTTTTAATCGCTTTCGAAAGGAGGAATGTATAGTAAGCTGGCTTCACACACAATATTTTATGAGCCATGGAACCTGCAGTTGTTACATCACTCTGGCGACTCTGGATAAAACTGTAATACGTATATCTTTACCATAATTCCAGCCAATTTGACGATTTTGCCACCGTAATTGACGTTTTAACAATTATATATTCATATATTGAAAACAAGTATGAACGTTGCAGTCGTAAATAACCGACTGCAAAGTACACAGTAATTATATTTAAGTATTTTCGATATTTGAAAGCGAGGGCGTTGAGGGTCAAATTTTCTTGCTTTAATATTGTGGGAAATATTTACCGTTTATCGATTTGCCGTTTGAGGTCGACATGTTATTGATTTGCCAGGCTCCCAGTGGGCGTGGCACAAAAATCTTAACACTTTGTCTGAAGCCGATAACTGCGAGTATATATCCAAAGCGCTTCAATATCGCTTAAAAAATTTGCGTTCATCCAAATAGACAGACAGAGGACATGAAGGACAGACAAAACCAATATACTGTTTTCACTTTGTAAACGAGTATACAAATTATAAGTCACGTTCTGAAATTAGGTTAAATAAATGGGGGAGTTCATTATACTCATTTATATATGTGATTCGTTACTTTATATAATTTTTTTTATAAATTTTAAGTTTATGAACCTATTAAGTTGATAAAAAAAGGTAATTTTTCATAGTGTTTTCAGAAAAATAACATTTATTTTTCATTGACGTCTGTTCGAATCTTAAACCTACGTCTTTTAGTAAGAATTGAATAATCTATCCAAAATTAATAATTTCATTAAAATCGGCCCACTGGTTTAAGAGATATGATGGTTTTGTATTTTTAATTATATTGAACCTTTTTAGTTGCCAATTAAATGCAAGTCTTAAGGAATTTCGGACGAAGCAAGAAGCAAAAATGTCTGCGTTAAAAAAAAAGAGTTCTCAGCAATATCCGATTTCTACCAACCAATCCATAAAATAACTTTTTATATTATATTTATTAATAGCTTTCACCCTCACCTTTCTTTACGAGACTTGTGGTTGTGTAACCCATTTGTCCTCGTACATAAGCACATGTGTAATTTAAACACAAATAAAATGCAATCAGTTCATGATAAAAGTGACTCCAAATTTTATTAATAACCCATACAGTAAAAAAACTGTTTTTTTTTTTAAACCGTGGACGCCAACACCATATCTCGAATATCGTAAAAATCTTTATTTTCTCTTAAACAAATTAATAATAATTTATAATCGTTTGCGAAGTGAAAAGAGTATATTGGGTTTGTGCCATGTCTGACATACTGTCCGTGTTTATGAACGCAACTTTTTATCTATTGGCTATTGAGTTACCAAATTTAGTATGTATATAGGAGCGTACCGAAAAGAAACTGCACAATTTGTTTTACTAATAACTTGAAGCTTTTTATTTCGATGAACTTTTTTTTTTCATATATATTTAAGAGAGCTTTTGCCATTAAACTTTTTTGGAAAAAATCAATTCTTAATTTTTGAACGAATTTTTTGTTTTACCCCCTTCATTAAATTTTGCATACCATCTTTGGTAACCCTAAGGCTTGTCCTTATCTAGTTTTTTCAGCTCTTCCATGTTTTCAGCAACTCTACCATTTTTTTTAAGTTTCGTTTGACAATGGCCCAATATCGCTCTATTGGTCGAAGCTCTGGACAATTAGGTGGGTTTTCCTCTTTAGCTTCGTCAATTAAATTTATTGCGTTTGGGCATAGTGCGCGGATGCCAGATCTGGCCAAAATAATCTCAACACAGTGTGTTTTTAATAAAATGGTATTAGACGTTTTTTATACTCTTTCACGAAGTGAAACTAGTATATTGGTTTTGTGCAATGTCCGTCATGCTGTCCGTCCGTCTAACCGTCTGTCCGTATGAACGCAATATTTTTCGGCGCTATTGAAGAAAGAGACTTGAAACTTGGCATATATACTTGTAGTTAGCTGCCTGTAAAGTGTAAATCGTAGCAAAATTAATATTAGAGTTTGTTGAATCGTAAGTCCAACCATTACAACATCGTTAAGAGAGATGTTTTTTGATGTCTTTGTTTAGTATCATCAAAGTATGAGCCACCCACGATCTAGCCGAGTGATGTGTTGAATAAGCACGGTTGATTAGTACCCAAAGAGATTTTGCTTTCAGATAATAGATCGAAGAACTGCGGCATACTGATCAGAATATCAACCTTGTCAGGCCTGGAGAATAACGGTTCAGCTAGTTCTATGCCTGTAGGCAAATTCTAGCCTGTAGTGACTACGATCCAGTCTGGTTGCCGTGCTGAAATTATCTTCGCGACGGCAAATTGCAGGAACCACTGCATTAAAGTAACTCTTGACTACATTTTTGTAGTGACTGCGAACTTAATTTTTGCACAAACGCTGAAATTGTAACTGGATGGTTTCGCATGGCTATCTGAATGCATCTGAATGCTGCTTAGACTAACTTAAGCGATGTGAGAGAGAGTGATGTAAAGCTTAATATATACGGCACTTGAATTTTGACGTACACTTTTCGGTTATACATATGTCCCTCGTTCATTTAATTTATACATAATGAGTTAGTTTGTGCCGCCGCATATGCTTTTCTGATACTGTTTGGCTGTTCCTAACGATTGGTTACTGGCTTTCCCCTAAAAAACTGCCCCTTAATTGCACTTCAGGAACCAAGAACCTTATAACACTCGTCCCAAGCTGGAAAAGTTCAGTTTTGGCGCCTTCGATAAAACAATATAAATTAGAATTGCATTCATTATATCGACTTCTGTGCCGAGCGACAGCAATAACCGCGCAAGGCAGCCATTGTGTCTAAATTGACACGAAGAGTAGGTGCGTTTGATGCTTTCATGCTTGTAATGCTAGATATATTGTAAGATCAGTACCTTTTTCGTAACGTTCCTTGAATTGATTCAAAGCCCTTGAAATGGCGATACTATACTTAGAGAAGCGTCGACATCATCATCCAGCCGTCATATTCGCTAAAAACGATATAATTGAAAGCTCAAATCGATAACATGTGTATATTTCCCATAATTTTAAAGCTAGAGACACCAAACTTGGTATTATAATTGCTGGTATCCTTCACAAAAGTTTGCAACCTTGATATCCCGGTCACGCTCATTAGAACGCCCCCCCGTCATTCCGTTCCTACGAATCGCGAAAGCCTACATCTCCCACAGTTTTTGCGCCATATTCACCGAATTTTAAAGGTACGTCACTCTCTTTAAATAAGAGTTAAAAAGTATACCAGCCACAACCACACCCGGCCGACAGCAATCTTTTTGCCTTTTTTATGGAGAGGAATAATGGACAACTGCTTCCAAATAGTAAAAAAAATGATGTGTCAACAGACAAATTAAGAAGTTTTAAAATTGGTTTGCAAAGGGTTTTTGCACACTAACTAAGTACACAGGCAAGAGCACTATCGGGTCCAGGTGAAAACACTGGTTTAATCGTGATAAGGTCTCAATGTAGCGAACTTTTAGTAATGATTAGACATAACATACAGTTTAACGATTGTAAGTGATGTGGATAAGGCTGAGTATTCATAGATAATGTGGAAAATCTTGTTTGAAAACATGTTGCAAGCAGATCGGCGTTGCCTTGATTTCGCACTCACATTTTCAAACATTACAATAGAAGGCAAAATTGACAATTTTCGTTAGAATTTGAATTTACAATTTACAAATCTAAAATATTGCTGTGGATTTTGGGAGAACTGAAGCCGACAACGCCTAAGATAATTTTTGTTACATATGAGATTTAGCTTGAGAAGTTAGATCTGGCAACCACATAACGGGAGAAATCACAAGGATTTCCACATGCACAGTAGGATGAAAAGGATCCCCTGATTATGCGTACAACATTGCTCGACGAATCCAAGAGATGTGTCGTTTGAGTTACGCACAGTATTAACCTTAACTAGGGATACCTTATGTAAACCGTCAACAAAGTCATGTAACTTGGATGGTTACAGCAAATTTGAATCCTTAGGTGAGGATCAAGCCACGTCGGAAAGATAAAAATCTCCTAGGATAACCAAAAAGTCCCCATCGGATAGTAAACCAGATATTGATTGAATGGTGGAAAGGTGGTGTAAATAAATGGAAATGTCAGACAGTCTTTTACTCCGATGACTCAATGTCCAAAGGGGGAAGCTTAATAGGCTCAGATGAAAAGGCGGACTCAACAGCTATAAGGACACCTCCACCAAAACAAGAATCTCGATCACATCTAAAATAAATATATTCGGAAACAAAAATTGCCGAATTTGAAATGTCCGGTTTTAGCCACGTCTCAGTAAAAACAATTATATTAACATCAAAAGAAACGCTTTCTCTGTAGATATTAGTGCGATTCGATTTAAGATCTCTAACATTTTGATAGGCAATCTCGATGGAAGCTAGTTTTTTAATGCTGCGATCAAGGGTGAAAGGCGATGGTAAAAAAAATCGACCGATTTCTTTTTTTGTGGCTTTTAACTCTTACAATGAAATGCTCCGGCCAGAATTGATTACAAATGTTTGTAAACAATTCAGGCTGAACACTTATTTCGAAGGATGAATAGGCAAATTTGATTTTTTCCACTGTGTACTTCTGGCTTTAATTTTAACCTGTCTGTAGGCTTTAACATCATTAAGCATTAAAAACAAAAATGCGTTTCTTTGGTGGAACACCATCTAAAAGTTTAGGCACCACAGGTACAGCAATTGGGCAACTATCGTCTGAGGCTACTATTACAGCCGTAGGACCATTTGATACATTTTCATTTGGTTGCTATATAACGAGTCGGACAAAACATCTGACTTGGCTTCTCCGATCTATCATATTCGGTAACCGAACTTGAGTCAACATCAAACCGCGAAGCTACTAGGGTAGCTAACGAAATAAGCTGCTGAGTGATCACAGTAGTAGGTTGCAGACTCGTATTCGGAGGATGAAGGTCGCTCGGCAATGGCAGCCCACGTGGACTGGATTTCTTGCGCAGGAGACTCACTCAATAGTTCTCAATTTATATCTGTGAGCTGATCGCTAAGTTTGCAAAAATCAATGATCAGACCTTTGAAGCCAGTTCTCGTCTGCCGTATAAAAGCATTTCACGTTCAAACTCCCCACACGGTTCGCAACTATAAACCAAACATTTACGTTGGACTATATCATCAACTACTAGCCCTGAGAAACCCACACATTTGGAATGTGCAACGTATCACAAAGCCAGCAGGGTGTGCTAAATTGTAAAGCAGTGATCTGCTTTTATTGTTTCACATTTTGTGCTGGGATTAAGCATTCGTTTCAGCGAATTGCGTGTTGGCACTTATGATTGATTTGTGTGAATTTTGTCTGTATTTATTTTTGAGTAATTAATTTATTTTTCCCTGAAAAAGAAAAAATGTTATGAGAACGAGCTGTATCGATCTAGCCATGTCCGTCTGTCTGTCCATCCATCCGTTTGTCAGCCTGTATAAACGCATTGATCTCGGAAACAACAAAATCTAGAGACCTAAACTTTTCGACTATAGATATTTTTATATCACACGTTAAAAAAGTTTGCTTTTGATGTTTTAAGAGATAGACCCACCAAATATTGTTAAGTATATTTTTGTAAAGCATACGTAGATAAGAAATATTAAATTTTTTTGATACCTCCTCCCACTTGCATATGTGAAAAAACGCAGTTGAAGTCTTTAGTCTATACATATGTTTGAATGCTCTCTTTAAGTTTAAAAACCTCAAACCGACCATACTTCTAGTTTAGGAGGTATAAAAGTATATATAGGAGTTATATTAGTATCCAGGCGCTTGCTGCGTGTGTTTGTGTGTGTGTATATGTGCGATTTTGTTGAAATAAATAGGTTTATTTAAATAATAATAATAGCCTAAATTATTGAGTTTTATGCCGCCGCAACCTCATTATATAAGTTTGAAATATGTCACGGTCGGCGAAAGTAAACTTACTATAGATTTTTTTTGAGTGTGAAAGCCATTAGTTCTCATATCATATAGAAGTCATATCACGGCAATCGTCCAGCCTAGCGCTCTATTTTACGCTCTGTAAGTTTCGTTTTTGTTCTCCAGCTGACGTAATTAATTATTTTTACGGCGTGATTCATCTTAATGTTTATGTTGTCATTGGTATCATCTTGTTGAGCACCCATAATAAATACACTTAGCATGTTTTAGAGTGCAGGGCTCTGATTGATGTGTTTCTTATTAATATCTTACTTTGGTTCTTAGGTTTTATTTGCAGTTTTTACAAATACACTTGTGGCTTTAATACCTTATCGTATTTTGCGGCACCCCTTAGCGGACTTATCTTTCAAAATAACATTTCGTCTTATATCAAGTTCTCTGTCAACATTAATAGTATTTCACAATAAACAATATAAGCCCAAAACTTCCGGGTTTTGTGTAGCAAATCATACCTCCCCCTTGGACGTGGCAATATTATCAACAGACTGTACATTTTCGTTGGTGAGAAAAAAGATTTTATAATACAGAAAAGTTTACATATAAAATTGAATTTGATTTTTAATGGTTGTAAGAATTAAATCTAAAATCGGTTATATATTGTTATCTTTTATTTAAAAATGCATACGCAGTAATTGTGATTCTTTAAAGTCATTCTTAATTCAGGTTTAATTTCAAAAGATTTTAATATATTTTGCAATAACTATTTTGTTCAATTTTATATGTATTCCTTCAAAAGTATATGTGTCATATTTCAGGCTTTTGTAATTGTCTTTGCTGTGCTAATTTGAGAAAATAATTTAGTACACTTGTATAATATGTGTATGTTTAGAAACTTTATTGAAATTGTGCTAAGTAAAAAGCTCACAAAACAGGTAAGACAAGACATTTTTTTAATATATATTTATTTTTGTTTTGTTATACTCTTACTCAATATGTGTTGTATATCATAGAAAGAGAGGTCGATGACCGTTTAAAGTATATATATATTCCTAATCAGTATCACCACCAATGTCCATCCGTCCGGTCTATCTGTTTATTTTAATGGAAACCAGTCAAGCGATCGTCATAAAACTTTGGATAGGTCCTTCTTTTTGTTACAAGTCTCACACTATGTATATCATATTGTTGTTATACAAAGAGCGCAGTTTGCAATGAGTATGCCTGTATGTGTATGTGTATTTGTATTGGAATGGTAGAAAAAAGTAGAAGTGTGCACATGCTCAGAGTACATGCGACTCTTCTTAACGCATCTGCGAAGGTAAAGTACTTAAAAATAGCACAGATGTTTTTGCTAAACTTTTACTTCACGCTATTATAGTAATTCACTAAACTAAGAAAACAGATATACTTAGAAAATTACCTAATATTTAAAAGGACAAAACATTATTAATAAAAGAAAGTAATAATAATATATAATATATAATATATAATATTTAGTACATAATATATAATATATAAAAAATATGATAGAACTACATAATACATTAGTTTCAAGCAAGGTCCGTCCAGAAAAATCTTAGAGCCGCAATTTATGTTATGACAGCTCGCAGTTGGGTACAGAGTGTTTCCTGGTCGTGCAATCCTGACTAAATCACACTTATTAAAATTTGATATTTATGCCCTAAACCTATAGAAAATGGGTAAGTCAATGTATAATGGTTTTGTGCAAATATATGTATGTAACATGCACAAGGAGGCATCTCCGACCCTATAAAGTATATATATTCTTGATGAGCATCAATAGCGAGTCGATCTAACCATGTACGTCTGTCTCTCCGTTCGTCTGTATAAACGCGTCGATTTCGGAGACTACAGAAGCTAGAAAGCTGAACTCTGACTTTTTAAGTTCGTGTACACAATACGCAGATTAAGTTTTTTTTCAAACCGTCGATAACTCGTTGAAAATGGGTAAATCAGGGTATAATGGTTTTGTGCAGAAGGAGGCGTCTCCGACCTCAGAAAGTATATTCTTGATCGGTATCACTAGCTGAGTCAATCTAGCCCTGTCCGTCTGTATGAACGCGTCGGTTTCGGAGACTACAGAAGCTAGATCGCAGAACTTCAGTTTTTTAGATTTGTGTATAGCATACGCAGATCAAGTTTATTTCAAATCACTGATATCTTAATATATTATCGATAATTGTCGGTTTTTGTCCGGGTTTTTTTTAGCATATTTTAAAAACCATTACATACACATGAAAAGAATATTTCAGATTTTGGATACCTCTCCCCATTTGCCCCATATATGTAAAAATGTGAAAAAAGACGCAATTCAAATACTACTGACTTGGACTTTGGTTTGTACATAGATTTCAATGCTCTTGTTAAGCCTTAAAAATTGTATCAAGGTCATACTCTTAGTTTACAAGTTATTCACGAATTTATTTTCCTTCGTAGGGGCCAAGCGCAGCGGCTGATTTTTATTTGTGGTTTGTGTATGTTTGTATGAATGCAAGGGGACTGAAATGTCTGAAAACACAGGGTTCAGGGTATCCCCCAGCCGGGCGCTCCCGACTGGAGTTACTTGTTATATACATGCGTGTCCATTGTGGTATCAACAAACACCATGTGTCCAGGACCACCTACTGCTACGCAACCCCATACCATTACATTCCCCCCACCATATTTAATGGTGGAAATAAGGTAAAAAGTCCCTATTTTTGCAAAATAATAATAACTGCAGTGTTCTGTGAACGAGTATTACGCAATCGGTTACGTCGTACCGCAACGTTCTTACTTGTTTAACCCATTAAAAATGGGTAAAAGGGTATAATGGTTTTGGGCAAATGTATGTAACTGGCAGAAGGGAGCATCTCCGACTCTATAAATTATATATATTCTTGATCAGGTCGGCGAGCTGAGTGGATATTCATCAGTATCGCAGCGATCTCAGAAACTAGAAAAGCTGGAGACATAATATTTTGACTGCAAATTCTGCTGTACTTTACGCAGTACGGGTATCATTTTTTTTTATATCTTGTCCCGTTTCATTAATATCGATAAAAATGAATTTAGTACTTGGTTTTCTTAACATATCTCGAAAACTAAAAGAGCTAGAGCCACCAAAATTGGTTCAGTATTATCTCATGAAACACGCGGTTCAAGAATATATCGGCATTTCGATACTGCCGCCCAGCTGTGTTCGCTCCCGACTTAAGCGCATGTGTACTAGGTGACAATGCCACTGCATGAGAACACCATATAGTTGTTGCGGGCCTCGTCAGTCCTGTTCGTAAGGCGCTGATTAAAGTTAAGTTAAATACTTAACTAACAGTCAAGGCGCATTGTCTATATTTTACCTTGTGACACTTGCAGTTTTTGTTTCACGATTTTCGTTGCATTTAAGTTTTATCAGTGGCGGTGATATTTTGTTTCTGTCAATGATGTATAAGAAAGACTTAGCCTAGAATTTATTCTAATGACTGTCTAATAGTACAAATGCGATGACTTGTGGTCCACAATTTTGTTTTGCGATTTAGTATTTTTAATATTTCCTTTATTAAGTGAAGGTGCGAGTTTTACAACATTGGGAATAAGAGCTTTGCAGTTTACTCCGCGGATGTATTCGATTGTTGTTGGAAATGTCGGACTTTTATAGTATTATAATTTGTTTGTTGTCTGCTTTTTTTTTTTTTTTTTTTTGCGGACTTCATTTCTTTATGTTAGACAGCCTTACTGCTTTTATAGGTAATTCATTTTATATTGTTAGAATATTATGTTGATCGGCAGTAACAGCTGTTACACTTTTGCAGTGGTGCTATTAAAAGATATTTAAGTTCTTTTGGCAGAAATTACTCTTATAGCTAGTGTTGCTAAGCTGAAGGCGAAATCCATGTTGTCGAGTTTGTAGGTTTTTTATACTGCTTGTGTTTGTTAAGTTATATATTAACAGTAACACTATAAGCGTCGTCTTATTTTATGTTTCAAAAACACACTGACTGTTAAAGTGTCTTCTTCAGAGAGCAAGAAAACAAAACAGCGCGAGTTTGACTTGTATGTTTGTACTTAAAAGGTTAAAAATGGCAATGAGGAGAAAAATTAAATGGGAATCTGTTAATTTACTATATTACCAAATAAATTAAGTTATTCTATAATAATATATTATATTTCTAATATTGTAATTACATACCTGTGACAATTCATCACAACATCAATTACTTCTCTATATGCCTTTTGTTTTATGCAATCTCAGGTAGTGTGGTTAACAGCATGTACGGCTGCTGTGGGAAATCTAAAGGATGGAAGTAATAAACGGGCTATTGTGAATAAGGTTCTTGGGCAGTGTTTTGGTATCTTGTCCAGCGCTATTTCTGCAGTTATAACATACCATAATGAGGATAATCGACCGTCATCAGGTATTTGTGTGGCAAATCATACAAGCCCTATTGATGTACTTGTTCTGATGTGTGACACGACCTATTCTCTGGTAAGACATTTAAAAAATTTAGAGGAGTTTGCATAAAATAACTGGTCAAACTCTTGGCTTCATATTTGTTTATTCATAATATATGTTCGAATTATACGAGCACCTTAAAATATAAATATTTGAAAGTAATGCTATAATTAACTATTAATCCAATGAATTTAATTTGATGCGTAATACACTTTGAATTTTCACATTTTATGTTCACTAAAACAGTGGTGCAATTAGTTATTTTTAGAAATCATAATTAATTGACATAATATTCAAGTAAACCCTTTATTTAAAGTCAAATAACACCTTAAAACATATTATATAACATCAATTTCACATTATTTGGTTGTTGACTTTTCAAGCTGTTACTACACTAAACAGTAATTGATTAACCGAAAGTGGAACACAATAAGAAAAATCGTTTTTCTATTATTGTATTTTCTTCAGCTTAATAGAATATTTTAAAACGTGTCTTTATAAATTAAATCATTCGAGCAGAATTTGCAATTCTGATTATTTGATTTTTTAGCCGTTACGGTCTAACTAATCGCAAAAGGAAATAAAATATATGTGTGACTGACAAATTCACATAAGTTGATTTAACAAGAGTAATGAAAGAAGCATTACTCAATACTTATTATATTAGTTTAAAACGAAAATATACTTTGCCGGTTAATGTTTTTTGAAGCAATTTGGGGTCACTGGTTGGTAAAGCATTCTAATTAACAAATACATTTTTTAAATAAATTAATTAATTAAAATAAATTACTAGTTGTTTAGGATGACGACCTTAGTCTGCAGGCAACCGGAGGACTCCGTTATATAACGTACGACACGAGTCGCAATATATGAAAACGATACAGACTAGAACTATCTACTAATCTGGTTAGAGCTGAAGCATTTAATCGATTAATCAATCTAGAGGTGTAGTTGTCAGTAATTATTTTATGATAAAGAGAGTGAGTAGTCCGTTTTGTAAAAGAGGAGATTAATTAATGAAAGTACACAGTGTATCAGTTAAATCCAATAAAACCAAATAAATAAATTGCTTCTCGACTTCATTGATGCGGTGAGTTTGTGGGACTATACACCTGACCCGAGCCCAGGAATGGGATGGACAAGAAGTATAACAAGTAAGAAGGTCGGGAGCGCCCGACTGGGAAATAACCTGAACCCTGTGTTTTCAAGCATTTCAGACCCCTTGCATTCATTCACAAATGCACAGAATCACAAATACTCACACGCACACACATACACTCACACACACATATAAACGCCGGCTGCACGCTGTGAACAGCTGCTGCGCTTGGTCCCCACTATGGAAACTAAATTCGTGAATAACTTTTAAACTAAGAGTATGATCTTAATAACATTTTCAGTGCTTACTTAACAAGAGCATTGAAATCTATGTACAAACCAAAGTCCAAGTCAGTAGTATTTGAATTGCGTTTTTTTTTCACATTTTTGCATAAATGGATAAATGGAGTCAAAGTACCGATAATGAGAAATAATTGATCTGCGTATGGTATACACGAACTTAAAAAGTTCAAGGTCAGCTTTCTAGCTTCTGTAATCTTCGAAATCGACGAGTTCTATTGTGATTGATCAAGAATATATACACTTTATGGTACATTCATTTGCACACAACCATTATACCCTGATTTACCCATTTTCAATGGGTTCAGGGTATAACAAGGGTATTTATCGTATAAGGATTATGAAACTCTTGATAAAACAAAGCATACATGGTCTTATTGACCGTCCGTTTGTCCGTGTAATACCTGTAAACGGCGAGCCCTATGGAATTCCTTAACCCAATTTTGGAAGGTGCTTAAGAATGATGCTTGCTCACCATAAAGCTCATTTAGTTCATCGACACACTCTTGATGAGATAGGCTACGTCGAAAAGTTTGAAAAATTATTCCAAAAATGTTTAATTCCATTTTTTTTGGCGATGAATTTTTTAAATGAACGCGAAAAATAAACGAGTAACCTTAAAATAAAAATCACTATGCCAGATTACATTACTTAATAAAAAACTTTTAATTGGAAATGGCAATTGGCACCTGAAGAAGCTAAAACGTACATAGGGGGACTTACATAAATAGCCACCCTTTTATAACTAGAGGCGAAATAAGTATTAACTTAAAAATGTTGTGAATAGATTGGCGATATCCGGATCAGCATTTGCACTCATATTTACAAAATGTACTTTAGAAGAAATTAAAGAAAATTTGCGATTAGAGTTTACAAAGCTGAAAAATTGTATGCAGTTATGGGAATACAGAAGCTGAGAACATAAAAAATTTAGCGACGATCCAGCACAGAAATCAAATCTGTCTTTTGAGTTATCCATTGTATTAATACGTAAGGGAGGTAGCAGCAAGGTTGCATTTAAAAGAGAACTATTAAAAGGTCTTTGTTATGGTGTATTTAGAAGGAAACACTGTCTTAATGACCTTTTAGTTTTATACCCCCTTACTCTAGTGTTCTGAACAAATCTCATATATCCCTTAAATAGGCAAATTAAGTGTTTCCACCTTTATTTTTGTGGCTGGAATTTTACCCAATATAACCATCGGTAGATGACAGTAAGTGGCAAGCATAGAAACAATAATTTGTTTTTGGTGGAATACCAACTAGATGGTTGGATCATGCAATGCGGCTGTACTCAGGGAAGTGCCGTGGCTCTTATGTGCCGCTTTAACAAATGCATTACAATAGTAAAATTGTAAACATGGAAGAGATAAATATCGGAAAGACAAATCAGATGGACTATAGCGGACTAGAAGATATATCTGCCGCCTTTACCCACCCTATTTGCAGGAACAAAACGAATAGTGATAATGATTGGCCTACCTATAAAAACAAATAGAATTAATGATCCTACCTTAGGCATTCCCGCGGTGCTAAGTATAAGGTGCCCATTCTGATCGGCCTGGAATTAAGGTTGGCTTCCACCTCTACTGTCTCAGCCGCGCGTCTCCTATTGCCTTGACCTTTAACGTTTTGGCGGTTTTTACCGCCGCCTCCCAGCTGCCGCCAAGGTGTAGTGCAAAATGCAAATGGAAATCACTACAAAAAATTATGTGATTTCTTCGAGCTTGGTGCTGAAGCTAAGCTGTTGAAGCGCGCAGCATCCACAAAATTGGTGGCATTGTATGCGCTGGAAAACTCCACGCCGGTTAACAAACCAAGATAAACACATTAGAAAGGAATTAGCTGGTAGACGTAACACCGGCGCACCGGGAATTTTTTACCGATCTTTAAAGAGGGTGAAACAAAACCAATATTATACTCTTCTCACTTTGTGAGTGAGTATAAAAAAATACCGTAACGTTAACTTTTTGGGGGCTCTGCCACGAATTCCAAACGTAACAGGTGTTGGACCACAAAACACCACTCCGCTAATTTTTAACGGTCTATTTTCATGTAGCTGATTAGCGAGTAAATTTCCAATTACGCTCACGGTGGGTCTGCATTGGATTCGATGCAAGACTTTCAGATAGAAATATATAAAACGACATTTCTTTGGTATAAGCAACGCACATTTTTGGATAATTGGGTAGCGGCGTTTTTAATAAGCATCTAACAGGCATCAATCTCATTTTCGTAAGGAAATGGATTTTGCTTTTGATAAGAGAATTTTAAAATGGCTGTTTTGACAAACTTTGTGATTTTATATATTAAATTCTGGATTAAATGCACAACAGCTAGAAATTAAAACTACAGTTCAGTTGCCGTTGACTACTTTCCCTTGATAAAGGAACACATGTACGATACAATTAAATCCAGAATTGTATGCGAACTTACATCCGTCAGGGCTAAGACAGTGAAGAACTACCTCTGAATCAAACCAAAATACAATTTTCGCTAAAGTAATTAGGAAGCAGTACTTTGCCCAAGGTGCTAACAATTGTGCAGCACAGAAATTCAAGCATGGCACGGATTTTATTTTTAAAGGCGCCACCTCTGATTTAGCAGCCAATAAATACACTGCTATGCCATGTTCCTATTCAATCTCGTCAAAGTGTGGAACGCAAATTACCTCTTAATATCAATATCTTAATATCAATCTCTGTAGTATCTGCGACAGATATTGAATCATCCTCGTACAAATTATTGACTAGTGCTACTTCATCTCACTCAAATATTTAAACACCGTTGTTGGAACAAATCCCCGCGTCAGGGAAGCGCCAGGTATCTCTGGGTACAGATCAGTAAAAAAGAGCAATACGATCTATACGAAATTAAAGTTTATTACCGACTGACGCAACGCTGTTATTCTACAGTGTTCGTTTACAGCATTCATACAGAAATGATATTATACATGAATGTGTTCTAACATGAATGTATTGACTGTTAAATTACATTTTCAACACCCTTCCTCAATGCAAACATGTTTACAAAAATTACTTTAAATTTAACATGTTCACAAATTCAATGTGCTTTCTTTTCGACAAGTTCTTGGTTGACACGTCTGCTATCATACCACTTGTAGAAACGTATTTCAATACAATTTGACCTTCCTTAACAACTTGACAAACAAAATAATATCTTATATCTATATGCTTGGTCCTAGCATGATGTACTGGATTCTTTGTTAATTGTCTCCATACAACACCGTTGGGGTGATCTTAGTACCACAACGAACTTCGACGATTAACCTGCGCATCACGATAGCTTCTTTGCACGCCGCCGATAAGGCCATATACTCAGATTCCGTGCTGCTGAGTGCCACGCTTCGCTGTTTTTCTGATTTCCAGGATATCGGTCCGCTAGCGAGAAAATATACATAACCAATATACGATTTGCGGTCAACCTGGTCACCAGCCCAATCAGCATCAACAAAGCCCTCGAAAGGCTTTCCACACTTACTGTAGAGTAACTTTAGCTCCGCTGTAGACGCTAAATAGCGCAAGACGTGCTCCACGCCTGCAAGATGCTCACCATGCGGATCCATGTTCCGCTGAGCTAATTTTGCGACCGAGTGCAAAATATCCGGTCGTGTTGTTAGAGCTAACCACGTCAGCTCTCCCACCTGTGCTTGGTACGATATCGCATCTATCTTCTGACATTGACTGTCGTTGCAAGCCACTTGGTATCCAGCATCCAAAGGTGTAGCTGCTAGTCTACAATTTTCCATGTCGTTTCTACGCAATAGCTCCTTAATATATTGCGTACGGCCCAGAGAGATCTGGCCAAGTTCACCCTCTCGTTGGATTTCCATGCCAAGGAACATTTCCAGTGGCCCCTTGTCAACGCATTCGAAGGACCTTGAAATATCCGCCTTAATGTTGACCATGTCCGATTTCGATTGACAAGCTATAATGAGGTCATCAACATAGACAAGAATTAATGCAAGATTACCTTCTAAACGCCTGTAAAGGCATGGCTCATTGTCACATGCAACAAAACCAATCTCACGCAAAACGCTATTAAGTTTGGAGTTCCACTCCCTTCGTGATTGCTTCAAACCATATATATTGCCTTCTTCAGCAACAATACCTTGTCCGACTAATTCCGATCTGCATATCCTTGCGGTTGCTTCATGTACACAGTGTCCGCCAGGTCACTGTTAAGATACGCAGTGCAAACATTCATATGATGTAAATACAACTGCAATTCAGCTGCCAGTGCCAAAATAAATCGCATGCTCTCTAGCCTGCAAACCGGTGAAAAGGTTTCGCTGAAGTTAGCACCATACTGCTGCGAGCATCCTTTTGCCACTAATCGTGCCTTAAACCGCTGTATTTGGCCGCTTGCATCTCGCTTTAAGTTGTACACCCACTTGCAGCTAATTGCTCGTTTATCCTTTGGTAAGTCTACCAACTGCCAGGTTTGAGTCGTAATCAAAACCTCGTACTCCTTTTGCATTGCTTCGCGCCAATGTGAAGCATTTGAACTGCGCGTTGCTTCATCGAAAGACCTTGGAATTTGTACATCGCCTGTAACTATTGCCCTAAGTACGTTGTACTGCTTCCTTGGGCGACCGGGTCTGCCCGTTCTTATCAACTTTGGTCTGCCGGGTCCTATACGTGTGACTTGATCAACCTCAAGCTCTTCTCCCTCTTCTGCACTTGCAAATTCATTTGCACTACTTTGATCAGTAGTTCCTGACCGAGATGTGATATCATCTTCGCTGGAATTTACGTCTTCATCGATCTCTTCGTCATCTACCTTCCCAATATGATGCCCTTCATTTGAGATATCAAAAGTGACTGTATCGCCGGTTGCCTGCTCCAAGCAGCAAAGCTCATCAAAAAGAACATCTCTTCTGTCGACAACCGTGTTGTTTTCTGCATCGTATAGCCTGTAACCTTTAGCCTGCATCGAGTATCCAACCATACGGTATTCCTTCCCTTTGGGTTGAAACTTGCCCTTACGATGACCTTTCTCTAGTGCTACTGCAATAGAACCAAAAATTTTTAGATGGCTTATATTTGGCTTCTTATCTTGTCCACGATTCCATTGGGGTCATCCCAATCAGTGCCTTCGTAGTTGCACGATTACGTAAATACACCGCTGTGCACACTGCTTCTGCCCACAGTGATTGTGCCAATCCTGACTGCGCCAACAAACATCGAGCCATCTCGACTATTGTACGGCTTGCACGTTCTGCAACACCATTTTGTTCCGGAGTATAAGCCACGGTCAGCTGCCGCGCTATTCCATTTGTCTTCAAAAAATTGTTGAACGTCTTGTTCACGTATTCCCGACCGTTGTCGCTGCGAATACTCTTTATCTTTTTTCCAGTTTGGCGCTCCACCAGATTTTTGTACTCCAAGAACTTGCTAAAGGCCTCGTCTTTTCCTTTCAGGAAATACACAAAAATCCTCCTTGATTTGTCATCGATAAATGATTAAAAATATCTCGAGCCATCAAGCGACTTTGTATCAAAAGGGCTGCATACATCAGAGTGAACTAACTCCAGAAGTTCTTGCGCTCAGCGCTCTGTTGAACTTGGGAATGGCTGCGCGTGTACTTTGCTTACCATGCACGTCTTGCACGATACTTTCTGCAACATATCAATGTTTTCCATGCCACGCACCAGTCCTTTACTTGCCATTTCCTTTAAGCTTGCATAATTCAGATGTCCGTATCTGTTATGCCACAGTGCACCATCTACCTTAACAGCAGCATAACATCTGTTATTGCTCTCGCTTGACCTCGAGTATACATTCGTCACTTTGCATAATTTTTGCACTCTTTGGCCCAAAATGTATTTCGCACTTGTTTGCTACCGCTTGACTTACAGAGAAAAAATTCGGTTTTAACTTTGGCACATATAACACGTTGTTAAGTACCAGCGGGCACAGATCGGTTTTTAGCTCAACTTTGCCTCTTCCTTCTGCTTGTAAGAAACCGGTATCCGCCATACCGATCATTTCCTTATGTTGCTCAAATTTCGTAAACATTTGTTTATTGCAACACATATGGCTCGTAGCCCCACTGTCCAAACACCAGATTGAACGGTGAAAACTGTGTGTATTCAGCGCGTTCAGTAAGCTGAAATTTCGCTGCACGCTTTTCTCTGCGCCTCTCTGCCTATCCTCATTTTTGGCGAATTCATTTCGGCAATTCGCCTTAAAATGCCCTTCTTCGTCGCACTTATAACATACTACTTTAGTCAGTTTCTTCTTTGTGGCGACCTTCGCAATGCTATTACGCCGTTGCCTAACTGTAAAAGCCTGCGCAGTAGCTATGTGCGTTTCTGCATTTTCTTTCCTCTCGCCTTCTTCTTTCAGCTTTATGCATCGAATTTCGAACGTTGGCAAACTATCGCGCGTCTCAATGGCGACAACGAAATTCTCATAAACGGCTGGAAGACTGGAAAGCAAAATAATGCCCTTGTGCTCGTCATCTAATGCTATTCCAACTGCGGCAAGCTGATCCACAATTTCTTGAAATGTGTTCAGATAACTAACCATGCTCTGCCCATCTCCCATGCATAAATTGAGCATCTTTTTATATAGCGAGACTTTGCGTACTGGCCCGCTCGGCTGATGGACTTCGCGCAATTTAGTCCATGCCTCTTTCGACGTTGTGCAATTCTTGATGTATGCCAACTGTGATGCCTTTACGCATAGCGTGATCGTCGCCAATGCCTTACAATCCAAGGCTTTCCAGTTAACATTCTCACCGACATTTGACTCCAGTAAAATTCCCGCTGCAACTATTGCGACACAATTTACATATACATATACGGTCTTGCCGGATTTACTATTTCCAAGTTCGTAACTTTGGAAATCGCGTCAATAAACTTTTACAATTCTACCACGGTATGTTCTGGGCCCATAACCTGTTGGAACAAATCCCCGCGTCAGGGAAGCGCCAGGTATCTCTGGGTACAGATCAGTAAAAAAGAGCAATACGATCTATACGCAATTAAAGTTTATTACCGACTGACGCAACGCTGTTATTCTACAGTGTTCGTTTACAGCATTCATACAGAAATGATATTATACATGAATGTGTACTAACAGGAATGCATTGACTGTTAAATTACATTTTCAACAACCGTTTTGCCATAAACTGTACAATGCGTAACGGTGCTCAACTTATATATTTTTTTTCTTTTTTTTTTCTCTTCAAAGTATTAACTGAAATTACGCTTTGTGGCGTCGATTTCGACGTGCCGATACATTATAACAATGTCAGCGGACAGTGCAAACGTACGATGCCGAAATCGCAACAGAGTTGGGTAAAGTCATGGCTGAAATGGAGGACCCAGCATGAATGAATGTCATTTAATTTACTAGATGAGCTTAGCGGTCTGAACTCACATTCATATGAAATAAAATAATGTATCTCATATGATACATCGATGTAAGTTCTGGGAATGTCTGGCTGTTTAGAAAGTGTCCCGCCCGTTGAAAAGACGTAGCTTTCAATATTTATCTGAATGGGAAGAGGTGCAACTTCGCGATTTGATCTTCGTAGGACGTCTTTTGTAGTATATACAGTTGCGAAAAAAAAAATAGCACCACTATGACATTTTTTCTTATTGATCAAAAAAATAACAATTAGTATTGCTGTATTTTAAAGATTTGATATTTAATATATTGCTTAGTATTCCCTCTAAATGAAAAGGTAGTACTTCGCCGTAATGGTAATAGATTTTTTTTTTTTTTTGTAATTTTAAGGGAAAAGGTCGAAAAAATGGCGGAAAAAATAATAGCACCACTTATGCTTTTTCATGAAAAACGTTAAATTTCGTACAGTTTCTTCGACAAAAAGCACGTACTCAAGAGATTTAACTTCGATTTCATTATTTTAAGCATTATGTTTAAAAAAAATCCAAAATTATTGATACAATGGGCCTTGGAATACGGAAAAGTGCAAAATCATCAGAAAATTGATATTGTATGGAAAATCAAAGAGATAACTTGGTCGATTGATTGGCTTTTCAATTAAAAATATACTAAATGACATAAACTATAAAGAAAACGATGAAACACGTAGATAAAAAGGAGCTATACGACAGATTTACGTCAAAGTGTTGATCCTCGAGAGCACACAGTATCCTTTCAAGGCTGCAACTGACATAAAAAAAGGAGCTTAATACAACTGTGACAGTGAAAACAGTTCACATATGTGTCAAACAAGAAAATTTAAATGTTTGCAGCCCAAGAAAGGTCCGTTTCCTTAAACGCGAAACATATTGCCAAGCGCATGAAGTTAGCAAAGAATCATCAAAATTGGTCAACCCAAAAATGTAGTAATATTTTATGAACAGATGAGAGTAAAGTTGTTATGTTTGGTAGAAAAGACTCTCGTTCGAACGTCTAGTACCCTTAAAGCTCAAAATACAATCCAAAATTCACTACAAAGACTTTTAAACATGGAGGGCCAAACATACTGGTATGGGCTTGTTTTTGTTATTAGGAGTAGGTCCAATACATTGAGCCAAACTCATAATGAACCAACACGGTTGCGTCAATATGTTAGATGCAGTAATGCTACTCTAAGTAGAGTATAAAATGGCGCTATTATGGGTCTTCCAAGAAGGCTATGACCCCAAACACGCCACCAGGAAAGCAAAGGAATGGTTCAAAAGAAAACCAGTGAACGTTTTGGAGTGCGCTGTGCAGCCAGCAGATCGAAAATCTATAGGCTAATGTCAAAAAGGCAGTTGCTAGTATTAAACCAACTAGCAACGGATCACTTTGGCAAGCAATTTACGAGTCCTGGTGGAAAATTCCTCTGAAACGATACCAGGACTTGGTTGAATCGATGCCAAGTCGTTAAGCAGCCTTTATTTCCAATAAAGGTATCGCAACTATATATTCAATTGATAAAATATTCTTAGTTTTGACACACAATTATCTTTAAATAATGAAGGTCTTAAATATTTCTCATTTTTATAATTTTAAGTGAATATTTGAAAAGTGGTGCTATTATTTTTTCCGCCATTTTTTCGACCTTCTCCCTTAAAATTAAAAAAAAAAAATAAAATCTATTACCATTACACCGAAGTACTACCTTTTCATTTAGGGGGAATACTAAGCAATATATTAAATATCAAATTTTTAAAATATCGCAATACTAATTGTTATTTTTTTGATCAATAAGAAAAAATGTCATAGTGGTGCTATTTTTTTTTTCGCAGTTGTATGTCTACTACATTCACTCTTCCGTTAAAGGGTTTTTTGACACCTAATGTCTTAAATATCAGTTTTATGGCTGGGAAATTAGAAGCTCGCGACAAACGCAGGCCAGCAAAGATTTTTTTTGGGCCCAAGGCGGGCAACAAAACGTAAACAAAACAAAGCACAAGCAATGCTTATACAGCTGCGAAAAAAAAATAGCACCACTATGACATTTTTTCTTATTGATCAAAAAAATATCAATTAGTATTGCGATATTTTAAAAACTTGATATTTAACGGTAATAGATTTTTTGTAATTTAAGGGAAAAGGTCGAAAAAATGGCGAAAAAAATAATAGCACCGCTTTTCAAATATTTACTTAAAATTATAAAAATGGGAAATATTTAAGACCTTCATTACTTAAAAATAATTGTGTCAAAACTAAGATTATTTTATCAATTTAATATATAGCTTAACGACTTGGCATCCATTCAACCAAGTCCTGGTATCGTTTCAGAGGAGTTTTCCACCAGGACTCGTAAATGGCTTCCCAAAGTGATCCGTTGCTAGTTGGCTTAATACTAGCAACTGCCTTTTTGACATTAGCCTATAGATTTTCGATCTGGTGGCTGAACCATTTCCTTTGCTTTCCTGGTGGCGTGTTTGGGGTCATACCCTTCTTGAAAGACTCATAATAGCGCCATCCTATACTCTATGTAGGGTAGCATTACTGAATCTAAGATATTGACGCAACCGTGTTGGTTCATTATGGATTTGGCTTAATGTATTGGACCTACTCCTAATAACAAAAACAAGTCCATACTAGTATGCTTGGCCCTCCATGTTTAAAAGTCTTTGTAGTGAATTTTGGATTGTATTTTGAGTTTTAAGGGTACTAGACGTTCGAACGAGAGTCTTTTCTACCAAACATAACAACTTTACTCTCATCTGTTCATAAAATATTACTACATTTTTGGTTGGCCAATATTGATGATTCTTTGCCAACTTTATGCGCTTGGCAATATGTTTCGCGTTTAAGGAGACGGACCTTTCTTGGGCTGCAAGCATTTCATACTTTTTCACTGTCGCAGTTGTATTAAGCTCTTTTTTTAGGTCAGTTGCAGCCTTGAAAGGATACTGTGTGCTCTCGAGGATCAACACTTTGACGTAAATCTGTCGTATAGCTCCTTTTTATCTACGTGTTTCATCGTTTTCTGTATAGTTTGTCATTTAGTATATTTTTAATTGAAAAGTCAATCAAGTTATCTCTTTGATTTTCCATACAATATCAATTTTCTGATGATTTTGCCCTTTTCCGTATTCCAAGGCCCATTGTATCAATAATTTTGGATCTCTTTTAAACATAATGCTTGAAAAAATTAAATCAAAGTTAAATCTCTTGAGTATGTGCTTTTTGTCGAAGAAACTGTACGAAGTTTAACGTTTTTCATGAAAAAGCATAAGGGGTGCTATTATTATTTTCGCCATTTTTTCGACCTTTAAAATTACAAAAAAAAAAACCCCATTACCATTACAAGCGAAGTACTACCTTTTCATTTAGGGGGAATACTAAGCAATATATTAAATATCAAGTTTTTAAAATATCGCAATACTAATTGTTATTTTTTTGATCAATAAGAAAAAATGTCATAGTGGTGCTATTATTTTTTTCGCAAATGTACATGCACAAAAATGCGTAAGTGTGCGAAAATGCTCGTCTCGAAAAACTTTTTTTGCAAACGCACGAACACTTTGGTACCTCCACCAACAATTAATGTTGAAAATTCTAAGAGATCATGCCGATGTGGCGAACCCTTTAAAAATTTCACATTACTTTTCAATTGAAGGGGAAGACATGCGGCCGAAAATTAAAATATTAGAATTTCAGCGCATTGCTACTTGTGCATACACACAGTTGCTCAGTTTTTGTGCACATGCAAAGAAATACATGCAAGGGGTGCCGCGAATCTTCAAGCACCTTGCAGTGTGAGGAGGACACACTATACTGTATGCATTGAGACCAAAGAGCTTAGCACTATTTCGCTCTCTAGGCATTTACCTTGCGCTCTCAGCAATCTTACTCCCTTCGGTCATAAAAAAATAAAGCAAGAGCTATGTATGTGGGGTGCCATGAGCTCGAAAATTTTTGCAACCACTTTTTTGTCAATGTGACGAACAACAATAACTATGTTAGGTCTTTAGAAATACATTTTGACAATAACATTAAACTATCCATTATTGCAGAATGCCTCATAGACTCGGGCAGCGCGATCTCTTTTGCAAAAAAGTCATGCATAACAAATTAAGTTTTGTTAAATTTAGTACATAAATCATATTGTGGGCTGAATAAAAGCCAACTTATTATTATTGAAAAAACAGTGTATTACATACTAAAAGGATAAAAGTTTATTTTGAGTTAATGATTGTCGCCAATGAGCCATGATGTAGTACTGGGCAGAGATTTTATGAGTGTGGTTTGAGCACCTTAGATCTAATTGAACTAAAAAATGGGCATAACTCGCTCAAAAATATGAAAACCAAAGCAATACATTTATCGCAACGCATACACAAAAAGAAAGTATGCAATAACAAACAGCCGATAAGCAATCCAGGAATAACATTAAGAAAAGTTATAAAGCGTTGTTAAGACAAATGAGACAACTGTTAGTGAAAAACGACTGTTAACTGAGACAACTGTAAGTGAAAAGTAACTGTTAAGTAATGCAAGTGCCAGAGAGAACTAAAGTAGGAGAGCGGAATTCAGAGTCCAATCGGTTAACAAAGCTATTTTTATGGCGGGCCAGAGATGGGAATTTGCTTTTGTAGACCGTCTCGATTTGACACTCGATTTATCAACCTGTTAAACAAATAAATAAAAAATAAATAAATACAAAAATGAGAGTAACCTCTTGTTGGGGCGCCACGAGAGCGAAAATCGTTCCAACTACTTTATTGTCCATTCGACAACTCCATGTATTGTATGTGTAGAGCCTAAATTCAGTTACGAGCTGTCGGTACATACATTTCAACTCCCTTGAATCCATAGATGCATACATAAAATCACACATACGCAGCAAGCTGCGCACGTTACTTAGCGGCTGTGGTTCAATTCTCTACCCCCGTTGTCATACAGATAGCCGAAGATTGTTGATTGAGTTGATTAGCCAACTCTAACCAATGAAAAATAGATATACAAGTCACCAGCAGCTTGCTGTGTTGAAATTTACACAGCACAACCACATATTCATATGCATGTTAGTTTTCGTTTTTAATATTTAAAGCAAGCACCAGAGACCACTAAAATACAAGACTGGAATTCAGAGTCCAATCGGTTAATACAGTTAGTTTTAGGCGGGCATGAGACGCAGACGGTCTGCAAAAGCAAATTCATGCGCAGCAAATTTACCATGGGATGCAACAACAAAGCTCGATAAAACAACAACAGTTCCTCTTGTCTTCTTTCATTTTTTGATATTCTACGCTTCTTCTGTGCTGAGATCAAGACGGGAGCGGCATAACAACAACCACACTATTTTCGGCTGCACTTGTAGCGATTATATTTTGCTCTGTGCTGTGATTAAGACGTTGGGAATTTCGGGGGGAACAGGATTGTAGCGTTTTTGCTTCGCTATTTTGCGCTGCTTCTGTGCTGCGACGAAGACGTAGGCAATTTTAGGGGGATAAGGGTAGCAACAACCACAGCAATTTCGGCTGCACTTGTCGTAGCGCTTATTGTTTTGATATTTCGCTCTGCTTCTGTGCTGAGATGAACACGTGCGCAACTTTTGCGTCGTATTTGTGCATGTATATTTTATATGTTGTGGTATCTGTATCTGAAAATGCACCGCAATCTTTAGCTACTTTATGCTAGAATACCTACTGTCCCACCGTTTCAATTAAAAATTTTAAAATTAAACTATTTAAAAATAATTAATTTATATATTAAGTCCTATTTTCTAATATTCTTATTTATCTTGCACATTTTACATGTCTTTCTTGGACATCGAAATGTATGAAAGTGCAGGTTTATTGCTACCTAACCACTGAATTATATTAGGACAATGACGCTCATTTATTTTCATTTACAAAATAAAGGGTCAAAGACTTTCTGCATCGTGCAGGCAGCCAGACCTATGAGCACATAATTGCAATATTGCATATGCATGTAGAAATATGAATGTGTGTGCACATTCATCCCGAAAAACTTTTGTTGCAAGAGTACCTGCTTGAAAGTACCCTCACCAAAAAATGTTACTAAAAATCCCAAGATTCCTCGCCCAAGTGGCGAAGTGTTAGTGATGGGCGACTGTTAAATGATAAAACTTTTAGTGAAGAGTTACCGTTAATTGAGACAATCGCTAGTGAAGAGCAACTGTTAAACTATACAACTGTTAGCGATGAGCGACTATTAAATAATGCAAATATTAATGAAGAGCGACAATTAAATAATAATAGCGAGTGGAGGACAATCATATGTATGAGTTACAACTGTGGACAAAACATAAGTTATAAAACGAAATGTCAGTTTACAAAAATATTCGAAGAAAATTATATGAATGCGGAAAAGTCAGGCGAGCCGTTAATAAAAAGCCAGACGGCTGTCATACACAGAAAAAGATCAACTGCAAAAAATGTTAGCTGAATACTTGAATAATAGAATTATACGCCCTAGAGAGTACGCTTCGCCCATAATGTTAGTAAAAAAGAAAACAGGAGATCTACGATTGTGTATCGACTATCGAAAGACAACTATTCGTTGCCTTTAATTGACGATCTCTTAAACAAATTGGTTAACAAGACTGTTTTCGAAATTAGATCTGAAAAATTTATATTTTTATGTGTTTGTAGTGACCTTGTTGGGTCAATATAAATTTTTAAGAATGCCAATGGGGATAAGTAATGCCTCTGCCGTGTTGCAACGATTTGTAAATAAGATTTTCGCTGATTTAATAAGGGACGGCAAAGTCATTGTATACATGGATAATATAATGGTTGCAAGCAGAGATATAAACGATCATTTAATCACCCTAACAGAAGTTTTTAAAAGATTAGTTCAAAATAAATTAGAATTACATTTAGACAAATGTGAATTCATGCAAGACAGAATTAAATATTTAGGATTTCTAAAAACAAGTGAACGCATTAGGACAGATGCCAAACGCATAGAAGCAATTAACAATTTTCAGATACCAGACAAAGTTCATACTGTTCAAATTTTCTTAGGTTTGTGTTCGGATTTTAGGCGATTTATCAAAGACTTTTCATCAATAGCCAAACCAGTGTATGATGTGAGGAAAGACAAACAGTTCGCGTTCAGTGAGAAAGAGGTAGAATGCTTTCCAACCCTTAAGGAGAAACTTATGCAAGCGCCAGTATTAGCCATTTTTGACTACAAAGACGAGGTTGAGCTGCATTGCGATGCAAGGTCTCTGCGTTTTGGAGCAGGTTTAGCGAACATCGGAAGTTAAGTCAAAATATCACAATTTCGAATTGGAAACATTAGCGATAGTTTCTGCACTGCGTAGATTCCGAATGTACTTACAAGGAAGACATTTCAAAATCGTGAATTCCAAATACAACAAGTAAGGAGCTCTAGTCGGGAGCGCCCGACTAGGGGATACCATGAATCCTGTGTTCACGTACATTTCAACCCCCTTGCATTCGTACACACATATTTAAAAACACACAGAAAAATTCACGCCGCAGTCAGTGCGCCTCTTAGCCGCTGCGCTTATCTATGTACAAACCAAAGCCCAAGTCTGTAGTATTTGAATTGCGTTTCTTTCAAAAATGGGTCGAGTTGGGGGGGAGGTATTCAAAATCCGAAATATTCATAAGCGGCGTATGCTTCACGCGCATTTGCCGAACCATATTTGGGTCTAGCTCTTATAGTCCAGGAGATATTCAGACGGAGAGACGGACCGACAGACGGACAGGGCTAGATCGACTCAAGAAGAATACCCAAATCGTTAACGGACTCAATACGCTCAAGGGGTTTACCATTAAGGAAAGAATTATTGAAAAATGGCATTCGCCTATAGAAGGACATAAATTTGCACTTACTGTAATTAAGATTTAATAAATTTACTTGACACCAGGTATGGAAACTGTCAAGGTAGGATTGCAAACTTTGGCCAGCTAGAAAATTAAGTTATTTGGAGATCCCAGAAGGTGAACCTTAAGCAGTAAAAGCGAAAAAACAATTAGTTAGTGATAGTAGATCTATATTTCATAAGCCCGTGCTGGCAGGGTGAAATTATAGATCTACAAAGATGTTGTAGCTTATTATTTATTTATAAATTATCAACTTCTCAAAAATCTTAGGAATAGCAGACAACTTAGAAATACCTCTATAGTTCTGAACACTAGACTTGTTTCCTAAATCAAAAAAAAATTTATCAATATCGGTTAAGAAACACAGAAGTTATTAAAGAAAGCATATGGTAAAGATTGACAAATTTGATTGGCCAATTGGCAGAAAGCAATACATTAAGAGGTAGAAAGCTGAAACTTGGGTTTTTAAGTTAATCTACACCATACACATATCAAGTTTATTTCGAAATACCGATAACACAACTCGTTTTTTTTTTGTATTATAGATATTTATTGAATTTTTGAGCTGGTTATTTGAGCATATCTCAAAAACTATAAGAGCTAGAAACATTAAAGTTGGCTTATTATGTTCTAGTAATGCCTACACAGATTATAAATATTTTTTGGAATATATACTCAGATTTTAGATACTTCTCCCAACTCGCCCAAAGTATCAAGTACAACACAATTGTGATTTGGTTTTTACAAAGATTTCAATACTTCTGTCAAGTCCTTAAAATTTAATTAAAAATTTAGGTTTAGAAGGCTTTCAAGGATTCAAGGTGGTTTAACTGTACATATATAATGATAGCTCTGAGCTCGGTTCAGGGTATCTATTGGTGCGGCACTCTCGACTAGAGCACTCTACTTGTTGAATTATACAATCATGTACATTCATATAAACTAACATGGAGAGAATATAAGTTGAATAAATGTATCATTTTCAGATTGGCCAACGGCATGGCGGTTTCCTTGGCGTGCTTCAAAGAGCCCTAGCAAGGGCATCTCCTCATATTTGGTTTGAAAGAGGAGAAGCAAAAGATCGTCATACTGTTGCAGAAAGATTAAGACAGCATGTGTCAGATCCAAATAATCCACCTATTCTTATATTTCCGGAAGGCACGTGCATAAACAATACATCTGTTATGCAATTTAAAAAGGGGAGTTTTGAAGTTGGCGGAGTTATATATCCTGTAGCCATAAAGTAAGTATTTCAAGTTATTAATAAAATATGTACACTAAATCATTTTTTATTGGTTATTATTAAACAGCTATTTTATTTAACAGATTAGCGTTTAGCTAGCTCGAGGTCAAGCAAGATCATATAGCAAACACAACAAAAAAAATCATTAAATTACATAAATATTTTACAATTATTATATTGCACGTCTGTACTGTTTAACATGAAGTGTTTATGTACAGCCGTTGACAACTAATTGGAAACGGAGGTTTTGACTTAGTGTCATCACTTTGTATGGGCACCGAAAAACTTGAAACATTTTTTAAGTGTGCTACATATTAACGTAACAAAATATAAAGTTGGATTTCAACAGATCTTATTTATCTATATATAACGGAAGTTTTTCTATACAAACTGCAGATTCGACCGATTCAACTAATTGGAAACAAACAAAATAATATAAAAAAAACAAAAGATAAACATAACAAATAATTTTAAAAAAATGCATAATAGATTAAAATAG